>JAFBJU010001328.1:271955-351279 GCA_016785305.1 Colistium nudipinnis
AAAAAAAAAAAAAAAAAACACATTACACATAATCTGGAGCTAAACTTCCAAGAAGAGTGAATACTTTAGACAGGCAGGGTGTATAATAGTGTAGAACTGAGCTCAAATTTGACATCTCCATTGGGACAGCTGATTTAATATGCGTGGCTTTTATACAAATATATATATATATATATATATATATGTGTACAATGGCGCTGTGGATGCTGCGTAGGCAACATTAGCATGCAAAACAGGCCCACACACACGCTGGTCGACCGTTCAAGGCTCATGTGGTTTGATTTATCAAGCGGGAGATAGTGAGGTTGTTTGGCAGAGGTGGGCGTGCATTTCAAGGTCGCCCCGGTTAGCGCGATACAATCCGCGGCGAGCATATCGGCGGATCAGCGGTTCGCCGCCGAATCTTGACGCATGGCTCCGAGGCCGCCCGCGAAATCCAGCGGCGGGATCCCAAGCGAAGGGAGGGGCGGACAGCAGTCGCCCCCGGTGGTCTCCGAAAGCACGAGGGAGACATGGCAACCATTAGGACTATTTATCTGCTGAACGTGCACAAACATTTTTATAAATCGTTTTTTTTCCCTGATTAAACCCATGCCAGCCGCCAGAGACAGAAAATGAGATGTGAGTTTTGCGAACGGCTTTTGTGCCAACTTGGGAGTGTTTTTAAAATTGAGGGAGGCGTTTGTGGGAGGCGGGCCTGCTGAAATGTCTTCTTGTTTTTGCCAAAAGGTATGGAAAAAAACAAAAAAAAAAACATCTTTGCATTAGCGGGGGGGAAAAAAAACAAACAGCTCATTAGAACCGCTTATGAGAAACACTAACACGGCTAATGAGCCGTTTAAGGAGAGGGGGGGGGGGGGCAAATGGTGAAAGCCATCGCCGTGGCCGTCAATGTGACACCGTGACTTTCCAATTAAAAGTCAATATCGAGAATGATAAAACTGAAGGTGACATTGTGCGGTTAAAATAAACAACAACTTCAAAGACTCTAAGTGAAATGTCAATGAAGGAAAGAAGGAAGAGGTCGCAGAGCCTGAGCCGCCTGGGTTATAAATTCGGCAAACGGGGACAAAACCCAGGTGCAGAGCTTGCAGTCCAAAGTCCTTCGTCAGAATTTGCGGCCACCAAGGCAACAGGAATCCAAAAGCGCCGTCTGCCCAATCTGAAAGGAATAGACGAGGGGATCCGAACACACGAAGAGCAAGCGGGCCGGCAAAGGAGCGGGATCGACGCGTGATAGCATGAGCTGGCTGGGAGGTCAGGGAGACACAAACACTCGGGTGGGGACCAAATAACACACAGCTGACGGGTAATCAAGGTGACGCGAGGGCAGGGAGTGAAAGTAAAGGGGGTGCACAAGGGAGAAGAAGCGCAAAAGTAAAAGAGGAAGTGAGACGACACAGGACACAAACGCCGACGCAAGGCCGCCAAGGTCAACCAGGGACATTTAAATTCCGAGCCGTTCCAGACGTTCCTAAATAGGACCAATACAACTGCGAAATCAAAATCAACGTCCCAGCTGACAGAAAAAAGTCCAGAAGGGAAATGATCAATTCTTTAGTGGCGTTTTCCTTCTTTTTTTTTTTTTCTTTTTTTTCGGGGTGAAAATCTCCTCATTTCTCATTTGACAATTGGTCAGCTGCTCGGTTTTAGCGACAGTCCCTGTAAATAAACGAAAACGCCCCCCCACTTTCACAATTTCGAGCGTCTGTATGACAATATTAAACATTTGCTTTAGTTTCAACCAGGGGTCTCTGAACGATTTTCAAGCCAAGGACCCCCAAACCGATGGGGGAGTTGGAGCGGGGACCCCGCTACTACATGTCAAATTGCGTTGTATATTAAACTGAGAAAAAAAGAAAAACATAAAAAAAAAGGTCCAATCAACCATCAATTTCAAGACCACCCCGCAGAAGCTCCGCGGACCTCTGGAGTATTTTATTTTTTATTTATTTATTTTTATCTGTATACTCTTATACTGATGAAATGACAGAGGCGAGTGGATATTATTTGAACTCCCAGATCCTTGCCGGACACACACCGCACTGCGCCTGGGCACACGCACGCACGCACGCACGCACGTACGCACACACACACACACATTGGGATTTCGGCTTTCCAACTTAGCCCCAAAAATACGAGTCCTCGATACCCCCTCCCCCCAACCCCCCCCCGCCCTCAGTATGTGTAACTCTGCGTCCTCATCCGGGCCCCCACCGCGGAGAAATAACACGGATAATGGAGGAGCCTATTAGCGAACCACCGAACCCCCCCCCCCCCAGTCATTTCCTCGCGGATAAGTCGTTATCGCGCGGAGGTATTGACTCGACCAGGGGCACGCCTCATTAATGGACTCCGCAGATGAGGCTGATAAATGACGGCCCTCTTCGTTCAGCAGGAGGATGCCACGCGCACTGCCCGCCACGGAGGACAGTAGAGAATAGGTCAACAGTGGGGTCGCGGCTCATCACCTCCATCGCCGATACGTTCCAATAGATCTTTTTGGCATTAGGAATAAGTCACCGTAATCGATAACATCACCAAAAAAAAATTAAAATAAATTCTGAATCATTTTCACGCGCGATGAATACTGTTGGATTAGCATTTTTTCGTGGGTTTTTGGGGGATTTTTCACTCATATTCCCGTCGCTTCATCGTAAACGTCGGGAAATGAAACGTGGAAAGAAAAAAAAAAAAGAAAAGAAAAAAAGTGTTTAACTGTAAAACGTACGAGACCGAGAGGGTTGACAGCCGTTGTACGCTCGTTTTTTGACTTTAAAAGTTCAGAGATGCGGCACTGAGATGCAAGAATTCAACCTTAGCGAGGAAAAGTCCAAAATGCAAAAAAAAAAAAAAAAATCCTGTGGACCGATGACTAAAGAAGGATGCTTGGGTCTCACCGAAGTTCATGAAGTGTCTAACCGGGCCTAGCGTTAAAGCTGACGCGACGAATGAGTTTGCCTTCCCCTCACCCCAGAGATAATTCAGCGATCTTTAGCCACAAACGGCAAGACTCAGCACGCGGTACCGTGTGTAAATCGATGAAGGCAGAGGCCACGCCCACCCGAGAGAGAGAGAGAGAGAGAGAGTTGCAGCCCTCGGCCTCGTGGACCCGCGGCTCGGCCGTTTGGACGCACCTCGCGGGGAACGTCTTCCGCTGTCGCCGGGGGAAACTGTCAGGAGGTGGAGGTGGGAGCGAGGACGAAGAGGTGCTCAGGGTTGGGATGAACCCCAAAACGCCAAAAATTGAGCTGCTGCCCATCAGAGGACCGCACCCGAGAAACTTGGATGGAGGCCCATTCCCGCCCCAGGCCCTGAAGCGTCGACGCAGATTTGCCAAAAAAAAAAAATCTTAATACCGGACCGTCAGCTGCCCACATCGATTCACGAAAGCAAATTCATTGGGACTTTTTATTTCTTGTGTTTTTGTTTTTTTTACCGAGGCCATTATGGGCTTCAACGCGCTTCACTGTTGGAAATACGCGTAGCCGTTATTATTTTTATGACATCATTTTACGGTGCTTTGGCCTCATTTCTCTTTTCAAGGCACCGGATACGTTGCAATGCTGCCCGTCGGGGTGACATTGTTAAGTGGAAATAAGCAGACACTTGCCTTTGATTCAGTGAGGCGTGCATTTAGGGGTACGCGTGGAATCGTTTTTGGCCCCCGAAGTGTGCGCACCCCCAGGCTTGATCATGCATTTTGCACAAAACAGCATTTCTCGGGGTGTGAAGTTATGTCAGCGCGTTGGCCCTGGGACACGCGAACAATCCGGGGCTTCCACTAAACAAAAAACAAAAAACCAAAGCAACGGTTCCAAAGAAGCCAATTTTCATATTCATTTCCCGTGCTCATTTGAATTCAAATCGACATGTCTGACCTCGCTGAAAAATGAATTTCGCCAGAATGCTCCCCTATGTTGACTTGTTTAGAGGAAGACTAAACGCTCCACAGCCACTAAGTGACGGCCGAGATTTATCATGGCCTTTCTTGAATGTTAGCCCTACTGAACATCTGCTGAATCGATTTTGTCACAAACTCAAAAGGTTTGTTGTGTCACTTAAAGTCTCCTGCTTGGAGTAAAAATCAATATTTTTTTTTGTCTGCTAATGCTAATTACATTAGCTCATTCTCTCCAGGAAATGAATGATTACAGTGTACCTGACAGGATGCAGTATGACAACAAATCAACAGAACATTTCACTATGAAGCAGTGAAGCATTTAGTTCCCCTCACCTTCAGCGGGGCTCGGAGGGACAAAGAAGACCTCCATTGCCGCAGTGGGTTGGCGGCACTCAGGGGCCCCACTCGGGTCCTCATCTGTTGCACAACACAACCAAATACTCGAGTCCATACAGTGTTATGGTACGTGTATGCAAGAAGAAAACAAATGTCTGCTAATGCTAATTACATTCTATATTTACCTCTCTGTATGTTTTTGTTTTATTAGTGTTGTTAATAGTCTGCAATTCCATAATTTTATTGAATTGGTTGCTTAGTGGTCTCTCGCTTCACACGATGTCTCTCCAGGAAATGAATGATTACAGTGTAAGTGACAGGATGTAGTATTACAACAAATCAACAGAACATTTCACTATGAAGCAGTGAAGCATTTAGTTCCCCTCACCTTCAGCGGGGCTCGGAGGGACAAAGAAGACCTCCATTGCCGCAGTGGGTTGGCGGCACTCAGGGGCCCCACTCGGGTCCTCATCTGTTGCACAACACAACCAAATACTCGAGTCCATACAGTGTTATGGTACGTGTATGCAAGAAGAAAACAAATGAGGAAGTGCCTGTTGGAGATAAGAGATAAGGAGCGCCCGTGACCTGGGAGGGAGACACTGAGAGTTTCGCCGCAAACCTCGGTGGGGTTTTTGAAAGGAATGGCCATGGAGGCGTGGGGAGCCAACGCGTGGATGAGATGCTGAGAAGCTCCTCTCGTGCTGGATGAAGGCCGCGCCCACTCAGAAACACGCACCGTTCCTGCAAGGAAAGACGGACGGAGAAAGTTAAAGACGCACGCACGCACCGAGGCGGCCGAAAGTGGAGGAACTGAGAGAGCACGGTGAGAACACAGAGGAGGGAGGACAAAGGATGTGCACAACGGAATGGTGGCATGCGTCCTCTCTCTTTTTCACGCCAACCGGGGGATCGCCACTCTTTCGATTCGTGCCATCCCAGAAAACATTCAACAAACGGGCCGGAGACAAGATGTGAACGTTTAAGATCAGTGATATGCGAAGAACATGTACTTTGATCACAGCAAGCCGATGGGGGATCAATTGCGGAGAGTCGTCGTTTCTGCTGAAATTGAAGATTCGGCTCGTCTTCACTCGCCTACCAGAGGAAGTAACAAAACATGTGACATTTGCAAAACACAAATATATTGGATCCAATGTAAGGAGTAATCTGACATGACGCGCACGTTTTCTTGCCAAGGCTTAGCTAAAGTGCAAGCAGTGTTGAATGCCAGCCTCAATGCCAGAGGGGGTGTGCGTGTGTGTGTGTGTGTGTGTGTGTGTGTCTAAACTTGATGGCATGTGAAAGTGATCATTGCTGTGTGGTTCCCTTATCCGATGGACGATGGTCTAAAACAGACACCAAGCTTGGGGGAGGAATGGGACTCCACAATAGGCTGGACCACACAAACAGGGAGAGAGGGAGGGAGAGAGGGAGGGAGAGAGAGAGAGAGAGAGAGAGAGAGAGAGAGAGCCGCCACGGGATCGGTAAAGAAAGAGATAAATGAACTCATGCTCGGAGACTAAAGCCATAAAATCCCTCTGCTAGGCAACACGCAGCTCTCTATCCAAATGCGACTATTGGGAGAAAAACAAAAAAAAAGTGTTTTTCGGTGCACAGAATGGATTTTCCTAAAACATCCACACAATTACGACTCATATCAAACATGATGGTGAATCAATATATCATAACAACACGTGTCACCGACAAATGAGGCTTTCATTCTGGAACAATGGAATCAAATAGATGCCTGATAAGAGGCAACACAGGCACAGAAGGGAGTGTGCGTGTGTCCTCACAGCGCGCCCATCATCCGGTGTGTAGTGTCTGGGGTTGGGTTGACCAGGGCCTCTCTGGTCCACCTGACGCACGAGAACACACACACACACACAAAGTTTCATTCAGCAAGGAGGAAAATGTGCCAAAAAAAGAGCATTTCATAATAATAATAATAATAATAATAATAATAATAATAATAATAATAATAATAATAATAATAATAATAATAATAATAATAATAATAATAATGGCGAACAAGTGATAAACATGAGATTTCTTTTTTTTTTTTTATTCTAAATATTATATTTTCTCTCCTGCAAATAAAAGTGTATGCAGGCTGACACATTCAGGTTAACGTGAAACTTTTAAGCAGGTCACAGCGCGCCCTCAATCCATCATCCGGTGTGTAGTTTCTGGGGTTGGGTTGACCAGGGCCTCTCTGGTCCACCTGACGCACGAGAACACACACACACACACACACACAAAGTTTTATTCAGCAAGGAGGAAAATGTGCAAAAAAAAAGAGAGCATTTAATAATAATAATAATAACAATAATAATAATAATAATAATAATAATAATAATAATAATAATAGTAGTAATAATAATAATAATAATAAATAATAATAATAAATAATGGCTAACAAGTGATAAACATGAGCTATTTCTTTTTTTTAATTATTATTCTTATTCAATCTTAAAATTGAATTCTAAATATTATATTTTCTCTCCTGCAAATACAAGTGTATGCAGGCTGACACATTCAGGTTAACGTGAAACTTTTAAGCAGGAACTCTGCAGTGAGATAGTAAGGGGGTGCGTGCGCGTGCGCTCACTCACTCACTTTCCCAGCCGACAGCAGACCCGTGGCGACGTGACGACAGTGGGAGGGAGAGCATAAAGCTCCGGTGGGTAGCGGACCTCTCCCGGCGGCTCTGACCTGAACACCACACTGTGGCCGAAAACACACATCAAACGACAGCTTCAATGAAATGAGTTTTCCCCCACTTGTGTGGGGGAAACTTTTTTTTTTTTTTTCCATCTTAAAGCCTCACCTGCCAGTGTTCTTTCCTACCCCGCCGGGCGAAAAAGGTGGCTGCGGAAGTGTTATATTTGAAGACCGTGATATGTGTGCACGCATTCCACGCGGTAAAATGGTGTCTTCGCCGCCTTAATGTTGGATTTGTAGTGCATAAAAAATATGTACAGTATATCCAAAAATAAAAGAAGTAACAGCATCACACATTAAACGTTGTCTTTGTTTTTATTTTTGGCGAGTGCATGTGATTTTGTCAATTAACGCCATCAGCTTTGGGGTACTGGAGTTGTTAAAACAAGACATTTTTGGCCGTATAATAAAAGGCCTATGGTGGGATATTTACCCAGAAACAGTGAAACTGAACCTGCACTTGTCCTGATTTATTGAACGGGTTCACAGCTATGCTTTGCACGGGGAAGATGGAGCGAGTGCAGCACAGCAAACGTCTCACGAGTCCTGGTCAGGTGGAGCGAAAAATGAATGGTGAGGCAGAGATACAGGGAGGAAAAATACATTTGTATAAAGAAGGACTGAAACTTTGTACAAATGACGCCCACAACCAATTTTCCAATGCATAGAGTTGACAATATTTCATTATTATCATATTCAGTTCAGCAATGCAAAGTAGCTTCAAATCTCAACTTTCCTTTTACCTATGTGCCCCCCCCCCCCCCGATTATTTATTATTTATATTCTAACTTCAGGGCCAGGCCAGCTACGATTGAATCATTATCTAATAACAAGCAATTTCTTGTTTCATCAAAACTTGTTAGATAACCCATCTTTTTGTGGAGTCGACATCGGGAGGCTGAATAATATTCGACCTTGCTCCAAAAAGATGAATGTGTGCAGGGAAGGTCTTCCCAACTAATGTTTAAACGTAGCAGCAGAAAACACGTGGTTGTGCGCCACTGGATCCCAGAAAAAGGATTGAAATTCTATTCACGACCTACCTGAGAGCCACACTGCACATCTGGGGCCTCGGTGGGTGACGGTGGCTCACAAACAACCTCTAGAGAGAAGTGCACCTCATAAGGTCCTGAATGAGAAGCACGCAAATGTATTCATATTGTACAAATGCAAATACCCGTGTAAACGCACTTATTGTTGCCTTCGAGGCCGAGATGTGTCGGTGGCTTGCAAAATCCTACTTGGTCCATGGACAGCTTTTGATAGAGCGGCGGGCTTACCTTTGTCTTCGTCTGCCTCTCGAATG
Organism: Colistium nudipinnis; assembly: GCA_016785305.1. Lineage (NCBI taxonomy): Eukaryota > Metazoa > Chordata > Actinopteri > Pleuronectiformes > Rhombosoleidae > Colistium > Colistium nudipinnis. Next base: position 280,229 of record JAFBJU010001328.1, read on the forward strand.
TCACCCATTTCCACAAATGACACACGGCCTGCAGGTGTTCAGATTAGACGTTGTTATTTTTTTTCTTGATTTATACAATCATTAATGTGGAGGGACAGACTTTGTCTATGTCATATCCAAAATGCTCACATATTAATGCCGTTTTGTGAGAGTGCAAAGTCTGCAAAGACACAACAGGTGCTTGCTCTTAGGCTTTTAAATTATTATTTTTTTTATATAGGTTTGCATCGTTAATTTTGGTCACACACGGTGACAACAATCGGTACCCGTTTGTCTTCCTCCTTTGTGTGGCGACACAGCCAGGACGTATGGGGTGTTGTGACCAGGTTTCATCTCCAGGATCGGGGCGCCACTCACAATGGGTAGGTCCGTCACCACCTGTGCACATGAACACATAGACACACACAGACACAGATATAAACAGATATCACACAATGACTGTTCAAAATATAAGGGTGATGTCTACAATTAGTCAAAATAAATTAAGTTTACAATCATATAAGATGAGGCAGAAAAAATGTAGACGTTTATGGAGATTAAACATTTTTGTTCGTTGAAAATCTGCTTTTTAAGAAAATAATCTCTGACGTGTTGAAACGCAGGTTTGATTTCTAAAAAAAACAAAACAACCTCTGCTGAATGTGAAGGTGCCTCAGAGGAAACATTGTGGGTCAGCAGCACCTGGAGTACCTGGAGAGTGAGCTTCCTCTGGCTGTAGTTGGGGACCCGCAGCTGAGAGTGAGTGGTCCTCCCGACGGGACAGTGTAGTAGCACGTGGTCCACCGGCAGGGGGTGCTCCCCCACTCCTCTGAGGGTGAACACGTGCTCCGTACCGTCCCAGTCGTTGCGTAGGTTCAGCTTACCCTGGGGGGGGGGGAGAGAGTGCCGGCAGTCAAACACACAAACCGATGTTGGTGGTGCAAACAAAGCAACAACAGTGAACTGATACAATCAAGCGTCCACTAGCAATGCACAGGCCTTTTATCCGGATGTATAAGTGCCACTATAAGAAATGCATTGGTGGTTCAGTGGTAGAATTCTCGCCTGCCACGCGGGAGGCCCGGGTTCGATTCCCGGCCAATGCAACGTACTTTTTGCCCTATTAAATGTCACTCATTCTGGATAAAGACAGAGGCATACAACGCAAAAAAAACGTAAATTTTCCTCATATTTACTGAAATAAAAGAGGAATAGATATAACAAATAATGACTTTAATTACTGTCAAGATATAACAATAAGTGCTTATTGGAACATGTCTCCTTTATGTATTCTTTGTCTCTCTACGAACTAGACTAGACCCTTTTTCACATATGCCCCTGTTATTTATTTATTTTATTTGTCGATACGTTTCTATATTTGTTTTAGCATTTATTTGTCCGTAATCAGTCATATTTCCTTCTCAGCCATGACATAAACGGGCTGCTGTTATAATATGTATACTAGCTATAACACGTTGGATAAATCGTTTCTATATTTTTGGGAAATATACACTTTCATCTCATTTTTGTGGTTCTCATACGTGTCATAAATGAATCATTTCCAGCTTTAAATCCATGGATCCATAGATTTGAGTTGTTGCCGAGGCATTTATTCCGATCACACGTTTGCTCGAGGCCTCCATGCTGTTTGGATTTCACGCCAGGCAAGGGTGAGTGGCGAGAATGGGACAAAGAACTGACGGAAAGTAAACATATCAACACACAGACAGTGTTACCTTGACGATGCACGGTGCGGACGGGTGAAAGGAGAGGGGGTAGCAGACTGTGGTCCCAGCTGGCACACTCAAGACCTCTGGCCCGGAGAATCCCTCACCATACAACACGGCGTGCATGTTCCACTCTTGGCGGGTGTCATTGTGCTATGTAATCAGAAACATTTCAATAATAATAATAAGAAGAAGAAGAAGAATTAAAAGCTGCTAGTTGATGTATATTTAATATTACAGTTTCTCTTTACGGAATATCCAAGACCATTCATCCGTTTTCACGCGCTTTTACACATTTGGCTTCATTTCTCACCAGCGGTATATCTTGCGTGACACAACGGTGAGCAGCCGCGCTGAAGTCCAAGTGAAGGGATCCGCCCTGTGGTCACAGTGTAGTATTTTGGCGTCATGACGTTTTGCCACGAGCCAGTAACAAATAAGCCAGCCTTCGTACGCAGGACGACTGCACTCATGCGTCGGACGGCACACAGACCTGTGGCATCACCACTGCCTCCAGCACGTAGACCCTGGTATCGCACGAAGACTCCAGGACGACCCGACACGTGAACCGCCCCGCTCGGTCCGCCTGGAAACGAAATGGGATGTCCACGCAGCCCCATTCTGCTGAGCAGAGGGCGGAGGAGATATTCGGGGCCATCACAGCAAAACGTCACATGAACATAAGTTAACGGTAAAAGCGCGAATTCAACTGCAACCAATACTTTCTATATACTTCTATAAACCATTACACCCCGAACATGATGTGCAAGTGCACTGAGCCACGGATAACACAGATAAAAAAACTTCCGTCCAATGTGCTCAAGGTCCAACTTTCAAGCGCAGTGACGCCACTGTCGTGTCAGCAGTGCTGTAATTTGTTATCCGTTCGCGGAGTTGTTATTCCGGCAGGGATTCAGGTATTTGTGTGTGCGTGTGTACGGCATGCGCGCGCACCTGCAGGATTCTCCCATGGCATATTCGTGTCCTCTCGCACAGGTATTTCAACGGTACTGGGTAAGGTGAAGTATTGGGGCAAGGACACCTCCACTCCATACGTCAGATGGGCCTCGAAGAAAAGGGGGGAAAAGGGAGAAAACGTCTCACCACACTGATGCGAGGGCCCTCCTTCATCTGACCGCCAAACCAAACATTCCCGAGTGTCCGACTCTTTTGCAGAGGGGCGTGTCGGCGCGCCTACCTGCCGTTGGAAGAGCTTGTGTTTGGCCGTGGTTGCCCTCACGGTGCTGCTGCACAGCGTGTGGGTCAGCATCCGCCGCCTGTGCTCGTCGGCGCTCATGCTTTTCTGACCCCAGATGGCCAGCGCCTGCTCCCAGGCCACATTGAGCCGCGGCACGCGCATCACCTCCTGGCAGACCTGCTTCAGCTTGCAGCGCAGGCTCAGCACCGGCGCGCACTCGGCTGGAGGAGAAAAACGCCCGCGCGCGTATTATTCGATTGACCGCGCGCACAAAAAAATACACCGAAGAGGGTATATTATAAGAGATGCCTCTTGGATAAGAACAACGCCAGTAAATAACATGTCAACCCAGGCTATTAATGGTGGATAAATGGCTGGTGGTGCGATGTTAGATGTTTGTCATGTTTGTGCGAAAAAGATTCCTACCGGAGCCGTTGGGGATGGAAACGATGTTAAAACTGGGCCTGGCAGTGAGAGCGGAAGGAAGAGGCAACTCCGCTGTGGCCTTCACCATGAAGACCATGTCGCCCACCTGGAAGGACACACACACACACACACACACACACACACACACACACACACACACACACACACACACACACACACACACACACACACACACACACACACACAGACACAGACAGACAGACAGACACGGTTGTGAATAAATGTGAATCACGTAGCAGTAAATAATGTTAAGTGTTGCCCTGAGTATTTGACCATGAAACAGATCCATTTGATGATCAAACACTTAAATGCAAACACCTTAAATAACACATTTTAATCGCGTCCACATCTGAACCACTTTTTTCTTTTTTTGTGCTATGACACGGTACACCCCCCGATCCTGGCGCGTGCCCATTTTGCACCCTGCCATTGCGGGGCCGGAGTCCTGTCCTTTAGATACGGGGAACGCATTGCACCCATTGTGAATACACACATACGACACATTAAATCAGGGATGACCTGGAGACGTAACCTTAACCACAGATCCATAAAAAAAAAAGGAGCTATATCCCATTTTGAACTATTTTCCCCCAATTGGTCAAACTTTGTTAAATTTGTTGGACTGAAGTGTAAAAAAATGTATCTCAGAGAACGGAGAGAAAAGCCACACCCACAGACACCCACAGACACTCGCACACACCCACACACACCCACAGACACCCACACCTACAGACACACACACGCAGACACACACGCACTGACCTGTGGGCAAACCAGCAGCACAGAGCAGTACTTGGCGCCCGGGGAGAAGGGCAGGAAGTGGATGCTCAGCGTGTCTGCTTGTTCTGGCTTGAGGCGAACACTCTTCGCCGCACTCAGGAACTCGACGCCCTCATCTGGGAGCACGCACAAATGTGCACAGACTTCAGATTTGTTCACTGATCAGAGGCGAACGAAGGCCAACGCATTGGCCCCGCGGTAATCAGAGCAGCGCGGCGGGTAGGCGGCTGGTACTCACTGAGAGCCGAGGGGTTCCCCTCCTCGTCCTCCTCGGAGATCGCGTCTGAAATCGTCTTCTCCGCGCTGAGAGGGGAACCGGGGAGCAAAGAGAAAAAACAAACTCAATCATCCGCCACATTACACCAGCCTGAACTGCGGCCCGCCCCGGCCCCGCCTCAGACGTCCTCGTGGCCGACCCCCGGCCTGCGCACTGCGCGGCTTCGAGGAGCACTCCGGATGGCGGGAGATGCATGCCAAGCGGCCGTCCTCAAGGACAAACCAGGGCTCTCCTGAGGGGAACGGCCTCGCGCTCTACTTCAGCACACGCGCCGGCGCTTGTTATTGTGAAGACAGTGACATCTACGGTGCATCGGAGTGCTTTTTTTCTTGGATGATGAGATGTTTGTATGCTCAGTGTTGTTTATGCTTGGTGGGGGGGATTCGAATTCGTATATTCGTATATTTCCAAACTGAACAATGTTCATTCCACGATTTTTATTTATTTCAATTTCTGTACATTTAGTGTGTATTTGTTCATCCTGCACCTTCACAACCAGGCGAAATTCCCTGGCATGTGACGTTAGTTGGCAACAAACCGATTCGGATTATTTATCAAATGCTTTTAACCTAAGAAAACGGAGGCCCTGCAAATTCCAGAGACAACCGAAGGCATGGAGTTGTGTTTTAACGTATAACTTGATGCCCTTTGGAGAACTCAGAAGGTTTGGAAGCGATGCATAGAAGCTTTAATACAAGCAATGCACCACTATGCACAGTAAGGATACTGTGTGCGTGTGTGTGTAGCCTGTAGCTATGTTTGGGAGTGTGCATTGGCTGTTCAAGGGCAAATTGTCACCGTGGCATGCGTTACCCGGGTTTGGCGGAGGCCTGCTGGATGAGGCTGTCTTTTTTCCTCTTGGGCTCCAGTGGATTGAACGTAGACTCCACCAGCACCACCCTAAACAAGCACACACACACACACTTACATTTGGGGAGAGTTCTTTTTCCACCTCTACGTCCGAAAAGGGGATCCTAAATCGCCACCTACCAGAAATGCGCTTCCTTATTGAAATGATTAATTATCGGCAGTTGGATCTCTCTCGGCTCGTAGCATTGAGACGTGCACTTAATGGTACTCTGGGGAGCGGAGACAGGAAGCAGTCGCTCGGTTATGAAATCGTGCCGTAGGCCGGCGCAATAAGTGTACGAGTCAGTCCAGCCGTGTGTTCACGCCGCATACTCACCGTGGGTGTGATGTGGCCGACGCGGGTGTCGAGGTTGAAGGCGAGGGTGGTGGCCCGCAGGCCGAAAGCGGCGCTGGAGATGAACAGCAGCACCGCCTCCGTGGGCTGCAGGAAGGAGCACTGGTACTGGACGGTCAGGTTGGTTTTCCCCCTGTGAAAATCCGCGCGGAAAAACCACAGCATAGGTCACCCGTCAGCGGATCAGGAAGTCCAAATGGAACATCTTCTGAGCGCTTTTGGGCTACGATGGTACGCTGGTAATAAAGCCCCGCAGCATTTAATCCATATGTCTTTTCATAATTACACTGTCCTAAAAAAAAAAAACATATTTTCTGTAGGTGAAGCGAGGGTTTCGAAATTGGACGTGGGCCTAATGGGTCTATCTTAATGAGCTACACCACAGTACAGTCGTTGGCAGGGCATCGGTGCGCGGGAAACAAGTTGTTTTGGACGCACAGGTGCACAGACGCCACCCCTTCACCAACCACACCATTTTTTAGTCAAGGATCTGAGACCTGCGGTATGGAATGCCTGGTGAAATGGTGTCGAGGTCCCAGGGGTGCGTTCTTAAGCGACGGCATTCATCAGTGAATTTGTTGGGACGATCGCCTCAAGTTCGCGCGGCCCTGGTTTGACGTACTTTGGAGGAATGTGGACGGTGTGCCCATCGGGGAGGGAGAAGAGGTGGGCATTGTCCCCTAAAAGGAAGGCCCGGTACTTGACCGGCTTAGAGGACGGGCTCTTCAGTCGCACCTGCGATTGCAAAGAGAGTCAGAAAAAAGGAAATGGGACGACGGGCACGGAGAAGCCCATTTTGTTGGTACAGATGCAAATACAAATTGCGCCAAACACCGCTCCGATGAAACAGTACAATGTGTGGCGTTCATTTTCTTCCGTTTGTAATGTGGCTGAAAATGTGGGCCCATTAACCAGATTCGTCTGTGTGTGTGTGAGATCCTGTTAGCGTGTGTGTGTGTGTGTGTGTGTGGATCAGCCAATAGTTATATGGATGTATGTGTGTGCATATAATCCTATTATTTATTTGTGCATGCGTGTAAGCCCATTAGCTACGTTTGCATTTCCGGCAGTGTTCATAATATTGGATTTAGGGCATGTGTTAGGGCATGTGTTTTCTGTGTGTGCTTGGGTGCGTGAGCGTGTGCGTGTGCGATGCTACCTGCTTGCTGAAAGTGGTGTGCAGATGTCCCGACAGAGTGATGGTTTGCAGGGGCAGAAACTCAGGCAGCCTCTCATACAGGTGAACACACAGCATTAACATCTGCACCGGATTAGGGTCCGACAAATCTGTCGGCTGAACACACACACGCGCGCACGCGCACAGGGACGCACAGCGAGAGTCACAACAGGAAGTGCCGCATGTCCGACACAATCGTGATCATGGCCGCGACGATCCAGTGACGCTGAAGGTCACTGGTGCCGCAATTGTATATAGCCGTCTACGACATTTGAAATATTTGACCTGTATATCTATGTTGAGGGAGAGCGCCGTCAAGGCCTGGACCACGATGATGTTGTTGTGGAGGATCTGCTCCAGGCTGCTCGGCGCGGTGTACATCCTCCGAAAGTGGCTGGAGATCTAGTCGGGGACAGGCGGCGGGTCAGTGGGGAAATATGGAAACATATTCACCCGTCTAAAAGCCCTCTCCCACACGTGCCCTAAGGCGCACGCCCACGGACACTCACCAGGAAAGGACAGTAGGCAGCAAGCAGAGCGGCGAGCACCAGTCCGTCGGCGAAGTCCAGGTCAAAGTTCACGATCCAGCGCGCTGGCAGAACGCCACCTGTCGCGACAGCGAGCGTTTCAAAAAGCTCTCAAATCTGCACGGCACCTGTAGGCCTCAGCAGGTCAAGTCAGACTGGGGGGCAACACAGGAGTTGGCGCCAAATGACACGCTCGCGCACGAATTGGTAGGATAAGAAAAAGTGGTTCAATACGCCATAACAAAATAAAGAACACGGACAATGGAATTCTTCACATATTTTTGAATATTACTCTTATTCTAACCAATAGCGCTGGCGGCCCCGTGGCCTTTTTTGGCAAAGCCTCCTCTGCACAGCCAAGCGTTTGGCGTTCCCCCCCCGGCGCTACAAGGGCACGGCGCGTCCCACCTGTTCCGCACGCGCTTCTCCTCATGCTCCGGTGGTGCTCGTTGAGCCACGAGAGCAGCTGGAGCTCGCAGGCCGAGTAGATGTTGCTGGCCAGTTGCTGCGAGGCCGTGGCTGTGACGGGGACCGTTGCCTCGGCGTCGCCCTGGCCCGGACGGCGGGCCGACACGCGACACAAGACCACCACCTGGGCGCGTGGAGAGGGACATGGGGGGGGGGGGGATTCCGGGAGATTTTAGAGTGTACCGTAGAGCATGAATTGCAATATATGACAGCTGGGGGGAGAGCCGGAAAATGTTTTTCACCTTGTATATCTGCAGCAGCATGTCGGTCCAGGATCGTTTGCTCAGAGACTCAAAGTCTACGCTGCTGTAGTCCAGACCGTGTTCGCCGTTATTTGACTGAGAAATGTAAACACACGCACCCGCACGCTCACGGCACAAGTTGTGATCGAGAGTGAGGGAGAGTTTCCCGGTGGTCCAAGAAAACGGATTTTTCAAGAGAGGCAATTAAACGCTACGTGCCGCGTGCGCACGTGGGTATTCGTACCTGCACGGAGCACCAGTAATTGAACTGCTCCACGTCTAGCAAGTACTCAGGTCTGATGTGCCACAGGCAGGCTCCCTGCGCCCTGAATACATAATGACAACAAACAAAACCAAAAAAAAAAAAACTTTAAACATGGCACAAACGAGTTTCGGAAAAACCCTCAAGTCCTTGTGGGAGCAGGATGGAGCTCCCTGAAGCAGAAAAATAAATAAATAAATAAATAAATTCCATGGCATCAACTGTATAGTTCAACGTTACGCTAACCTAAACCTGGCGGTGTGTGTCTGTGTGTGTGTGTGTGTGTGCATCTTTGTGTATATAGGCTACCTGAGAAAAGCGAGAATGGCTTCATTCTGTTTCATCAGCTGATCGGTGCGTTTGTCCTCATCCCTGGAAAATGTCTCACAAAAAGGAATACCGGGAATCTTTTCTCCAGTCAGGTGACGGAGCATGTCCACCACAGACCTAGACAACACAATAAAGCGCCAAAGGAGTTTCATCATATTTGTCAAGCACATTTTTCCGATCTACGCTACTGACGCAATTGGAACCTTTTCACAACCGCACTACGAAAACATTTTTTTTTTTTTGCACCAGAGCGCACCGAAAGTTCACCACAGACACGCACTCACCTGTGGTCTTTATTTTGGATGACGCGGAAGGTTCGCCTGCTGGAGTGAGTCATTTGAATTTTAAATACAAATCTGTGGGGAGGATCAGACGAGGCGACGAGAGGGGTGGAGAGACAGTCGGTTATCCAAATGGGTCCCCTGAGCCTTATTATCAAGCACATCTGGAGTATACAGTACCTTCTCAGTGTGTGGGGTACAGAGATGGGGTGTGGTCCATTGGGCCAGCCAAAGAGGCTATACCACCTCTCCAAAGCCAGCAACACAGTCTGGTGATATTGTGCCGTGTCGCAGGTGGCGGCGGGGAATTCTGGGAAACCGAGATTGGCCAGGGTGCGCATTTCGGGAGAGACCTCTTCGTCCGTGCTGGTTTGCCCACTCGCACTATCGCTTTCGGGAAGGTCGTCTGATGGGGACAGAGAGGAGGGGGGGCATATTAAGAGATGCACCCAATGAAACTCATGTCACGCAGAAATGGCAAATTCATTTTTTTGGACCTGATGTCGTGGTACCGACGACTGAGCTTTGGTAACCGCACGAGGAGGAGGATGAAGCGTGACCAAACGCAGGACTCGGTGTGAGATAGCGCTGAAGGAGCAACTCCACCGCTGTGGCCCCTAAGTGACACACGGTAACAAACAACAAATTCAAACTCGGGTTTTAACCGTAAAGCTGCTTGGGTGCCACTATACTATTTTTCAGAGATTTTTCATGAAAAATGTGTGTTCCGCACCGGTCTTGAGAATGATCTGTTGCTCAGGGCGGTGCAGGGCCATGTAGGGCCACACTGTCAGGAGACAGTTGTCGGCTATCGCACACAACCTAACCTTGTACCTGGTGGGAGAGGAGGCAGGGAGAAACGGTAGAGCTGTTCAACATAATGGGATCGTGCGTTTAAATCAGAAGTAGAACGTCGTTGTGAAGGGGACGGGACAAGACAAGGGCATTATGGGGATTAAGATTTTACAGCCGGCCCCAAATCTTCAGTGCTCATCCCGTTGGAACGGCTTCTGTGCAAAACTGGGATAATGGCGCCACAGGACCCAATGTCTTTTCGCTAATCCCCGCTCACATTTATTGGGAGCACTGGTCCGACAGTAAGACCACTACAAAGAAGTGGGTCATCGTGGGACACATCACGTATTTTTTTTATTTGGGCCACGGAGCCATGTTTGATTCATAAAGTTATACCCCCCTAAAAAAATGCTATTAAATTAAATAGTAAATCAGGCTAGGGTGAGTTTGTAATAATAATAATAATAATAATAATAATAATAATAATAATAATAATAATAATAATAATAATAATAATAATAATAGCACTTACCTGTTGTGGAGGTGCTGTTCGGTGAATGTGATAGTCGTGCAGAGGGACAGAGGAACGTCAGAACAGAAGGACACGTTGCAGATCACAGAGGTCACGTTCGCCTCCCGGCTTGGGATGCCCGTTTGATGTTTCTATACAGGAGGAATTAAAAAAAAGAAAAAAAAAAAAAGGGAAGGAAGGAACATTTCACAAATCACGAGGGGTTTTTGGCGTCAGTTCGGAAAAATCGCAGCGCGTTATTGTTTGTCCAGTTTTGGACAAACGCTGCAGCTCACCATTAAACCAAACATGGCGCAACTCTTCGACAATGCAAACAAGCAGCGCCCTCGTCAGGTCGCCCTATGACGACGGTCTGTAAACTTGCCTGGATACAGGACCGTACCGGGTCCTGGTCCTGGTCCTGGTCCTGGGCAGAGGTGGAGTTGCCCTCGGGAAAGGTGAGGGAAACCGGCTGTACCTTTGTCCCGTCCTCCAGTTCCACCTCATCCACTTCGGCTGATATCCTGGTTCCACTGTAAGCGACACCCAACGCGAGCACAGAGCTGCCAGTTAATGAGTCCTGGGCCGAGTGATAAAAAAAAAAAAAAAAATCCCACCGAAACGGCAAAATCCACCGGGCTTCGGCTTTTGGCAAGCCATCGTAGTCAATCCCTAAGCTCACACCACGATCGCACCTGCGATTTTTTTTTTTTGCGTGCGTGCGCGTGGTGATATGAGCAAATAATCCAAATTTCAAATAACATACCACGGTCAGAGAGGGAGGGGGGGGGGGGAATACTGCGTGTTGTTGTGCGCAAACTGACCTCGGATATCCTACAGCCAACAGGGCGAGCGTAGCCGTCGCTTCGCTTTGCAGCGGCACTGGGTCGAGAAGGATTTGGGAGGGGTGGACGGTGATACTGGGGAGCTGGACAGCGACGGCGACGGCCAGCTCCCGGTAGGGCGGCTGGCCCTCCCCCGTGCCCTCCTCACCCTTTTTCCCCAGGTAAATAGGGAGGGAGAGTCCGACTGATCCGTCGGAGGCTAGGAGGGAAGGCGTAAAAAGAAGGAAACTTGCCTCAACGCAGCGCCATATCCACAAGGGCATCCGTAGCCCACAGTCACTCAAAAATGCGGACCTGTGATAATTCGAAAAATGATTCCAAATCTAATTTGGCAGCGCTGCCACTCCTGGATATTAAACGGTAAAGGTAGAAAATTGCCAGTCCAGATTGACAGCCCATCAGTTATGTCCGTTTCCATTGAATTGGAAATGAAGCCCAAAAACAAGGAAAAAGTGAAAAATGATTCCGCATGTCTGCCCCATCACTACAAACGACCCGCGCCTCAACCTGGTTGATAGGCTGGGGATGAGAACCTTCTTCGGCAGAGTTTAACGTGACCTCGGACTTGGTTTGAAATCATATTCTAAAGTGTTGTGCACTGTATGACGCGGTGACATGTTTATTATCCAGCCTTCAGCCCGACTTGAGTGTGCGGAAAATAAAAAGACAATTAGGTGGTCTGGGATTGATGATATTGCTGCATTTGTGAGAAAGGAGATGGCAGCCGGGGGATTAAGTAAACTATACTAAGGTGCGCGTGTGTGTGCGTGCGTGCGTCTCATCATTGCTCACCCCTTGTGATGGCCTCCGGCCTGATGCTGACCACGAGGCAGATGGACTGGCCGGGCCCCAGACTGCCGGATGATGGAGTCACCGCGCATAGCTCGCCATCTCCCCCGTCCTCCGTGGGTGTCGCCATTTGACTGCAGTTAAACCACCAGTGCAAGCGCTCGCCGACGACCCGGCGCCAACCCACACTCTCTTCGCACACGGCTTTAAGCTCCACGGTCTGAAGAGAGAGAACAACGCGGGAGATAGGCCATAAAAGAAATGCAATGATGAGAAGGGAAGAATAACACTGCAGGGAGGAAAGAAAACGTGAAACCGCAGATGTTGCGTTCAGACCTTAGTGTACCCGTCTGAATGTGGCCCCAACAGATCCACGTGGAACTGCAGGCTTGAAGGGGACATTTCCAGTGGGGCGCACAGCACTGTGACAACAGTAAATGATTTGTTACATGACACACTGACATTTGGGTGCCCAAACCTCTTGCTACATGGGAAATATTTTTTCCATCCAGTGGAAAATATATATATTTTTTTTATATATATATATTTTTTTTATATATTTTAAATGTTATATATATATATATATATATATTATATATATATATATTGAGCCCACCTGTGGCTTGTATGCAACATTGTGTCGCCACGGGGACGGCGCCGGGGTGCGGCCGGACCACGGGCTTCCAGCTGCCAGTGGACGCCGAGGAGGAGGACGCCGAGGAAACCGGGGGGGAAGGGCGAGGCGGAGAAGCGGCGGGCCATCTCACGCCGTTCACGATCAGCGGCAGGTGAAAGTCGTAGCTGGCCGCCTGCAAGGAGACACGTATAGATGACACGTAGGTATATATTCACGCGTGCGTGGAGCAGGTGCAGATGGGGACGCGGATAGAGCTTATGTAGATATGACGACAAGATGGGAAACAGGGGAGGTTTGCAGCGAGAAGCTCGCGATACGACTTGAAGGGCGCCATATGCCGCAAAACCCAAAAGAACGGGCAATTGTTAATTTCAAAACTTCTTTCAAAAAAAAAAAAATCGAAATGATCACTCATTCTGAAGCTAAGCCACTTTAGTCGCCGTCACGGTGGCCGTTTTCACACAGCATACATTGCCTGAGTTGGGTGGCATCCGAAAGCCCTGACCAACTGCAGCCGTCGCATTTCCGAGGTCACATTTGGACCTCGGTGCCACGTGTGCCACCTGCGCCGCATTCAATCATCTCTCCGTGCCCTTGCTGCTCCAAAAAAAAACGCAACCAATGGATTTTGAATGGGTTGCAGAGTGGCAACCCCCCCCCTCGATCGGGTATTTTGGACGACCATTAAAAAAAACACACAAAAATCGTCCTTTCAGTGAGCCGACGGTTGCACACAGATGTTACGGGCTGCGGTGAGGGGGGTCAATTCACTTCACCGTCTTCCTGCCCCCAAACGGGGGGCCGCGTGTGAAACGAGCCATCTGGCCGACGTTGGCACGGCCGCTGTGTCTAAGGTGAGACTGGACAATTGGCGCCGCGGGAGGGACTTAGTGAGAGTGGATCTACCGTAACTATTCTGAAAGACTCACCAGGGTGGGCGAGAACACGAGGGAGCAGTCGACGGTCTGGTTGATCTGCACCTCGACGACGCTCACACCCGGCTCCCTCCCAGCTTGTAAAGACGGGAGAAAAAGCAATCAAACACACACACACGCACACACACACGCAAAATTCAGTACACACAAGACAACATGCTGTGTATTCAACGTGGGTTGTGCTTCATTTTGCTCAAATTCTCCTCTCATTCCAACCACACCCAACGGAGGTCGGGACGCAATAACACGTGTCGACGACGTCATGTGGCATGGACAAAAATCCTCTTTAGTGCGGTGCCGCCTGAGGGAAATTGTGCGAGTCGGTGCGTACCGGCCGAGGGCGGAGGGAGCCGGACGGAGAAGTCGGCGTGGTGCGACAGGTCGAAGGTGACCCGGGCAGCTGCCGGGGAGCGGTTTGTCAGGGTGAAAGGTATCGCCCGCCGAGAGTGGACGTGGACCCCGTGGAACTGGAAGAGGGACTGCAACGAGGCGGGGAGAAACACACGGGCGGATGAGAGGGGGGGGAAAAAAAAAGGGACGACAAGGGGGGGGGGGGGGGGGGGGGGGTTGACCTCTGGTCTGTGGGGGGGGGGGGGGGGGGTTAGGGTTAGGGTTAGGGACACACACACAAGGGAGACAGACGTCCCCCGGGGTCGAAACTGGCGATTTCCGCGGCAACGGCCCTAAAAAAGTGCACTACAACGGTATGCAAATCAACGCGCGTGTTGGTTCCGGCTGTCACACTGAAATATAATATATAAATATAATACGGCGCAAGAAACTCACCACGCTGATGTCTATGTTTGGAGGCTCCACCGATCCGCCCACTCTGAGCTCAACTGACTTCATGTTCCTCAAGGCTATCTGTAATGCCGCACACACATGCCTTGTGTCAACTCCTGGCTCTTGCGTTTGTTTTTTGCACATGCAAAAACAGACAATATCATCATCATCCTCCTCATCATCATCATCAAAACACGCAAATAAAAAACGGTTATTTTTCGCGGCCTCTATCCCTCACCTCAACTCTGGCGTCAAACTTGAAGACAGAGTCCGGGGAGAGGCGGATCTTGAGCACAGCATTTCCCCCGCATGGAACCACGCCCTCGCGCGGGCTCAGGACCATGCCCGGCAGTGGGCACACATCCAGCACCTGAGTCGCACAAACACAGAGGGCGAGAGGGCCGTCTTAACGCGCCCGTCCCGCGTTCGCCACTTTCAAAGACAAATACCTGAAAGTAGGCATGGTTGTGTCCGGTGTTGTGCAGGATGGTGGTTCTGACGGAGAGCATGTTGAGGGGCACCGATCCAAATAGCACCAGCTTCTCCGAGAGGTAGACACTTGTGGTTGCGACCTGGGGGGGAGGACAGAGAGGAACGACACAATTCTCGCCCTGTCAAAAAGCGCGGCTTTGTCACCGATTTATTGATGTATTTTTCCTCAATTGTAGGGGATATATGCCATGACATTCAAATGACGATGGCGAGTCTTTGTTCTCGTGTCACTCGGTTACTCGAAACCCGCAGTGTGACCCGAAAAAGGGAAAGGCGGCCGCGACAACTCCCCGAACCCACCTTGGCAAGGCAGTGGAGGCGCTGTGCGTTGCCCTCGTCGACGCAGAGGTCAAAGTCCCCTTCCGCGGGCGAAGAGAAGGAGGAATGCCACACCACCTCACAGTCCAGCTCCCTGTGCGGCTCCACCGTGCCTGCAGAGGGGTGGAGTACGTTTGCCACGTCAGTTCCCATTCAAAACAGGTAACACGCGGCGAGCTCATTCCAAGGCGGCGGCAATTGCGGCACCTGAAGCGGGTCGGATAGAGAACATGATGCCATTCTCGGTGACGACCGGTGCCCACGAGAACTCCGCGGCGCGGTTGTGGCGGTTCCGGAGGGTGACGGAGCTCCGGTACCCCGACTTGGCGAGCAGCATGGGGGTGGGGCGCAGCTCCAGCAGCGCGGTGGACAGCTCCAGAGCAAAGGGGACCACCTGCGCCTGGACCAGTATCTGACCGGGGTGCTGGCGGTTCACGGAGTAGGCCAGGGGTCTGGGGACGCAGAAACGTGCCACCCATTGCATCCGTGGCGCTGCGTGATAAGGAAGCGTGCTGTGCGGCATCGTCCACCAACCTGTAGAAGTGGCCCAGCTTGTTGCTCTGGAACGTCAGACTCAAGGCGCTGTAGGTGCAGGGTGGCAGGACGTGCGAGAGGGGCGAGGAGCCCAGCAGCTCGGGGCAGTCCACCTCCAGCTGCACCCACACGCACACGGACAGGTGATTGATCAGCTCCAGCCTCTGAACGCACGGCGACTGCTCGCACACCTCGCCAAAGTCCACCAGGAACGGACCTGAGGCAGAAAAGTGCACGTTCATAGAAAACAATGATTTCAAATCATTCCGATGCCCTCGCGTTTTTTTGTCTCGACGTGAAATTCTGATAGCGTCGCTATTTAGGGTCACTACGGCGACCAAAAGTTGAGGTTGGCGCGCGAGCAGAGGGCATGACCCGCAGAAATACCCTTATACAGGTTAAACTTGTGCATAAAGTGTTAGATACGGAAAACCAGGTACTGTGAGAAATAAATGTGTATAATAGAATAAACAACCAAAGCGTCGGTGAAGCGAATCAACCACCTATGACAACTTGGTAGAGCTCCTCCGCCGTCAGAGTCCTGCTGCAGTCTGCCACCTCGTGGCTGTTGGAAGGTACTGCATTCACAGCCTCCGACAGCTGGAGCGAATACAACGGAGCAATGAGAAAAAAAAATAATAATCATTTTGCACAGAAATCCTTCTACCGTTTCAGGTCATCACGACGCTGTGTTTTCTTTCCTGGGCCTCACCTGACATTCGTCCTGCTGGCAGATCGACGCCCTGTCTTCGAGGCAGTGACTTTTGGTGAGGGGGGAAACATAGCCGCGGTCAAGCTGCGCGTCCGGGAGGTCACTCCTCTCCATGTCGCTGATGGAAGGCTTGGGGGGAACGAGGCCTTGAGCGGGGAGAATCCCAATGTCCACCTCGTGTATCATTTTTTCCTGCTCTCTAGGGTCCCCCCCAAAAAAGAAGGAGAAAAATAGTCCACTTTAAAGAGTCCATTTATTTATGAACCATTCACAAAAGGTCAGTGAAATGATTTCGATTTTTTTTTATTCAGATGTTTCAAGACTGCAACACCGACCTCTCCTTGACCTTTGTCAGCCGCGACTGCCGTCGCTGCCTGATGTAGTCCGTGTAAATCTGGTGATTCCGCTTCAGCTGCTTCAGCTCCTCCGGCAACGCATAGTAGATGTCCTCATGGTGACAGTGGGACGCGCCACTGAAACCGGTCCTGATGTAGACAAAAAGAGGAATGACGTGGGAAAGGGGGATACACAGACACATTACCGCCGGCGCGTCTAAATCCATCGGCAGCGGGACAATTTTACAAACACAAAAAAAATAAAAATATCGAAAAGAATCTTGAATGATTTCAGCGCCATTCAATCGGCCGTTTGGAGACGGCAGTGAATCGTTAAAAGTGCATGTTTCGCCAGCCCCTACCTGCACTGTCTGTGCGAAGCCAAAGGCCTCAAAGCCACGAAATCCCTGCCCTCCGCGTTGGGACCCGTCTCGCTGTGATGGACGCCCAGTTGCTTTTGGTCGGTGCCCGGGACAGCGGCACGTGTCCTGGCATGACAGCTGGCCGGCTCGCTGGACCGAGCGTGAAGTGGCGACCCGGGCGGCTCGGCCATTGCTGGAGTGGTGCCTGAAAAGCGTGACGGGGAAATCCACAGAATGAACTCGTGCGGCTATACATATATTTACAGGCATATATTTGGATATATGGTTATTATATATTTAAAGACAATGCCAAAACGTACCTGGACTAAGTCTGGGCACGCCTTGTGCGGACGCACTGTGGCAGAGAGCCGACAGGTGCACGGTGACAGCGTGGAAGCTGCGAAACTCAAGTTTGATCAAGTCCCGGTTGCCATCACTGCTCCGGTGAACGTGGCCGAGGATTTCGAGCGTCTGGCGGCCCTTGAAGGTCCCTTGCTGCCGCGCGGTGAAGGCCAAAACCACATCCTGAGGGGAGAGCGACAGGGACGAAAAACCCACACGGTCGGCACTCGCGTCTCTGCTGGCCCCCTTCGAGATCGGACGACATGGCATCGATCAGCCCTGCCCCTACCTGACATTGCCCGGGGCCGACGGTGCCTTTGGAGGGCCTGGTGGTGAAATGGGCCAACCTCGGGAAGTGAAAGCTGACGGGGAGTTGCGGGCAGAGGTTCCGCAGCACGCACAGCAGTTGCACGGGCTGGCCCGTCACGCACGGCGGGAACTCGAATCTGGCCGAGGGGCTGGGCACCAGAGCCACAGGCAGCCCGGAGCCCGTCACCGCCAGCTCCACGCTGTTGTTAGCTGGGAAAAAAAAAAAAAGTTAAGAGATCATGAGGTCAGTGTGAGACTTTATCGCTAATAAATCTTGTCACCAATCAGTCCAGAAAAATGGACCAAAAGTAAAGATTGTGTGTGTGTGTGTGTGTGTGTGTGTGTGTGTGTGTGTGAGAGAAAGTACCTTTTTGGTGCGTGAAGCCATGTCTGCTCCCCACAGACTCAAACAGCAGGAAAAGGCTGTAGTCCTGCCGGCTGGCTGCTTTTTTCCGCTTCTCCTGTTCATTTTTACTGAAAACAAAATCCTTTTTTAGGCTGTGGCGAACGCAACTCAGGCATGAGAACTTATTTGTAAATACAGCCTCCTCGTTAGTATGGCGGCGAGTATCCCCCGCCTGTCAGGCGGGAGACCGGGGCTCAACTCCCCCGGCGGGGAGTTGCCTCTATTGTTAATACATCTTATTTCCCAATAAAATCTGGTGTGATAAGACGGACAAGGTACCAGGTGAAGATGGGGCTGAAGCGAACTGTCACAGTGGTCTTGTCGTACGGTCCCAGTCGCCCCTGTTTCGGGAGACACACCAGGACCTGAGAGAAGACCTGAGAGGCTGCGCTGTCCCTCTCCCTTCCCTCCAGCAGTGCCGCATGTGTGCTCTTCCGAAGGTCCGCTCCCTGCAACGGCATCACACAACACCACGAAGCCGCGTTTCGCCCCGGGCGGTTTCAAAACTTGTTTTGAATTTCCACCTGGTGTTTTCAAAGGCCTCGACGACGCAACGCGCAATATCCTTCCTTTTTTCACGTCACCTTATGCACAAATAAACACAAAAACACAAATTCCCACAGCACTCACCACTTCAGTCCCAGCAGCAGTGTCCTGGAGCAGGCAGACCCAGTCGCAGGCTTCGGGGGCGTTGTTCCTCAGGACCACGTTCTCCACATGGGACGTCCCAAAGTAGAGAGGCCCGAACCACAGACACGAGAGCGGGTCCCCCTGTACGGCGGCACGGCATGGTGCTTTTAGATGCAGAAACGCTCACAAAGGACTTTAGTATAAACTCCATTTGGACAGGGAGGGGGGACAGAGAGCAACGGAGTATCAAATAAACACTATCTGAAGCAATGAATCAACTGTCCGTGATCCACTGGATTACCTTTGGGTCGAAGACCTCGAGCCGCTGATCCACCACCTCGGCAGTTATAATAAGAGTTACGGCAGAGCGGCTCTGGAGTTTCACCCTAGGACAAAGTCAGTGAACAGCTGTTGCGCAGAAGCTCCACTTAGATCTAAATCTAATCGTCGAAACCGACGCGTGCTCCGGCATGGATCCACCTGGACGCTTAGACTTCAATGATATAATAGCATTCATATACTGTAAATTCAATATTGCCTTACAGGGCCTTCTCATCAATCTGCCTGGGTTTGTCTGTGCGCAGTTCGACTTTCAGCCACTTTGTCGCGCCAGCGAGAATGACTCCGCTGACGGGCGACAGTCTGACCGAAGGGTCTCCTTTGTACTGCACTTGGAACACACCTTTGACACAAAACACAAATGCGCACGTGCGACAGCGTAGATCGATCATTGCTCCCAAAAGCCACAACGCATCATAGGAGGTTGCTGGACTTACCTGGTGCAGATCCCTCATTGGTTATAGGATGGTGCTTGCTGAGGATCCTCCTGGTGGCAGCGACACAACCAAAGTCCACGACTGAGTCCATCTGGAGGGCACAGGCCCTGGGAAACCTAGGGAGGCATACACACTGGGGTTACCATGACAACATTTGCGCAGATGGGAATCACTATCTCCTAAAAACAGTGTCATATGTGTCATATTAGGTGTGTATGGTCTGCGTACCCTTGAAGCGGGACTTCGATGGTCTCCACATCATCGACGTGGACCACGAGGCGGTCTCTGACCACCTCCTCCTCCTCTGGGGTGAACTGCAGCACGCCGCCGACAGACAGACCAGGAGCCACGAACAGGGCCGGACTCGATGGCGTGAACTTGAACAGCTTCGCGAAGGAGGGGAACCAAAAACCGACACATTCCAAATCACAGGACGTAGAGCCAAGTCACGGGAAGTGGGTTAAAAGGCTAAACGTTTCCCACGGGACACCGCCAAGATTAGTTTAGCTAATATTTTATTATTAGCATAAACATATCGCTCAAATAATTAAATGTGTAATTAAAATACATGTCAAACCCATATATATGTGCGAAATCCCATTTCCCCCAAAAGGTTAACGTAAATATGACCAGGGAGGAAGGAAAATAGATACATTGGATCGAAAAACTAACAAATGGATAGATATAGATACATATAGTAAACAATTAGATAGCAATTAAGCTAGCTTAAACATTTCTTTCATTTATCAACATTTGTTGTTCCCTCACTTTGTGCAGTCGCTAAATACAACCGTACCTTCGTTGCGGGCTTTCCAATCACTATTTTTGTCGAAGTTTTCCCGACGTTAGTGGCCGTGACCGTCATCCTGTACACCTGTCCAACAGTCACACTGTCGAAGTGGACGAGCGGCGGGTCGACCCTGACACCACCTCGCGCCATGATTATCACTTTATATCACTCCGGTTTACTCAGAGACGACCGGGCTCGTTTCTTTTCCTACCAGCGGTGGGCACTCGGGGTGTTTCTGACATTAAAGTCCGAATTCTGAGATGAAAGTAGCGGCGCCGGAGCTTTTCGAAAAGTTTTTTTTTTTTTACCATCCAGTATTAGAAAAACTGGAACATGAGTGGTTTTTTAATCCACTTGACTCGCACACCGGTAAACAACTTTACCGTTGCTACTCAAACGCAGCACTAACACAAACACAGGTCGACGGCGCAGGGGGTTGCTAGGGGACGATCACAGCACGTGCGCTCGATTTATAGCAGTGGGGCAATCCAGGTGGACGGAGACACTTTAACCAACCTGCACAGTATATAATCTTTTTTTTTTTTTTTATCGTCAAGGATATTTTTCCTTCTTTGTAAGTATGAAATTATAATTATGTTATATTATATTATTATTCAGAATTGCATTTCATATTCTTGTTATAGTTTTTAGGGGAAAACTTATGTGGAATCTTGAATTTTCATTATGTAAAACATCTTTTTAACAGAGTGCTCTGTAAATGAACTGCATTATTTTTATATCAATATTAAGTTAAAGGATGTTTTCTGCAAACACTGTGTGAGTGTTTTAGCTTTTTTGGAAAATTCTGGAAAGCTGTAAATTGGTTAAATCAGTCTTTGTCGCGTCTATGGCAATATGCATGCAGGTTTATTTAAAAAAAAGAAAAAAAAGTTAATTCAAATAATATTGCTTTAATCTAATTTTCTAACACAATTGCACAAAGTATGACGGCAACGTCATGCTCTGGCTTACAAATAAATCAGTACAAATGTGTAATTATAAATACAGTTGATTAAAGTGATTCATTTTACAATAAAATAAGAATGTCTTTGTTAAGTCGCTAGTATGTTACAATTGATAACATATCTAAAAAAAGAAGGAATTACTGTGGATAGAAGCATATTAACAAAAAACCCTACATTCATAAGAAAATGAATCCAAGTTGATAGTTATTATGCACGAGAGTCTCATGAAACAGCACCAGGGCTCTCCCATATTTCATCGTCGTACGCATTCGCAGCGGACGCGATGTTATCTGTGACCTTCGAACCGATGCGGTGGCAGCCGCTGGCGCCACCATTTTGGACGAAATCAAGCGGCTCCTCGCCGGCTGCCGAGTCCACGGGGCGATCCTCAGATTTCTCTGCACGAAGCCGGGTGGGCAGAGGCCGGTCCCGACCGTTCGGTGGCGAACACTGGTCGACCGCGACGCCACCGACGGTCTCTAAACCCCCCCGAGGGCCGACGACCACAGAGGCCGACGGGGAAACAGACCCGGCATCGTCCTGCCGCCCATCACGCCACCCGGGGGTGATGTTCGCGGTCGACGCGACCCCGTCCCGCAGCCGAGCGTCGCCCTCCAGGCCGAAGAAGTCGTTGCGGACGACGTAGCGGACGCACTGCAGGAGGACATTCCTCTCGTGGCGGATATCTTGGGCGAGCAACTTAACAAGAGAATAGGAAAACACAGAAGCTCACGAGGCTGGGCGACACGCAGGTTAATACGACATTTCTGGGCGCGTAAAATCGGATGGAAACGCGATTGCATCGTCTCGTTACCATCTCCAGGAGAGTGGGACCCCGTTTCTGCAGCGTGTCCTGGTATCTGCCGCCCCTTCCTCCTCTGCCCCGGTGTCCTCCTCGTCCCCTCCGGCCGCTGGGCGCGCCCTGAGCCGAGTCCGGCCGGGGGACTCTGTTGGTTTCGCTCTCCCTCGAAGGGGACTCCATGCTCGTACGGGGCCCGGCGTCCCGGGGGGTCGGTGGTCTTGTGTTGAGGAGCACCTGGTTTTCGCGCAGAATGTCTTTGGCTTTCTGAAAAGAGATGGCTGAAAAAAAAAGAAAAAAAAAAAGAAGGAGACTCTTGTGTTACCCCATACTTTAAATTCCATTTTTACTTGACATTTCAGGGGGATGGATTTCCAAAACCGCCACGATGAACACTTACTCTCTGGTTCGCCGTCACTTTCGCTCTCACTCGAGGAGCCGTAGTTTGCCACCAAGGAGCCCAGAGCCGAGCTCATCTTTTTGGGGGCCACAACAAGGCAACTGGTCCTGGACTCAGCAGCTGGATCCTCTTTGTCAGAATCTGGGGGATCACGAGAAACTTGACACGAGTCTCCAGGCATGTTCACTTCTTTTCTTTTTTTTTTTTTTTAAATAGGGACAGTGGAATTAGTATTTGAGTTGGACTGGTTTTGTTCCTCAGGCACTGTGCCTTTTAATGTTTTGTTAAAATTGGTCATAGCGAACCAACAGCACTTTCAGTTAAACTAATGATATAGACTGTACCCAAAATAAACTAGTCGGAGAACTGAGCTATTAAATGTAAATAATGACGTGCCTCTTAGAAGGGATACAGTCTTACATGTCCCCCTCAATGTGAATCACGTACCATGGTCACCGGTGACCAGCGCTCCCAGTGGATCACTGTCCTTGCCTGGCTGCGGGAGCGCTGGACGTCTCTCTGTGGCACCGCTGTCCGGTGGGTGGGGACCTCGTGGTTGTTGCTCTGGGAACCCCCTGTTACCCCAGCCGCGACCACGACCGCGACCTCGACCCCGTCCACGTCCTCTCATTCTTCTGTGAATGAAAGATTAAAGTAGAGGTCAGATTATTTTAGGCCCGTCGTCAAATAAACTGAGCTCAAATGAAATAGCGAGGTCAAAGTCATTTTCACATCGTAGTTGTACATTTACCCAAATTGAGCCGTCTCCAGAACGCCTCCTCTCTCCTCTCGTGCCTCCATCACTTTTTGTTTCTTTTCCATATTCTGAAGTGTTGGATAGTTTCTGGAAATATAAGATAAGATAAGATAATCCTTTATTGTCCCACAGTGGGGAAATTTGCATCAAGGCACAGGTGGAACCACAGCACTCATTATGTACTGATGGTTAAAGTGGAGTATTGGGCGTAAGATCAATTTTCACTTCTCAACTGTATGCAAAAAATATGGATCAACTTTGATGTTATTATTTTGGATCTCTTGAATCCATCGGTGAATACTGACTTGCGCCTCTCCTCTCTCCATTTTTTAATCTCCTCTGGCGTGTCCAGCTTGATTCTTTTTGTTCCTGGAGCATGGGTCTATGGTGGGGCAAAACAATATAGACCTAAGTAAAAGGAAACACTGAGGGATTATAATGAGATTAAACCCTTAACACGATTGCTGTGTCACTTACATTCCTCCAGTGGATGCTGACTATTTTCTCGTGAGCTGTGAAGCTGCAGTCGGGCACAGAACACTGCGTGGAGCGCGTGAAAACGTAACAATTAGCGGCAGAAGCGACACGAAATGCAGCAAAAAACACTGCATGAGATGTGTCCACGTACCTTCACGTGTTGAGACATGTGTTCATCATACTTCTCCTGGTTTTTGAAACCACGGTCACAGGTGTCACAAAAATGGGCAAACTCTGGTTCTTTCCTATTCCTCTGCTGTGGATGGAACACAGAGCAATTCACCACACGGTTAAGGGCAGCTGTACGACAACATCCCACCAAGGCGTGACCGGCGATTCGTGATCTGACCTTTTTTCCGTGGTTGCTCTGGGGTCCTTGATTTTGTCTCCAGCCCTGGTGATGCCACCCGCGGCCAAAGTTTTGACCTGGAGACATGACTTAAGTAAGAGGCGTGACAGAAGAACCCGCACTCTTTATGGACACTGAACCTTAGAGCTGAAAATCATAACGCCTTATTCTTTCCTGCTGCCATTTCGACCCTCGCTTTCGTAATCTGAATCTTTTCAGAGACGCACCGCGGGATAACAAGGGTATCGCCTCAACAGTTTGACAATGCAATGTTTATGCAATTAAAGAGTAATCTATACCATGGCCACGGTGGCCAATCGGAAGTATTCATGAATTGCTTAAGATGATCTAGTTAAGACAACAGCTGGTTGTTTTAAACTGTATCAAAGATGTGTTCAGTGTCTGGCCGCAGAACTAAAGCACAACAGTGATATTTGATGGAATTTGGATCACGATTTGCAGATGGTTGTCTGTAAGCTGTACTGACCGTATGACTGCTGGGGTGGCTGGCTCACATGGCCCGGTGGGGCGCCGAAATCTGCCCCGTGGTGCCACCCTGCCTGGGGACCGTAGCCCCAGCTGGGCTCGGAGGGCGACTCGGACCAGCTCCACATGTTGGGGTTGAAGCTGCTGGCGCGAGGCTGCTGCTGCTGCATTTGGATGGAGTTCGGGGGAGGGCTGCCGAAGTTCGGCGGGGGATAATGTCCCGGTTCGTTCATCCTTCGTTGCTCTGCTTCACAAACACGCAGTGGAATTGACCGGAAAGCCGTCCAATTTGTCACCATGCAGCCCTCACATGTGCTTGTTTTGCTCTCGCTCGTCACTTCCGCCAGATACAGGAAAGACAAAAAAACCCACACGAACATAGGATAGAAAAATAATATATATTTTCGGTATTATCACGACGGTTATGTGGAAGTTGTATTAAACATATTTTCCCGTAACATTGTCTTGTAAACGATTGAATTAAACGTTTTAATTCTAAGAGCCGCTGTTTCAGCTTAACTGGGGATCCCGTTTACTGTTTTTTGCATTTCCGGTTTCTGTGCGCGAGTTGTGTGTCTGTGAAGTGGTTTTATATACAAGTTAGGTAGCAGACAATATGGAGCCTGCTGTCAAATAAAAAATAACATAACATTAACCTAACTTTAGGACGGTCAACGGATATCTATTGGGGATTATGATTTTCTTTTTCATTTGTTTTATGTCACCACACTTAAGAGACAGGCGTTGGGAAATTGAAGAATCTGCGACCGACAATCACCGGCAACATGTAGAACACAGGAAGCGGAAATGCAATGACAATTTAACCAGGATGCCCAATTAAGCTGGAACACGGGTAAGTTCTCGCGAGATTCAACGCCTCCTTTTTTGGGTTGCCAGTTAGAGGGAAAAGCCACGTGGAAAGTATCTTGACAAGGAGACGCCCGAGGACCATTTAAAAACACAAATATTACACAATACCTTAACATCAAATAGGAATGGCATGAAAATGCTAAGAATTATTGTTCCTCATTAATATAATAAGAATGTCATTAATTATGAATTATTAAAATTCATTGAAGCTACTCTTTTTTTTTTAAGATTGAAACTATGGTAGAAATACCGACTTACACAACATGATATTACTATACTATACTGCTATACAAAAAAGAACGAGGTAGTGAGCAGCCTCTTTCCCGAGCATGAAATCACGTGGGATATCGGGAGGGATGTGGGTTGAACGGACCTGGCAGCCTAGCGGCTTCCTGTTTCCCCTCGCTTGCCGCGTGTGTTACAACCTCACATGAGCAGCATCGTGCCGAGGGAGAGCAAAGCCGAAGGATCTCTGAACAGAGACAACTCCAATTTGACCAAATAACCGAGCCGCCGACAAAATGCTCGTGTTATTTGAGACCGCCGCGGGCTATGCGATATTCAAGGTACACATCCGGCTTGTATTTTATTCCGTTTTCTCACATGAGCTCCTCGAGCTAGCCCCGCCTAGCCTCGCCACTAGTTACACACAACTCGTGTAAGGGCGGCGGTATGAAGCAGCGTGGGAAACGATCAACGTGGATACAAATGCACGTTTTACTTGCGTGGACGTGTGCGAATGCGTAGATTTGAGTAGTTGGCTCGCGCAAGTGTCTTGGTCGATGCACATGTTAGCATTAAGTTAGCAGTCTTGGGGGGCCTTGTTACCACGTGTGCACACTCTGCATCTCGAGGCGCGGTGATCACACGTGTTCCGTAAAGTCGTGAGTTATTTTTATTTTTATTGTTTGCAACGCTCATAAGTATCGTGCGAGAGGCCCAATTGCGTAGACGCGATTAACCACACATTTTAAAAGTTTTTTTGTTGTTGAATATATATACTTACCAGTGTTGGTGCCGAGGGCACCTCGTCAGTGCGGATCAGAGTTTTCCACGGTGCGTGACAGCAGATTTTCTTGGTTGTTTCCTGCCGCATTCTAGGTCCTCGATGAATCCAAGCTGCAGCAGGTCGACAGCCTGTATAAGGAGTTTGAAACCCCCGAGAAGGCAAACAAAATGTAAGTATTGCACGAGGTAGCAGCCGGGCGCTTTGCAGATTTGCGTCGTGGCAAAAACATTTCACATGTAGTGGATGAAGTATGACCTGGAATCTCATTTGACCTTTGCCCCCCCCTCCCCCCCTGCCAGTGTGAAGCTGAAGCACTTTGAGAAGTTTCAGGACACGACGGAGGCCTTGGCAGGTAAGGATTGTCTCTGCGCGACAAACGTGGTCTGTGATGTACTTCTGTGTCCGAGTAAAACATGAGGAATTGAACAGTATTCGTCACTACCACTGAGACCACCTAGCTTCGTGTCGGCGGGCGATTGGAATGCAACTACCTGGAATATAAACATAGGAAAAAAAGCGAAGATCGTACGTTCTTTGTGACATTCCCGGGTGCCTATTAGATTCCGTTGCCAGTGTCCTGGTTTTGTGCGGAAGTTGGTGTGTAACAGTGTTCTCCTCCTCTGCCCCTCAGCCGCCACTGCCCTCGTCGAGGGGAAAATTGGCAAGAGCTTGAAAAAAGTGCTGAAGAAGGTGGTGGCCAAGGAGGCGCACGAGCAGCTGGCCATCAGCGACGCGAAGCTCGGCGGCGTCATCAAAGTGAGCGGAGAGAGGACGCGTCGCACTTGTGCCTCGTGTGCGGCCGAGTTTAGTCTCTAATGGTTGTTGTGTGTGTGCGTGCGTGCGGTTTCCAGGAAAAGCTGGACCTGAGCTGTGTCCACAGCCCCGCCGTGGCCGAGCTGATGAGGGGCATCAGGGGCCAGATAGAGAGTCTCATCACGGGACTTCCTCCCCGGGAGATCAGTGCCATGTCCCTGGGCCTGGCTCACAGGTTGGTACCTAGAATACGCTGCTATACGCTGGAAAAACGCCACTGCTGCCTATGATTACACTTGCTGTCTGAAAGTACCCTGAAGAATTTTTGTCAGCATTCGTCACTACCGCTGAGGCACCAACCCCAGGGGCCCGTGTGGCCCGACTTTTGCATTGGCGGCGTTTTGTGTTAACCCGCCGATGTCCGCCTTTGTTTGCAGCCTGTCACGCTACAAGCTGAAGTTCAGCCCCGACAAAGTGGACACCATGATTGTGCAGGCCATCTGTAAGTTGTTTTTCTTCTTCTTTTAAATGAAGGTTGGACCCACAGTGGCGAATAGGCCTTGACGTTGTAATGGGAAAGTGACGTCTCACTTTGAATGCCCATTTCTTTTTTGTTCCGTCTCTTCAGCTCTTCTGGACGACCTGGACAAGGAGCTCAACAACTACATCATGCGCTGCAGAGAGTGGTACGGCTGGCACTTCCCCGAGCTGGGAAAGGTCATCACAGACAACTTGGCCTACTGCAAGGCAGTCCGCAAAATTGGTAAAAAGAAATCTTTCGATACACTTTTGCAAGCGCATAGGTTATGGTGGCACTGCAAAACAATTCAACTCGAGTGCTCACGTCCGCAGGGGATCGTACCAACGTGGCGGGCTCGGACCTGTCGGACCTCCTCCCGGAGGAAATCGAGGCCGAGGTCAAACTGGCCGCCGAGATCTCCATGGGAACGGAAGTGTCGGAGCAGGACATCGGCAACATCCGGCACCTGTGTGATCAGGTGCGTGTCCGTTTTTTTTCCTTCGCGCCGCCATCGGAGCGCTCGCGTGGCTGTGGTGATGATGACGACAGTTGTCTTTCGCCTGAAACGATCTGTGTGGGTTTTTCAGTCACTACCTCATCTGAACAGTCGCGTGCCACAGCTCCCCCTCTTCAAACGTAGACACACTCATCTGATTGTTTATTTTCAGGGAGTTTGAATATGTTTTTCCCCCCATTTCCCCCCACCACCACAGGTGATTGATATTTCGGAATACCGCACCCAGCTGTACGACTACCTGAAGAACCGGATGACGGCCATCGCCCCCAACCTGACGGTGATGGTTGGCGAGCTGGTCGGCGCCCGCCTCATCTCGCATGCCGGTGAGTCATGGAGGATGGTACCCGTGTGAAAAGCGATGGCCGAGCAGTGATGATGTTGACATTACGTCGCAGTCCTGAACACGTGATGGTACTAAGTCACTACCTCATCTGAGCTCGCATCGGAAGGGTCCACGCGTCGGCGCAGGTGAAAACGTCCGAGTTAACGCGTCTTTTTTCGCTTTCGAAAGGTTCCCTCCTGAATCTGGCGAAGCATCCGGCCTCCACCGTGCAGATCCTCGGGGCGGAGAAGGCCCTGTTCAGGGCCCTGAAGACCCGCAAAGACACGCCCAAGTACGGCCTCATCTACCACGCCTCTCTGGTGGGCCAGACCTCTGCCAAAAACAAGGGCAAGGTGAGTTTCGGCACACTTGACCGGCGCGCCGGTGAACGATTGAACGCCGCGTTGGGGAAGAAAAAAATCAACGGCGGCTCTTGTGCTCTCACCAGATCTCCAGAATGCTGGCAGCCAAAGCGGCCCTGGCCATCCGCTACGACGCCCTGGGGGAGGACACGAACGCAGAAATGGGAGTGGAGAACCGCGCCAAGCTGGAGGTCAGGCTGCGGCAGTTGGAGGAGAAGGGAGTAAGTGCAACAACACAAAGATGGGTCACCGTTTCCGTTTTTTTATAAGAAACACTCACTTAGTGCAATGTGACTAATTGGGTTTGTAATTTATTTATTTTTTCTTCCACAATTTTCTTTCAGATCCGAAGAATCAGTGGAACAGGCAAAGCAATGGCAAAATCAGACAAATACCAGCACAAGAGGTAAATATTATATATAGGCTTCATTTAAAAGGTTCAATATTTCCACATGTACAGTAAATATGCAAAATATTCACCTTTTTTTTTTTTTACCCCCTCCACAGCGAAGTCAGGGTTTACGATCCATCTGGCGACTCTACTATTCCCTCCACGTCAAAGAAAAGGAAGTTCGAGGAGGTAGAGGAGGAGGAGGAGGAGGAAGAAGCTGAGGAGCCCGCAAAGCCCGCGGCGAAAGCAAAGAAGGCCAAAAAGGAACCAGTAGCAGGTGGGTGAACGCCGAGAGCGAGTCCGATCCTTAGCCCCAGCAATCACCACTGGGACTTGAATGATACTTAAAAAAAAACGTGTTGCGTGTCCCATGCCGTTTTTTAGAGGAAGAAGCAGAAACTTCGGCAGCAGAGGAGCCTCCCAAGAAAAAGAAGAAAAAGAAGGACAAGAAGGCAGAGGAATCGAAAGTGGAAGAGGAGGACGTAGCAGTTACAGAAGTGAGTGCAACCAATGTTCCTTTGCCAGTTTTCCCCACTATTGATAATTGCTCAATATTGTCTCACCTCTTACTGTTTTTCTTCTCGAACCAGACAACAGAAGTGAAGAAAAAGAAGAAGAAAAAGAAGGCTAAGGAGGCGGAGGAGGAGGAAGACTGAAAAGATGTTAACTGAAACTTGTCGAATACATTGTACATATTTTATTTTCTTTTAGTTTTGCGTTACACATTTATATCAGCTGGGATAATGCATTGTCTTGCAGAAAGACTTGATGTTCGCGGAATTATGATTGGATCCGCATTTTTATGACCGAGTGAGGTGTGGTTGGAAATCCCATCCATAAAATGAGTTTTTTTTGATAAATAAGTTTGCTACCTCCAACCCTGTTTTGACAGTTTTAAACGTTGGTCTTTATTTGTCGACACATCTGTATCGGAGAAATTCAAGGCGGAGTTGACGACATTTCTCTCATGAAAACTCTGTTCGTCACGTTGTGGACATCTACTCTGGTGAAAATAAACGTTTTTTTTTCTGTAAATGCGTCGGCTGGCTGAATCCTCTGTTGTGGAAAGTGTGCAGAGGCTGCTTTTGTAATATTAGATCTTTTGATCTCCAATCAATGAAAATGGAACTTTCCACCGGATGTCTCAAACTGATGGTTTGATAGTGCAGTTGCCCCAGGGCCACATAACTGTTGAAAGCATCCTTCCTTAGTAAAACTAGTCACTGCATTGGATGACTTTATTTTAAAGTAACCCTCCCAAACCTGTACACTCAAATCTATACAGGTGTGTAACTACTGTATATCAAAATGACGTGATGCCAGCCATACAGATCCGAAGGTGTATCTGTGTGTGTGTGTACATACACATATAAAAATATATATAAACCGGGGATGTTGTAAGTTGTAAACAAACAAGACATTGGTATAATAACCTGAGTGCCTGCTCAAAGTTTGTTATTTTCATTAAATGAGTTGCTATAGTTTCCTAATTAAATGACAGGGACAAAGCATCCTCCTGGTGTAAGTGCATGGTCACAATGGGGCCCTCTGGTGGTGACAATTTGTTAGTGGCCCTCTATTCTCGAAGTTGCCCATCACAGCAGTCATACATACCATTTTGATGTGTGTGTGTGTGTATACACCCATACATCCAAATAATATATATATATATATATATATTAATACAGAACAGTTATTTACTTTACACATTTAAGTACTCTGTATGGTCAATTATTCTAACCAGCACTGTAAATCTTAAACTGCACATCATTTAGCTATTACATTATGTTAATGGATTGCGTGCATAATTGTTGTATGGTGAATTGCAATATGCAGTATGGTCAGCTTATTACATTGCATTCCATGCATTTGCACTTTAAGTTAAAAACTGCATATATTTGTTTTTACTTGTAACATAATAGTACACTCAATTCAACTGATTTCATTATTGTATCCTGTGAATTTCGTTTTGGTATTGTTAGCTTTTTCCACTGCACTTTCAAGGTAAACACTGCATATATTTTTTACTTGGAACACAATGCACATTCAATTAATCACTGTATACTGTGATTTTTTTCAATATCTGTATGGTTAACTATTCCACTTGCACTTTAGATCTCGTAACCGCATATTTCTATTAAACATTGTGTGAATTCAATTCCATATGTTTTTTTGTACTGTAAATTCCACTCTTCCGTATGATTAGCTTTTCCATTCATACTTATTATTATTTAAACGTATTTCTTGCACTACATATATTACTCTCTTACATACAGCCCCTTTTCCACTGCATTTACTCAGGTCACACAGACACACACACACACACACATATATATGGCATCTTCAGTACTTTGTTCTACTCGTGCACAGTCTCAGTTTACTTTGCTCTAAACCTGAGTTTTTTAATGTTTGTATACTTTTTACCTCTGCTGCTGTAACACTGCACATTTCCCCACTGCGGGACAATAAAGGATTATCTTCACTTTTCTTATCTTAGTTACCGGTTAAACATGTAATCTGTAACGTAATCCAAGTATCACAATATTGAAGTAATGTGAACTGATTACGTTTAATCACCTTTGGATTAGCTCGATACCAAATATACAAATAAAGATAGGGGATGTTGTGCCAGAAGCACTTCCTGGTGTATATATATATATACATCTTGGTATTTTCACCCAAAACATTATCCCCCCCCCCACCCTTGACCTACCCAAAAAGTTTAAAGTTGGAAAAGCACAGGCAGGCAAAAATAATGCAGGGGACAGGAAGAATGTAGGACAAAAAACACTCATGCTTTATATTAAACATATATTAGACATATAAACGGCATAAACTATTATTAATATTTGGTAGTAAATCAGCAGGCGTGCAAGTAGGAGTATCTACACTGTAGCGTGCAAACCTGTAGAGAGCTAGCTAACGGACATTGGCTTTAGCTTACTGGCTTCTGTGTATTTCAGCAAATATTGGCGACGTGTCTTCTTACCTGTAGATGTTCCTTGAAGTTAGACATCGAGCAAAAACGTTTTTCTCGCCAGCTGCTCGGCCATAGTGCGGACGAATAAGCCATTTGGCGACTGTTTTAACGTCCATAGCTGGCAATATGTTTTCCAATTGACGAAACCCAGGTGCCACTTGACGGTTGATTGCGGTTGATAAAGTAAAGTGTCCCAACGAGTTTAAAAAGTGTGCTGAGTGAGCCATGTTACGTTTTATAATTTAAACCTGCTAAGCAATCCTTGTTTTAACGAAATAAACCAGCACAGTAGTCACATTGTGTATTTGTTCTGCACTGTAAAGGAATACAGTCAATTTACGCGTGAGGTTAACATTGGCAGACATTACTAGCGGAGCACCGAGTCATTCCTGTCGCATCGATTGACTTGGTTCTCTCTGCGCTCGGCTAATGCGCCTTGCCCGGTACCACATGGCAGTGCACAGTTGTGTGGCGGGGCACTGCTAAGCTGTAGTTCACATTCAGACAAACTCTGATCCATCCGAAAAAACAACACACAACACACAACTTGGAGCCATGTCGCAGTTACAGGCGAGGTTCTTCACAGAGGACAAGAGGTGAGAAGCGAATCTCTTTCGCGAAACGTGAACCTGAAACGCACAGCAATGGCTAGCCGGATGCTAACGAGCGGTAACTTACAGTAAATAGTAGCCCACGGTGTTGTTTTGAGACTGTTTCTCTACTTATGCCCAGCTGATGGCTAACGGGATATGTGGTTTCGCCTCTAGTTATTTGTCACATCCATCAGGCACCTGCTAATGTTTTTTTTTATTCCCGTTTAGTTATCCTTCACAACCCAACACAAGGTCGACTGCCGCGGTATCGGCGTGGACTTGTTTGACTTGTGGTCTCTGTGTCTCTGCAGGTACGTCGTAGATGATGTCCCATTCTCCATCCCAGCTGGCTCTGAAATCAAGGACCTCAGCAATGTCATCAACAAGCTGCTGTTGGCTCAAAATGGTAAAAAAAAAAAAAAAGAGAAAAGAAGATGAAGAAAGAAATAGCCATTTGACAGTAAATAACACTATGCGATGCTGGCTTATTAAATGTGAGTGACGCTGTTTTATGTTGTGCGCGTACCCGTGCTCGTTTCCACAGCGTCCCACAGCAGCGTGGAGTTTGACTTCCTGGTCAGGGGCCAGTTCCTGCGGACGTCGCTGTCCTTTCACATGGACACGGAGGGCATCTCCACGGTACGACCGGCCCCTCCGTGCGCAGGCTGCTTTGCGCGCGCGTTTCTGCGCCGCGTTGCCCGGCGAGAGCTTAACGGTCGCCGTGCGTCTGTCCATGGGTTTTAGGAAGACGTGGTGGAGATCGAGTACGTGGAGCGAATCACAGCCCCCGAGCCCGAGGAGTGCATAATGCATGACGACTGGATCAGCTCCCTCGATGCCGATGCAGAATGGTGAGTTGATTCCACTTGTCTTGCCGCTTGTCTACCGGCTCGGCTTCATGGCGAGTTTGAAACACTCTGCAGTGCCACTTGGGTTTTGAGGCGGTTTCCTTTGGGTTTCCTGCGCAGGATCCTCACGGGCTCGTACGACAAGACGGCCCGGATCTGGTCGGCGGAAGGCAAGGCGATCATGACGGTGGCGGGACACACGGATGTGGTCAAAGACGTGGCGTGGGTGAAAAGAGGTGAGCGGCGGACAGGGTGACAGGGCGACATTCACCCCGGGATTCACAGTCGCGGCTTTTGCCCTAAACGTTCTCCGCCGGCGTCTCTCGCCGCAGACGGCCTGACCTCGCTGCTCCTGACGGCCTCGCTGGACCAGACCGTCCTGCTGTGGGAGTGGAACTCCGAGAGGAACAAGGTGAAGGCCCGACACTGCTGCCGGGGGCACACGGCCAGCGTGGACACGGTGGCCACAGACCCCACCGGGTCAAAGGTAAAGTCGGAGGGAATGGGCAAGTCAAATTCACAAATGGGCTTAAGTTGACGTGTCGATTTAATTTTTTTCATTTTAGTTCTGCAGTGGCTCCTGGGACAAAATGCTGAAAATCTGGTCAGCAGGTAGGTGCCGAGAACGATCGGATGCCTCCTGGGTGTCGCTGGGCAAAAAGCCAATTACTTTTTTTTAAAGTGACCACCGTCCCCCTCTGCCATCAGTCCCCACAGATGAGGCCGACGAGGTCGAGGAACCCGCCGACAGACCGAGGAAGAAGCAGAAGACCCAACAGCTGGGCCTGACCAGGGTGAGTGGCGGCGACGACACGCCGGAAGCATGAACTGTGTTGAACGCGAGGGCGCGCGAAAGTAACGCGGCGCACTCGCGCTCTCGATGACGCAGACGCCCCAGATGACGCTGTCCGGACACAACGAGGCGGTGTCGTCCGTCCTCTGGAGCGACAGCGAGGAGATTTGCAGCGCGTCTTGGGACCACACCATCCGCGTGTGGGACGCCGAGACCGGAGGAATGAAGACCGCATTGGTGAGACGAGGGGGGGCGGGGAATAAATTAATAAAAACAATCGGGCGATTGGTTAAAACACAATTATTATTATTTTTTTTTACATTTTTTCTCCCGATGACTAAGAACACGGAGTATCGTCATTCTATAGATGCAGTGACCACCAGCGCCATTTGTAAAACAAAAAAAAAAAAGTGTTCTTGACTCCGATTCTTGTGCGTTTTCCCATAATGCCATTTTTGTCTTTTTGCCGCAGACGGGCAGTAAAGTGTTTAACTGCATTTCCTACTCGCCCCTGTGTCGACGACTGGCCTCGGGCAGCGCCGACAGACACATCAGACTGTGGGACCCTCGCACCAAAGGTACCGGCGGTTTCTCTGCTTCTCGGAGAAATGTCGTAATCATCATCGATACTGATTCAAATGCTTTTGGTATGGCTTTGTTCCTCCGCGCGCCTCACCGTCTTTTCCTCCCTCATGCCCACGGACGCCCCCTCTCCTCCGCAGACGGCTCACTGGTGCTGCTGTCCCTGACCTCCCACACGGGCTGGGTCACCGCCGTGAAGTGGGCGCCGACGCACGAGCACCAGCTGGTCTCGGGCTCCCTCGACCACCTCGTCAAACTGTGGGACACCAGAAGGTTCGCGCCGCGCGTGATTGGCTGCAGACGTTCCTGAGCAGAGCTCCGTAACCTGTTCCCGTCGGTTCTTTCAGGATGGGGAAAAGGCCGCGTTCAACCCAACTCGTTGATTTAAGCGGTTTTGACGGGATTTAAAGGGTGCCTGCAGTTACCATGGGGGACCGTGCTATATGTCAATGCGTGTTTCTTGGCCACAGAACGAGCAGAGCGAGGCAGGCCGTCTGCAAAAGACATTTGACCTCGTTTTCCTCATTTAAAAACAAATCCCACTTTTGGAAATTTGGGGCCCCTCCTTTTTTTTCGAGGGAGCCAATGGCGGCCAAATCCTTATCAACGCCGTTGCAGTGCGGAAAGGTCACTGATGCAGGGATGGAGAGCAGGACATCCTGTGCATTCCACATACACGCAAACAGCCGTCTGCCCGTGTCTGGAACAACGGTTTCCGGCCTTTGTCAGAATAAGATATCGCCAACTTATGAAGCTGGAGGGGCCCCTTGATTCAGGCTAGACATACTGCGTGCAATGTGTCCATTGTTTTGTTTTTTTTGTCTACCAGTGAGGGGAATCTTTACATCTTTGTGTTGCTCTCTTGCCTTCCAGCTGTAAGGCTCCCCTGTACGACCTGGCGGCCCACGAGGACAAGGTGTTTTGTGTGGACTGGACGGAAAGCGGGGTACGAAGCGCCGGCCGTTGTCTGCGAACGACACCGAGTGCACACAAAAGCACAAAGGGGCATACGTATGTCGGTGCGTAACCTTTTTTGTCTCTCTGCCTGCAGATGATGTTGAGCGGAGGCGCGGACAACAAGCTGTACACCTACAAATACTCGGCCTGTCTGACGGACGCCGGGGCGTAGGCGCGGGGCCGCGGAGCCATCACCACCAGACGACAATGTAGACAACATCGGTGGCACAGATTTTTGTACTATTGTTCTCAACTGTTCTTGTTGTCATTGCCCCCTATAGTTTTTACACATATTTTTCTTAATAGAATTATAGGGTTTCTTTGTTTGCCTGTAACCCCAGAAAACTATAAATTAATTTTGTCTCCCAAGATGTGGTCACGTGAACTTATTTGATTGGCTTTTTAGTTATAAAGTGTTTTTGGATGCAAAAAAACATATTTTTTTTACGCATAAATCAATATTTTGTTACATTGCGCCATTATGGAGATTTTATATCTAGCACCTGTCTGACTGCAACTCATTAAAGCACATTACATTTCAGTAGTTCACATTTGTCATTTAAAGCAAACAATCCACTGCAATGGATATTGTATTTAATATATATATATACATATATTTATATATATGTATATATATGTATTTAGTATACATACTAGTAAACTTAGGATCTCACATATTCATTCCTATGCTATTCTAAGTTATGTTTGGTTTCTGATTCACCTCTTTATCCTCAACATGTGTCAGTCAAGCAATAGTAAAAAAGAACAAACACGTTTTTTTGTTTGAAACGGAATACGTTTCATTCTCATCGAACAGGTTTGACCAAAGATGTGATGATGTGATAGTTGTGCTCTGCCTGTTTAGACGACGAGTCAGCTTCAAAATCAACTGCCTGCCAAATGTGGCCATTTCGGCGTCCTTCATTATCAGCAAGTATTGAACAGAAGACAATAAATACAGATATCTATCTATAGCTATCTATAGATATAGATATACATATATATATATATATATGTCTATATAGATATAGCGATACGAGTACGTCGGAGATGACGTGTGAGACCGTCTCGGCGTAGGCCCCCACAGCGCCCCCGCGTGTCCGCGCGGCGCCACCGCTGCTTTGCATATCCTGTTGGGAGTGAGTCAGAGGATGATGGCTGACGGCAGAGGAGGCTAGCCGGAGCCGCACGCACGCTCCTCGGACCGCCGCAGCCAGTGACCACCGCCAGGTACGGACCGCTGTTCGAAACGAGACGCGGGGCCGTCGGGGGGAGACGCGACGCCGTGGTCGGGTGCGGGACTCAACGGGACGCGACGCTGACGCGGCCGCGACACCTGCCGCGAGCTAATCCTGCTGCTAGCCCGCAGTCTTCTGTACCTTTTTCTCGTTTCTTGTCTTGTTTTGGACTACTGTTATTATATCGGTCTGAGTGCGTCATCGTCCACTCGTTTTGACAGAAAAAGAAAAGAAAAGAAAAAAGAAGCAGACCAACGCTTTGCTCTTTCACGGCCAGGGCTCGTTGTAAGAGAACACCTGCAACCCCAGCCAGCTGGCTCTCTCTCTCTCTCTCTCTCTCTCTCTCTCTCTCTCTCTCTCAAGTGTCAGGTGTTCGATGCCTGCTCTAGGAACCATATTAGATTAGCCCTTTTTTTTAAAAGCCTTTAGCTCCGCTGGGGTTTCGGCCACAGATCCTGTGATAGGGAGGGGGGGGCGGGGGGGGGGGGGGGGGGGGGGGGGGGCCGTGACAGCTGTCACCTCGCCTATCACGCGTGATGATGTTTGTTACCGTAAAAAAAAAAAACACATCTGCTGGCTGTCTTTTTCGCCGATTCATTCCATAGGTTGTCTCACACCAGCTTTCATTAACAAAAAAAAATAATAATAATATATATATACTGTATATATATAAAGTTTCCTATACAATCTTAAATAAGTCTGCAGACTTATGGGATGGCCAGGGAATATGTCATTTCAACGACTTTGCTGTGGTGGGGTGGTGCAAGAAAAAAAAAGAAGCAGGAACATCAAATAGTAATAATGATGAGACGATAATCAATAGAATAAAGAAGTAACGCATACGTCGAGTGTTTGCATGAAGGGGACTCGCGACGAGGACAAACAACGGTATCGTAACGGACTCCATTTTTTTTGGCACTTGTTCCAGCGTCATTCCTTCCTCTAAATATCTCCCATTTTCCTCCCCATGGCAGGAAAAAAAAAACACGCCGATATCCAAGGATGGAGGGGTACGTGTGGATTTCGTACTTAGCGGCAGCGTCAGGACATTAGGCAATCGTTGGCACTATACAGTTCTTGCCCCGGGCACACGGTAAGCGACCGATAACCGATCGGCCGCTTTGGCGATTTCAGGTTTTCGGGCGACACGCCGGGCGACGACAGCTCGGTGATGGCGCGCATGCAGAAGAAGTTCTGGAGGACCAAGCAGGTCCTCATCAAGGCCACGGGCAAGAAGGAGGACGAGCACGTGGTGGCGTCCGACGCCGACCTGGACGCCAAGCTGGAGGTGAGGTGCTTTCCCCCCCCCAAAAAAAGTCCGTCCACTTGCGTGCATGAATGACAATTGCTTTGCACGCGTGGCCGACAGGCGTTGGCCTCCGCCGCGCGGCTCACCGAGTTGAGGGCAGGGCCTGTTGATGCTGGGGTTAATCGGTAACCCCCCGTGCTCTGCTTCACCGGCACGGCGCGCCCCCCGCGAATCTCGGTGCCCGCGAACCCCCGAGGGTGCTGCGCTCTAACACGGACGGATGAATGGAATGAAGGGAGGTCTCCCCTTTCCACGCTGTTCTGATCGGCTCCCTCCTGTGCTCCCCGCAGTTCTTCCGCTCGGTTCAGTTCACGTGCACGGAGCTGCTGAAGGTGATCGAGAAGTACCAGCACAGGATCACGCGTAAGAGCTGTTTTTTTTTTGCATTTGGGGAACCACGGTCCCCCGGGACTTCTTTTGAAAACCCCATAATGGTTTAAACCACGTTGACCCCCGACCCTTTGGGAGGATTCAACCAAGCTGTGTGCGTTCCCAGGCCTGTCTCAGGAGGAGAACGAGCTGGGCCTGTTTCTGCGCTTCCAGGCCGAGCACGACCGCAACAAGGCGGGCAAAATGATGGACGCCACCAGCAAGGCCCTGTGCACCTCCGCCAAGCAGAGGTCAGCCGCGGCACATAGACATCCCAAAAAAAACAAAACAAAAAAAAACGTCACTTTCAAGCAGAAACATAGACCTTCTACTGCCTTTGCTTCCCGAAGGATGGCGCTCTGCCCGCCGCTGCACCGGCTGCACCAGGAGGTGGAGACGTTCAGGCGACGCGCCATCGCCGACACGCTGCTGACGGTGGGCCGCATGGAGGCTTCCCGCACGGAGTACCGGGGAGCCCTGCTCTGGATGAAGGACGTGTCCCAGGAGCTGGACCCGGACACCTACAAGCAGCTGGAGAAGTTCCGTAAGGTAGGGGCGAGCTCCCCGCCGAGGATCCGAGAGGGGGGGGCGGTGGGGCGGGCGCCCCGGTGTGTCGGTGACGCGCGTTCCCGCGTCGTTTCAGGTCCAGGCCCAGGTCAGAGGGACGAAGGGCCAGTTCGAGAAGCTGAAGAACGACGTGTGCCAGAAGGTGGACATGCTGGGAGCCAGCCGCTGCAACATGCTCTCCCACTCCCTCTGCACCTACCAGGCATGTTTCTCTTTCACACAGCAGCATAATAACACTAATTATAACAATAAAAGAATTATAATGATTATTATAATTATTATTATTATTCTCCTTGTCATTATAATCGTTACAATAATGAAACCTGTAAGTGTCTGCGTTGATCGCCGTGCTTTACCCATCGTGGCAGACCACTCTGCTGCACTTCTGGGAGAAGACGGCCCACTCCATGTCGGGGATCCACAAGGCCTTCCAGGGACACATCCCGTACCAGTTCACCACGCTCAAGGTTGTCGGCACATTAAGTGACCCCTGACGTGGCGGGTGTTTTCTCCAAAGAATGCATTCTGGAAAGACGGAAGGCCCGCGTTGATATACGTCTTCCTTTCCCGCCTCTCTCCCGCAGGACCTGCGGGACCCGCTGGAGCAGCTGACGGAATCCCTGAAACGGGGGGATGAGGAGGCGAAGGCTCAACGGGGCAACGCGGACAGGTGTGAACCCCGTTTTTTTTTTTTTTTTATGGTCGGAAAATTCAATATTGCCCCATGTGTCGCGCCACCGGCTCTGACCCCCCCCTCCCCCTCCTCCATCCGCAGTCTGGTGTCCTTGGAGGACGACAAGCCATCAGGGAGTGCCTCTGACGCAGGTAGGTGGCGCCCTCTGTGGGCGGGAACCGCGAGACAGCTTGTCCGGACATTTCTGTGTCAATTTCAAATATGAACGCACATGCAGGAGGCTAAATTCAAATGTGTCCATTTAAAAAAAAAAAAAAAATCTATAACATGATGTCATGGTACATGTGGCGTTGATGCCGTCAAATGAAAAAGTAAATTATGTCTTCCCTTCCAGACCTATTTCACATCAACGATGGAGACAGCCAATTCAGTCACCCGGGTAAGTGTGTGTGTGCGTGTGTGTGTGAGTGTGTGAGAGAGAGAAAACCCTTTACTAGTGGCAAAAAATTCCCGAGGCGTCAATTGTGCTTCCTGTTGCTGCGCTACGTCCCGGACCCGCGCCGGCTTTTGCCACGCGTCGATCTTAAAAGCCGCCGCACCCACCTCCGCCGCGCCCCAGCCCAGCGGACCCGACGACCTGCTGCTGGCGGCCTGCGACCCGCCGCAGTGGCTGCTCCAGTACCCCACGCATGTCCCGGTGCCGCAGCCGCGGCCGATGCCCCCGGCCGGGGACCCGGACGAGCTCTGGGGCTTCGGAGGCCTCGGGTCCGGCCTCTCGCAACCGCCGGCCTCCGGTAAACTTGCCTCCTCCTCCTCCTCCTCCTCCTCCACCTCACGGCTTCGGGCTGCCTCGCTGGTTCTTCACTTTCCCCTTTGAGCCGTCCTCGGCTGGATTCCGGACGCCCGTCTCCCCGGGGCTTTCCGTTCTGCTTCCTTTCGGCTCGCGGCCTGCACTCCCGCGAGAGGCTTTCGTCTCCTTCGCCCCCTTCGCGCTCACGACACTTGGGCTTCGCTTCCTGAGTCTCCCTCTGGATATTCACCGCTGTGCATGCTCAAATTTGCATCTCGCCAGTCGATGATGCAGGAGAGTTTTTTTTTTTTTTTGCAAAACCCAACGGCTGAAGGAGAGCTCGGGTTTTGTCTAATTGATGCCTGATAAAATGTCTATGGTTTCTTTTTAACCCCCCCGCCCTCTCGCTCCTGTCCCGCAGGGGGCCCTCCTCTGCCCGCAGGGACGGGGCCCCGACCCGAGGAGGAGGACATGGCTTTCCTCAAGGATCTCCTCAGCCCGGGCCCGGGGACCGCCGACGAGTTCAGCCAAG
This sequence comes from Colistium nudipinnis, assembly GCA_016785305.1. Taxonomy (NCBI): domain Eukaryota; kingdom Metazoa; phylum Chordata; class Actinopteri; order Pleuronectiformes; family Rhombosoleidae; genus Colistium; species Colistium nudipinnis. The sequence continues at coordinate 321,598 of JAFBJU010001328.1, forward strand.
AGTGGCAGGACGCCTTCGGGATATTTGAGCCTCCCGGGGCCCCGCCCGCGGGACCGGGGCCGGCGAGCGGCGGGCCGCCGGCCGCCCGGCCCAGCCCCGCGGGCTTCCTGCCCTCCCAGCTGCTGGACCACAGTCTGAGCGCCACAGGTGAGGCCCCCGCCGCAGCACCCCGCCCGGTTGGTCCTCGTGCTCTCGCAGATCCTCCTTTTATCACTCTTCCTGCCACTCTTCTTTTTTTTCTTTATCTCCTAAGGCTGGTCCACCCCACCTATGTTCAAAGCCCCGCCCCTTCAAGCTCCTCCCGGTCAGAACCAGGAATCGGAATCGGCTCCGTCGGCCCAAAGTTCAGCCGCCGACGGTGAGGCCCACCTCCGTTTGTGTTCGTATCGAACATTCAATGTGTGCTCCGCTCTCCTAAACTCACCGCTCGTGTGCGTGCGTGCGTGTGTGCGTGTGTGTGTGTTTGTGCAGCTGCGCCAGGTGCATCCAAAGACATGTCGGCCTGGTTCAACCTGTTCGCAGACCTGGACCCTCTCTCCAACCCAGACGCCATTGGACGCTCCGCAGACGAGCTGCTCAATGCCTGAAGCCCGCCGTCTCTGCCGTGTGTCTCTGTGTGTGTGTGTGTATGTGTGCGTGTGCGTGTGCGTGCGCGCGCCCGCGCGGTTGCTCTCCAAAGATTACGGGAACCTTCCACGCCAACGCGCGCAAGTAAAACGATTTCACAATAACGGCAAAACGCGCCGGCGCGCCTGCAGTTCTGTTACAGGCCGGCGTGTGATACATGAACACAGAGACTGACGCCGACACGCGTGCCACACTGGAGGAGGATGTTTTACACTGGAAAAGGCCGAGTGTCGGCCGTAGCGCACACTACACGGGGAGCCGACCGTCCCCTGCGCACCCAGCAAACTGTGTGCGGCGTCTGTCGCGCAGGAGGGGGAATTTGTGCCGGGGAGGTTTTGGGTTCCTGGTTTACTCGGGGCAGCAGCGCGTGCGCTACCGTCATTCGCATTGTCTGGGGGGTGGGGGGGGGGTGGGAAAGGGGTGTGTGTGTGTGTGGGGGGGGGGTGTGTGTGTTTGTCGGTTTGCCGTGTACGCACGTCGCCAAGGGCGCATTTAATCTCTAATGTTAATATGTAGTAGCACCCGTTCTGACTGAAGAGTGTGTGCGTCGGCGCACCGGACGCGGTGGGACCCAGTGACGCTCAAGCGGCACCAAAGTCCTGCGTCGTAACGGGAATAAAAAAAAACGAACGCAAAAAAACCCACAACGGCAGCAGATGAATTCCCCCGAATATTAAAAGCGAAACAATGAAAACGAGAACGCGAGCCGGCCTCATCCATTTCTCACGCAGGCTGGCCGGCCGGCCGACCTCCGCTCGTCTGCCCGCTCCCGACCTGGACACATCTGCGACCCACCCGGCCGCAGGTCATTCGAAAAAAAAAAAAAAAAATTGCATATTTAGCCACGTTCCATTAAAGGGCTGTCGGAGGGCAGACGTTTATAATCCACTTATAATCTCGTCACACTGGTAGTGTAATAATAGTCACCAGAATTGAGGGCGTCAAAGCGCTACCTGAAACGTGTAACTCGCCGACGTAATCATCTAATCAGCCTGTGATATAAATAAATAAATGCTCCAATCGATCGGCCGACTGATCCGCCGGCTGCTGCCGGGGGCCCGGTGGAATCCTGCCCAAGTACGTGGCGGGCGGTTGTGCGACGGGGTAAAAAAAATAAATAAAAAACTTTTGTTTTGTGATGGCTCCTTTCCCTCTCGAAGGAAGCCTCACAAGGGATTCAGTGGCGTTCGGCGGGTTATTTGCGCTCTGCAGATAACGGGGGGGGGGGGGGGGGGGGGGGGGTTTCCTCACAAGGGATTCAGTGGTGTTCGGCGGGTTATTTGCGCTCTGCAGATAACGGGGGGGGGGGTGCTTTTCGGCGCTTCGTTTTCCGAAAACTGCACAAAAAAAACGGACCTGCGTCTTTGGCCCAAGCGACCGCCGTGAAGCCGTGCGTATTTTTGGAAACGTGTCGGGGCTTGGGGCTCAGAACGAACACGGGAGAGTTGTTCCTCGGCCATAACTGTGCGCGCTACGGTGATCGGGATGCATGATGGGTCCTTTCCTTTTATCTTTGGCCAGTCGAGACACTTTGTCTGCGAGCTTCATTTGTGTTGTTGTTTTTGGGGGAGGGGTTTTTCCTTTTTTTTGTTTTTTTTTTTTATTCGGATGCGACAACCTTGTTTTCACGGCCGCCAGGAAGCGTCCGTCACCTGACGTCACTGGCTTTTTACTGTTGACTCACCCGCCCACACGCGTACACAAAGGAAGAATGTATCGGTCCAGTCAGTCACAGATGCTTCATTTAATTCAACGATGCCTTTTTATTTCACCGGAGGAGTTGAACAGATGAAAACTTGGCAGTTTGTGTTTCCAATAAACGCGACGAGCAAACAAAGAATCCTCGTGTGTGTCGTTTTGTGTGTTGAGCCTCTTTTCCCAAATGCCGTTTGTCCACTTAAGACGAGGCAACAACAAAAAAAAAAAAATCAAGAAAAGAAAAATCTCCGCATTTCGACGTACGAATCGTTTTTTTTTTTTTTTTCAAGCTACTTTCTGTTGTTGTTGTTGTTGTTGTAAACATTCGTCTTAAAATGACACGAGAGTGTTTTTCGTCGCTGCGGCTCTGATTGATATTCGGCGAGGTGGAATTCTGGAACATTTTCATTCCTCCGCACGAATGCCGGCGCGTGGCCACCTCGGCGACTGGCGGGTTGACTTCCAGTTGGAAAAACAAAAGGGCATCCGCCCTTTTGTCTACGTCTACGTCTACTCTGCTACAGGTTTCCACCGTCGTTCAAGTGTGTCCGCCGTGTGAGGCAGCTGTTGAGTGGTGGCTCTCCTGCGGTCGCGGAGACATGTTGGCGTGCGCTGAGGACTCGGGGTGACTAAATCTTTTGTTGTTGTTGTTGTTGTTGTTGTTGTTGTATACTCCCTTGTGTCCTATTCACTACAACCTGAGATGGACGATGTGATCTATTCTCGATTAAGATTCTCTGAAGTCCCAGTTGCACTCCTGTCTTGATAAATAAATACATAATCATTCACAATAATGGGACGCAGTAATTCACAGTACTCAGCGGGGGAGGGGGAAGGGGGGGGGGGGGGGGGGGGGGGCGGGGGGGGGGGGGGGGGCGGGGGGGGGGAGGTCGGCTGGGTCGGTAGGGGGCATTATATGGTACAATAATTGACTCATTCAGATACATATCTTTGTCAGCTGATAATACAAACACAGTGCGCCTCGATATTTACAAATCCAGTACATTCCTATCCCGCTGTGACGGGCACAGGCGAGTGGCGGTGACGCATACAGGTGGAGGGGCCCGGGGGGGCGGGGGCAGGGGGGGAGGGGGGGCGACACTGCAGCCGCCGCGGCGACGAGGGGGGGGGGGGGGGGGGGGGGGGGCTACACTGCAGCCGCCGCGGCGACAACTCGCACGCCGCACATATCGCTGTCCAGTTCGGCGCGCCACGCTCCACGCCCATGTCCTGACCGAGGTCCCGCAAGGTCGCGGCTTGCGTCGGGAAGGTGTGATCGGCTTTCGTGCGAGAGAGTCGCGTCATTCGAGGGGGGCTGCATGCGCACCGGTGCAGCGCAGCACGGGGGTGCACCGACCTCTACATGCGAACGCCAGAGGAGGCCTTTCCCGCGCGGGGGGGGGGGGGGGGGGGGGGGGGGGGGGGGGGGGGGGGGGCGGAGGGGGGTCAGGACCGTTCTGGACACAACGACACAGTCAGAGCAGGACAGAAGGAAAAAAATAAATAAAAAAAATCTGCTTTACAGTGAGGGGAAAGAGAGGAAGAGGAGGAGAGAGCGGGAGAAGGATGGAAGGGAGCCTCCCTTCATGGGTGGGGACGGTGCTTAAGTAAAAAAAATAAAAATAAAAAAAAATAAATAAAAAAAAGCTAAAAACACACTGTGAAAAGATCGCGCGTGACACATCACACGACCCCCCCAGTTCCAAGTTAGTTGGTCTGGGGGGCGGGGGGCGGGTTGGGGAACTGTGAGAAAAAATGTCAGGCACGTTTTATTTTTGTTTCGTTTTCATTCCCCCCCCCCTCCCCAACACCCCCTTTCGGGGGTTTTGCTACGATATATCGGGCAGCACCAAAACGAGCCTCCGCGGCCAATCTCCTGGTCGCCAAGGAAACCAGCGGCCGTTCTTTTTTTTCTTCTTCTTCGTCGTAATGGAAGGCATACTTTTTTTTTTTTTTTTTATATATCAAGAGAAATAACTACGGATAGAAAAAGAGATATGTCCGTGGAAAGGCGCCATGGTAGTCTAATAATACGATGAGTTGTTTTTTAAAAAAACCCTTTTAACCTCTCCCCCCCTCTCCCCCCCCCACAAAAAAAAACAGGAACATAACCAGCACTGAAGGTAGAAGTAAGCGATGAAATGTTGGCTGCCCGCATGGGGCTGCAGGACTCTCACGTTGTTGTTGTTGTTGTCGTTGTCTGAGGAGGAGAGGCAGTGGGAAGCACTTTTTCAACAAGATAAGGACATCAGAGAGAGCTTAGCTGGCATGCTGAAGGCAATTTTTTTTTTTTTTTTCGGGAGCCAGTAGGGCTGTTTCCTAGTTTCAAATCACTGAAGGTAGAAGTAAGCGATGAAATGTTGGCTGCCCGCATGGGGCTGCAGGACTCTCACGTTGTTGTTGTTGTTGTCGTTGTCGTTGTCTGAGGATGAGAGGCAGTGGGAAGCACTTTTTCAACAAGATAAGGACATCAGAGAGAGCTTAGCTGGCATGCTGAAGGCAATTTTTTTTTTTTTTTTCGGGAGCGTAGGGCTGTTTCCTAGTTTCAAATGTGTTCTCTGATTTGTTTAGGGTGCTCGTTCGGGTGGGTTGGGGGGGGGGGGGGGGGGGGGGGGAGTGGGCGGGGGTCCTCTAGGGGCCTCGTCAGAAGCTCTCCGGCTCCTCCAGGAGGCAGGGCTGGGTGGACAGAGGCACGAGGGACGGGGACAGGCTGCGCAGGCCCACCCCGGCGCGGGCGGGGAGCAAGGGCTTCAGGATGCTGACGAGGCAGAAGGCGGAGCCGCTGTTGGGGATGAAGTTGACCTTGTTGCGGTCGGGACACAGGAAGGGCGGGATCTCCTGCAGGGGTTTGGACCTGGAAACAGAGGGCGGCACGTCACGGGGAGGCTTCCCATCTCTTGAACTGTTTGGCACATCCTGTCTGGTGGTGCCCAGTGTGCACTGGTGTGCCTGTTTACAGTTGGTGGAATAATCCTTTTTAGGATTCTACTCACAAGGTATCCTCGGACACTTTGACCTTCTCGCAGCCCTCCGGAGGTTCCCTCTTGAACATGTAGCTGTTGTTGGGTCTGGGAGACGCGGCGTACTTGGGCAGCGGGGAGCACGGGCCCAGCTCTGTGGAGGACGACAGCAACAACAACAACGACAGCGACAGGACACGCGCGGTTAGCAGGAGCGAAAAACCTCCCAGCGCGGGCCGTTGAGGATCGCGCGCCCCCCCCAGCACCCCATGGCCGCCCCCACGCGCCGCGTCACCTTTTTCCTCGTAGGGGCTGCCGCCTCCCGCCGCGTCGTTGAGGACGGTGAGGTAGGAGGGCGAGATGGAGTCGGGGCGGCTGCTGCAGTTGCTGTGGTTACCGCTCAGGCCGCCCCCCGAGGGCGTCTGCGTGTCGATGCTGCGGGTGCTGCTGCTTCGCTGCGGGGGGACAGGTGGGGGTGCGCGGTGCCCATCTGGAACTTCCTGTGGCTGCGCACACACACGCACACACACACACACACAGACACAAATGAGGTCACAATAACAACATTGCACTGAGGGCTTAATCCCCGAGCGGTTGGGGATAGTGTGTGAAAAAAAAAAATGAATGCAAATAGCAACGCATCACACTCGGCAGAACTCACGACAATGGTCTCCTCCTTCTCAGGGGTGTCTCGGATGATGATGCGTTCGATCTCCTGGTTAAGTCCCTCCACGCTGTTGCGGAAACGAGGCGCCGAGGACTTGGATATGGGGATGGGTATCAGAATGGTCTTGGGCATCGGCGACTGCAACACACACACACACACACACACACACACACGACGCAAGCGCACAAAGAAGGCTTGAGACAGATGTGGCACTTGCGTTTATTAGAAAACGGGCAGGCATCAGCTCCGTATTTGGGTAACCGTGGTAACACGTTATAAAATCCAAATGTGTCCCCCAATGGGTGTGAACAACATCTGGGAAGCTGACTCGTCCCATCTCCAGATATGAATCATTAAATCGCCACGCATGAACTCCTCCATGCGTTTGATTGAAACACTCGCAGCACTTTCCCTCTTGTGCCGTGAGACTGGCGTTTTCTTCACGAGCCCGAGAGACGTAAAGGCATTTTATTCGTTTCCCACAAAGATTCCTTTATGATTTCACAAATTGAATTTCTCAAACTGGGAAATGGTTCTGGGACCCGAGACTCACAGATGTTTTTTGACTCACGGTCCTCACACGGTATCTGTGGACGGGAGGACCCGACGCAGTCTCGTTGACATTTCACAGACCAGACACAGACACAGACACAAACACAAAGACACACACACACACACACACACTCTATTGGTCACCTGCGACTGGATGATGGTGTGGCTGCCATTGAACGGGGACTTGCGGTCCTTGTCCCTCCGATGGCGGCTGCTGCGTTTGCTGCGCTGGAGCTGCTGGCGCAATTTGGCAATCTGTGGACGTGCGCAGGCGAGGGAGACAAGACACTGTAGTGCAAACGTACCCAGGCGCAGTATCATAACGGAGGTGCAGCACTCTACGAGCAGTTAGCGCTTTAATGTGGTGGAGGGCCACGCGTGAACTCGTACACACGCGTGTCTCCCCAGTTTGTTTTCGGGGCCCTAAATAAAAAAAAAACGGGTCAGGAGAAAACACCGACCTCCTTGAGCTGGTCGGTGCTCCCGCAGGAGGCCGAGCGTTTGTGAGAGCCCCTCCTCCTCTCATCTGCCCAGGCCCTGGGCGTCTGTCGGACACACACACACACACACACACAAAAATAGACTCTAGTTAGAGCAAAAATACACAACTTTTTAACATTCACGAGACAAAGGAGCAAAACAGAGCAATAATAATCACTGAGGCACCGCAGCACCAAAGAAGCTCGGGCGGTTTAGAATAATGAATGCAGAGTTATGGTATTTATCCAACGGCAACACTGTGTGCGTGTGAAACAATAGATAGACATCACCTTCGGCGACAGTACACCATGTCTGGTTTCTTAGGAGCTGTAAAATATCTTACAGCCGCTGCTTGACCCGAGTCTGATGGATTGCTAAGAGGCAACGCAACCGGATGATGTAACCCTCGGCAATCTTTCCCGCCGGCCCCTGTGCATTGTTCGTCCGTTTCGCAAACACGCGTACACAACATCTCGCAAACGTTTGCGACGGCATTTCGATGACGCCGCGGCGGACAGCTGGGAATAAAGCCGACCCACGCTCCTGGAACTTGGAAAAGTTTTCCCTGGGTACTCCCTATTTGCACGCAACACTTCTCAGAGCACATGCAGGTGCATCGTGCACACGCGTGCACACGCAAACGCGGCTGCGCTCACCTGCGTGGCTTTGTCCCTCATGTAGGAACCGTGTCGCGGCTGGCTGTCGTCCTGAGGCCAGGGACCTGTCAGGTGAGGGCCAGCGAGCGCGCCCTGCGAGGGCCACAGCTGGTCGCGGTGGCAGGAGGCCGAGGGGAGAACGGAGAGCCGGGAGCTCAGAGAGGGGAGGCAGGGTGGGCACCACAGGGCGCGGAGGGAGGGGCACCACACCGGGACGGGGTGGTTTAAGGCCACTGATGTCGTCTGAGGAGAGATAGAGAGAGAGAGAGAGAGAGAGAGAGAGAGAGAGAGAGAGAGAGAGAGAGAGAGAGAGAGAGGGGGGGGGGAGAGAGAGAGAGGAGGGGGGGGGGGAGGGTGGGGGTGAAGATGAGTTAGGCCTGCGTTAAGATGTAAACAAGTTATTTGTCTGCACGTGGTTAACACATCAACAAATCAACAGACACACAGTTGGCTGCTGCAGGATAAGCTTGTTGCCGTCTCGCTCTGTCTAGGCTTGTGTGTGTGTGTGTGTGTGTGTGTGTGTATTTGTGTTGCCAGATTGATGTTAATCCGGCCCATGGTTAATGGCATTAGCACTGCTTAAAGGGGATGGGGGGGGGCACTGAGGGCAGGTGCCTGACTGTGACCGAGTGACCCTGATTCTGTGTTTTGCTTGGGTGCTTCAGGTTCGTCATCCGGCAATCAGCAAATTGTCATGACAACAACACAATGTTCTCACTGGAAAACACTAGACGCATCAGCGACTATTTTCATAATGAATTTGAAAAAGCCAATGTTGAAGGTAAAGCTGCCATTTAGTAAATGTCGTTTTTGAACCCCCTGTCACCTGACACACTCTATTCAAAGATGCCCCCGTCGGGGTGGGGGAGGGGGGGTTGTGGGGGTGGAATGGGAGCAGTGAAACAAAATTCTTATTTACTATGCGAAAGCATTCAAAATGCTACAATGTGGTTGCATGCAGCAAACACATACAAATAATAATACCCATAACAGACCGTGTAAAGCTATAACAGTTAAAAAAAAGGAAGTGGAGTACTGATTTCGACCAAAAAAATATAAATATCGATTTTTTTTCCCCAGTCAAAGGCACAAAGGTTAAAAATGGTGCGAAACAATCCCATTTGGGCACACTGCATTCACCCTCCATAGTCAATTAAACTGTGAAATCACCCTGAGAACACCTGATTGAAGGCTGGACTGATGCATGGTGATTGTCACCATGAGGCACACAATGCAGCAGCAATGAGGCAACAATGCAGAGAACTGAACTTGAGGGACTATGCACACACACACACACACACACACACACACACACACTGCAGCGTCCATTAATGGACGCAAAGCACCTCGCACGATCAAGGAGGCGGCGTGCTTTTGTGTCTCATTTCTACTGCGATCTCGGCGAGCCAGTTCATTGAACGATACGCTGCAGATGCGGCATGTTTGTGGCCATAAAAAAAAACACACACACACACAGCAGCACCCACTGGCAGTGCCGATCCTGGAGCTAAATTTGGCAGGGGCCTTGACCAGCGCACATCGCTGTTGCTAGGGAACAGGGCCCGCCTGATCTCCATGAACAAACAGCCGCGCTTGTGTGCAGGCATGTGTCTGTGTGCGTGCGCTTGCGGTGTCTGTGTGTGTAAGCAAGTAAACACGGGTTTGGGCTATCAGCAGTCTCAAAGCTCGCTCTATTTTGGCGGCCGGTTCGCCCGGTCCCAGTCTGTGCTCAGGAATCAGAAACGCACTGCATGTTTTCCTCCGGGCCGACAGCTGTGGTAATGCTGCTGGCATCTGTGGCAACGGTACACTACAGTCCTCTTACTGTGTCAATCCACACTCGCTATGTTGACTCCTAACCTATTCAGACACTTGGCAGCCACGGAGGTTTGCGTGGGCATCCGAGATCCAGCGTTCACAGTGCCGTCACTTGGGATGTCGATAAAGATGGTCCGCAATTGGTCGCTTGCTATTTCAAATATCAGAAAGTAGGCACACGCGTCCCATGATCACAGACCCCCCCCCCCCCCAAAGAAAAGAAGACGCCGTCCATTTTTTGGGGTCTGATGTCCTCCAATATTCCATTCACTAATGGACCAGGCACTGTAGGTTGCAGCAGATGGTGATGGCCAGCATATATATATATATAGGCATTTTACATTTGTAAAAGGTCATCGTTGACTCTTGTGTTGAACATGAAAAGTGTATATGTAAATGAGGAATATAGATTTAAAATGGATCCTCTGGTTGACTGATCGGTTTCGCCTTTTTTTTTTTGCTTACACAGCTGCTTTGATTGCACAAATGAGTGCACTTTGTGATGACAAACGAAATCTGACCCGGGCATTAACTTTTCAAACACAAATGCAATGTTTACAACGTGTCGGCGCGCTCCGAGCAGCAGCCTGCACTGCACGAATGTAGGCCAAGCGTGTTTACCAGGCGTGCATGCACAACACGAGCCCAACGCCATCAACAAAACACACTCTACCGTGCGCGGCGTGGTGTTGTGGTTGTGTGCCTGTGTCTTAGTGTTAGTCTGTGTGTGTGTGTGTGTGTGTGTGTGTGTGTATCAGAGGATAAAGGTGCTCACCTGCAGGGAGGGGATGCAGCGGAGCTCCAGGTCAGGGGGCACGGAGCTCCTGGGAAGCCCCAGCGGAGGATGCAACACGGGGGGGCGGTCAGAGTCCGGCCAGGGGCTCCGGAGAGGCGGCCGCCGGCGAGCGAAGTCCCCTTGGAGTCAAAACACAGACGGCCGTGGTCATGGACACGGCGGTGAAAGGTCTCCGTGGACGCGGGAGGTGTGAGAATGGGCGTCGCTGTGCTCGCGCGCTGCCTCACCGTCGTCGTCGTGGTGGAGGGATGTTTTTCTCGCGCGGCTGCTGCGGCACGACGGCTGCGCGAGCAAAGAGAGAGTCCTGCACCCGCAGGGCAAAATGTAGTTCAAAATGTAAAAAACATAATAATTAAATAACAGGAAAAAAGGGAATAAGAGACACCAAAGTGCAGCGAAACGAGGAGAAATTAAAGAGGGACACGACACCGAGAGGAGACAGAGAGAAGGAGGCGGTGATGCTGAGCTGAGGGACCAGAGTGAAGCTGGCCGGATAGGACAAGAAGACTTCCGACTGGCGCTTTCAAAATAAAATACTTACCCTGTCGCAACCTTAATGGGACTCGCAATAAAACGAATGTGTCACACAAATGCATATGTAAGACCTTGTGTTGTACTGTTTGTTACTGTTACTGTTTGTTACTCACTTACCTTATTACGCCCATTAGTTATCTATACCCTTATTAGTTATATATTACTATTATTTAATGTTTGCTACTTTGTGCACCACCACACCACAGACAATTCCAAATAATGACAACTTACTTGGCAATAAAGGCGTTTCTGATTCGGATTGACTGGTTACATCGAGCAGATATGGTTAAACAACAGATCATATTGATGATTAATCCAGCATTATTCATCGCGAGTGGAGGACAAGTTCATTTGACAGTAAAATCCGGCATGAATATGCATAGAAATACACGCCGTGAGGCCGCAATAAAATGCACCTCGTGCCATGTTTTGCGTCTTATTCTGAATGTAAACCGCCCGATTTCCGGCCTTGCCCTGCCTTCCTGAGGCAGCTCGACACGCGCCGTGACGTAGCGCGGCGACGTCTCGCGCTGATGCTGCAGTTGCTAGGGCGCGTGGAGCAGACGGCGAGGAGGAGGACAAACAAGGAAATGTCTCCCCCGCGTGTCCAGTCGGAGACACGTCGGGACGTGACGGGACGCCTAAAAAGAGAATAGACACCATCACGAAACTGTAGTGATGCTGCTGATAAACAAACATGGCTCCCACGAGATTCCAAAACAGCTTCCTGGTCATTAAATTGGACCTCCTACCATTCACGACTACTGTTAATGACCTCCTACATGTCTGTATACACATATATATCATAATAAATTGCAGCAGATTCATATTTAGCCTACAAATGTTCCTTCAACATACTGTTTGTGCTCTGAGGATAAATGGCCCGATGTCCAAATGAGACATGTCCTGAGAAGACACAACAGTTATTCGATACATTTATTGAGATTTTTCTTCCATATTGACTTGAAAATGTTTACAGAAACTGTACCGAGCAAACGCATAGCAATGGAATCAAAGGCCGTGTCCATTGAATGCAGAACAGAATTCCATAAAAACGATGCAAATATCAATGTCATAACACGTAGTGTGACTTTCCCCCCCCCCCCCTCCGTCTCTCCTCTCCGTACAAATTACGGGTTACAAAAACATAAATGGGACCTTTCCAAGCGGCGCCGAAAATACAGCATGAGTACGATGGCGTCTCAGCGCGCCTGTACAGCGTGCAACATTCACACACGCGCACACACACACACACACACGCACACGCGACCGCTTCAGCCATTCCGACAACGAAGGGTGAGACCACGAGAAGCAGAAATAATATCCAGCGTGCTTCGGAGGGTTTTTTTCTTTTTTTTTTCCTCCATAGATTAGTTTACGATTTCCAAAAGTGTTCGGAAAGAGCACGATCTGGGCTTTTGTAGCGTTTTCTGGTCTTTCAGTCATATACACGCAGTCAAACGCAAACGCACGCACGCACGCACGCGCACTCAGTGAGGTCAGGGGATAGCGGTACAGCGTTCGGGTCAGCCACTGTAACAGATCCCTCCGCGGGGTTGATTCGAGCGATTGTAGCGCTAAAAGGCCGAGTCTGAGCCGTCCCGGTTGCGATTGTGCAAGCAGACAGGTTCCGCTTTTTCGAGTCCACCGGGATTGTGGTCGTTGTTAGTGTTTGTGCCCCTCGGAGATAGTCCAGAGCAGAAGAAAAGAGAGGAGGATTGTCATCCGTTTTCTCCTCTCGAGGAAGGGGGTTGGGGAGGGGGGGGGGGGGGGGGGGGGGGGGGGGGGGGTGATAGTGTCTGGTGGATTGTTTACAAAGAACGATTGTGACAAATCTTATAAGTGCAACAGAGATTAACATATTCAAAAAACATAACGACGGGATAAAACAAGGACCAAAGTAAAGGAAGCGATAAAAACACCGAAAGCGTCTAAAAAGCTACATCCTATTGCACAATTAAAAATGATGATACAAAAACAGTCAAAGGAGACCAAAAAAAATTGGTATTGCATACAAATCAAGGAGGGAGAGAGAGAGAGAGAGAGAGAGAGAGAGAGAGAGAGAGAGAGAGAGAGAGAGAGAGAGGGAGAGAGAAAAAAAAAAGTTAAAGTCGTTTGTTCCGTCTTTTAAGACCGTCAATTCTTTCACAGAGCTCAGCCTGGCGTCGCTCGACGCGGCAAGGTACGAGAAAGAGAGACGCTCCAAGTGTTTGATTGTTTGTCATCGCCTTTTTTTTTTTTTTCTTCTTTTTTTTTTTGCGAGCTTACGGACCACTCCTCGCCGCCGGGTCCCGACAGGAGTTCCAAACACTGATTTGAATAAGGTTCAAAGTGCACATAGAGAAAAAAGAAAACATTCAAAACGTTGCTATGCTCACGGGGATGAGAACAAATGGGCGGGGGCGGATAAAAAAAACCAACCAACAAAAACGCCCCCCCCCCCCCCCCCACCCACCCAAACCAACAAACAGAAGCGGATGAGAATGCTGCATAGCTGGATTCCATTAAAAGCAATGCCATCGTCAGAAAGACACACGGGAGAGCGGGACGAACCTAAGAACTGTACACGATCGGACTCCACTTGTTTGTTCGAGAGACGCTCCCTCTCTCGCTCGACAGAGCGAGAAACCAAACGCGCTCGGCTTAATTTATATATATATATATATATATATTCCCCCCCCTATATTCCCCCCCCCCGCCCCCCAACTTCTCCGGTACTGTCCGAGGGGGTCCGAGTTCACACGTGCGTGTCGCCGGGCTCGCCGGCCAAGCTCGCGCCCCGCAGGTAGATGGCCGAAGTGGACTTGGGCCGGCTCTGGCCGTGACCTTGGCCGTGGGCCGAGCCGTGGTGGTTGTTGTTGTTGTTGACCTCCGGCCCCCGGGCGTCTGTGGAGATGACCCAGGTGGTGGGTCGCCACTTCTTCAGCGAATAGGGCGTTTTCACGCGCTTCTTGATCTTCTCCCCCGTCCCAAAGGCTCCGTCCGGCTGCACCAAGCCCTCCCCTGGGGGGGGAAAAAAAGCGAGGAGGGGAAAAAAAAAAAAAAAAAAAAAAAAATGTAATTAGCAACGCGTGGCGCCTTTTCACACCGAGGTACATGGAGCATAACTTAGACCAGCCATATACAGGGGCCCCAAATGCCTAGGTGCTCCATAAAATGGCACTTTTAACTTTACCATTATTTTATAAATGAGTTATTAACAGAACTATAGGGTAACAAATAGCCTTATCCTTACAGTTTCGGACATGAGCGCTACTCTTCCTGTGTGAGGTGTCGGTGTGCGGAGTCACCTAGTGAGGCCAGGTCGTGCGTGGTGAAGGACAGGTCCAGGGAGTTGGGCCTCTCGGGTCTGCGGGCTCTGGGCTGCCGGAGCAGGGCCTCCCCTCTCATGGCGACGGGCGCCGGCTGCGCGCCGCTGGAGCCCGCGCTGTCCCCCGGCGCGCCCCCGGCGTCCCTGCTCGACGCCTCGGCGCTCCCGCCCTCCTCTCCCCCGTCGCTCTCGCCCCCGCTCTCCCCGTCCCCCCGGCCGTGGCCCAGTCCGGTGTTGCTGTTGTTGTTGTTGGCGTTGGGTCGTGCCGAGCGCAGGGGGGCGGCGCTCTGCGACGCGTCCCTGGGGTCGGGCTGCTCCCGCTCTCGGCTCAGGAGCGGCTCGTGTTCGTCGGGGCTGGCCGTGATGACGCCCAGGCTCAGGCTCAGGCGGCCGTCGTCCGACCTCGGCGCCCCGGACCCGTTCGGAGTTACGGTGGCTCCGCCGAAGCCCGTGGCTCCGCCCGCGCCCATGGCCGACGGGCCTGAGCTGGCGTGGCCGTTTGCGGCGCCGTTTACGCCACCGTTGACGTGCCCGTCTCGCAGAACGGGTATGTTGTTTGTGCCCGCGGCCCGCTGGGCCTCCACGGCTGTGTTTGTGCCCGCCACTGCGCCAATGTTCATCTTTGCTCCATCCACCTGCCGCAGGTTGGACTTGCCCGAGCGTCCGAACTTGAACCTAAGCGAAGACGACGACGACTCCTTCTTGGCGGGCTTGGTGCGCAGGGGCAGACTGGACGGCCTCTTGGGGAGGTTCTGCTGCTTGGGCAGGGGGAAGATGGCGGCGGGCATGGGGGCGGCGGGGTCCGAAGCGCCAGAGGCCTCGGTGGCCATCTTGATGAGGGGGTACAGCAGGCTGGAACTGCCCGGGCTCAGCGGGTCCGGCGAGCAGAACTGCTTCTGCGAGTGCTCCATCAGGTTCTCGTCCGAGCTCTCCTTCAGGTTCTTGTCCACCTCCTTCGGGTCCAGCTTGGTGGTTTCCAGGTCTTCCTGGGTCAGGTGGAGGCAGACGGGCACTGCCGGGGTCCCCGCGGGCCCCTCGGACTCGGAGATTATGGTGGTGGTGGTGGTGGAGGCCGAGGGGCTCCCCCTCATGCCCATGCTGGTGCTGCTGCCCTCCGGGCTGGGCAGGCGGGCGTTGGCCTGCTGCTGGCGCTCCTGATTGATGGAGTTCCTGTTCCTCTCCCCCGTCCCGGGCCCGGCACGTCCGCTCAGCGAGCCGGTGGCGTCGGCCTGCGTGTTCTTGGCCACGCCCTCGTGCTCTTCGATGTAGGTGGATGGATGGTCTGCGTAGGGGCCGGACTTTGGCGTCATACGATTTCTGTATTTTTATTTTTTTTTTAATAAAAAACAAAACAAAACATCAGTCTCATCCAACGCAAGAAAAGAGGCCGGCAGCACAGTGTGGCGAGGCCGACGCGTTTACCTCTCATTGTGCAGCGTGGTGGACATGGGGTTGAGTGTGGGGCTGACGGACTTGGAGCGGTCCCATATGAGGAGCAGCTCAGCCAGCCGCTCCTCGGCGCACTGTGCCGTGAGGCGGGCCTCGGCGTCCTGGTCCCAGCAGTCCTCCATCGTTTCCTTCAGAGAGCGCACCGCCTGACGGAGACACACGCGGGGACAGGACATTTGCACTGGCGTTGACGCACATGGGCCTCCCGAAAATAAGAGTTGGCCAGGGCAGATGGCCCAAAAAAAAATAAAAAATTCAACGTTCAAAAACCCGCAGGGAGCTACGACCGGCAGATTTATGGAATAGGCCCGGGTTCAAATGACCCATAATTGTCCTCTAATATGTTAACAACGACACGAGCGGGGCACAGCTACACTGGCCCGTCTCCCTATTAAATTCTATATTCCAGTCTCTGGCCGCGTGCCACGGATGCGTTGGCACAGGGGGAGACGGCTCGACAGTCGCATGGAGTCGCAGGGCTGCTGCGGATACGCGATAACGAGAGGCGGGCAACTCTGAACGCAAAACAGACGGGTTTTTTTTTTTACCGAACGCGAGGGGACATGGCGCCGACGGAGAAGGTGGCGAGCGACGCGCTCCGCGGCCCGTCACACGCATGGGTCCGATTTGTTTCTTTTTGTGCGAATGACTTCATTCCGGAATCCGGGGGCGGCCGTAGCGTCTTCCAGCATCGGATATCGAGGCAGATGTCGCTTACATTACTATAAATAAACTCGATTGTCCGATTCAACCCGCGCACGCGCGCGCACGTACGCACGTACCAAACTGTTCTCTTTCCAGGCCTCTGGGAATTTGGGACGTTGCTTCTCCCTGGATACCAGGACCTGCATGTCCTCGAACGTCGGGTGGTTCCCCGCCTCCGCCTGGAAGGCCATCTGGTACTCCGGCACGGACTCTCCTGGAGGGAGGAGAGGGCGGGGAGAGGAGAGGGAGGATGGGTCTTAGATAGCCGTCATGCAGCAGGAATATCGATTTGGCCCACAAATGTGTGTCTTTCTCTCTCTCTCCCTCTTTCACAATAATTCACAATTCTGCTCAGTGCATTCAACCGCAGTCTGCTATTCGCACTTAAAAAATCCGTTTGGAGCTCATTTGACGTGTGGGGCGCGGGCAACGCCATTTACAGTTTCGGCGTGTGTGCGCGCGTCTCTCTCTCTCTCCATCTCTCTCTCTCTCTCACCAGGGAAAAGGTCGGTGCATCTCATGAAGGTCTCCCAGTAGACCAGGCCCAGGGTGTACATGTCCACCTGCTTCAGCGCAGACTCGCAGTCCCTCAGGTTCACCGCGCCCTCCAGCACCTCCGGAGCCATGTAGCGGATCGTCCCCACCTGCCAGACGCGGGGGGTGGGGTGGGGTGGGGGTGAATGGAGGCGTGCGAGTGTTTGGGTGGGGTGGTTCAGGAGGGAGGGCGGAGGTCGGGAAGAACAAGTGATGCAGGGATGCGCGACAGGACGAGAGAAGAAGAAAAAGAGACACAAGGTGAGGAAGAATCAAACTTTAACCATCAATGCACTCCGCAGTTCTACACACAATACTTTATATAGACTCTATATAGAATATATACTGTCCATTATATACAAGTTCTTAGAATTGAAAAAAAGAAAGAATCTCATAGGACGAAACGGACATTGTGAACCCGCGCGCTCACCTCACTTATCGCGGCGTTTTCCTCCTCGCCGTGGCGCGCCGGCCTGTTGCCGGTCAGCTTCATGGACAGGCCGAAATCGATGATGACACACGTGCCGTCGGCTTTGACCAGAATATTCCGGCTGTTGAGGTCCCTGTGGGACACCGCTGGCTTGTACACGTCTTCGGGCGGACGAAAAACAAGGAGGGGGGCAAGAGCGGCAAAGGAGACGGTCAGAGGAGGGAAACATTTGGGCCTGTACCTCGCTCCGATAAAAGCACGCTCTCTAAACCAGGCACGGTCGGCCGGGCGGCCCTCGTTTTGCGTGGCCCGCGAGGCCATTATCCAGAAGGACGCATTCTTTGGCGGCCTTCCCCATCCTCAAAGGGGCCCATAACCCTGTACTCTAAGCGGCAACGGTGGGATTAGGACCGCATCGCGGGGAGCCCTTCTCCGTGTGCGCCGTGTTAAGTGACCAGCAGGGGGCGCGGTAAGGCCGGGAGGAGGGACGTGGCGGTGGCCACGGTTTGCTTTTTGTGCAGGGGTGGGGGAGGAGGACGGCTGCTGCTGCTGCTGCTGCTGCTGCTGTACCCAAGGCCGAGCGGTTCTCCAGTAAGCAGCGACACACACACAGACACAAACACACGCACACACAAACGGGGCCGACAAACACCAGCTCCCTCCTTTTTACCTCCTCCGTCACTTCTACGCCCCCCCCCCCCCCCCCCCCCCCCCCCCCCCCCCCGCAGGAGTTTCTGGACGACCATCCCCCCTCCCCACCCCCAACTCCATGCCTGCTTTTTTTTTAAGACACAAACAGAAAGGCGTTCCACACTACGTGCTTCCCCGTGCACTTCCGGGGCCTGATTTGGTGTGTATGTGCGCTGATGAAGAGGAGAGTGAGAGAGAGAGAGAGAGAGAGAGAGAGAGAGAGAGAGTGGAGGGGTAGGGCCGAGCACCCCCGCTGAGGCTGCGGCTCGGTGGACTGAAAAGTAAACAAGGACTCAAGGCCGGCGTAGTTGTCACTTTGGCGCCCCGAGACGGATCCCACCGTGCCGCGGGGAAAAAAAAAAATAATAATCACACGCAATCTGAAAGCCCTATCTTTCCTCAACCATCCCCCCTCGCCTCCTACCGGCCCGCTTCATCCCTCTCTCCCGCTTTTCCACTCTCTCTCTCTCTCTCTCTTTCTCTGAGCCTCGCTCGAGGCCGGTCTACAAATACCCTTGGCGGGGCGCGGACGCAGTGTGTACGTGCGTTTGTCCCAAAAAACGCAGGGGGATGCGAGGTGCTCCGAGCCAAACAGACCCACGTGGAGCCGCGGCGCAGAGAGAGAGAGAGAGAGAGAGAGAGAGAGAGCGAGAGAGAGAGAGAGAGAGAGAGAGAGAGAGAGAGAGAGAGAGAGAGAGAGAGAGAGAGAGAGAGAGAGAGAGAGAGAGAACAATACACACAAAGCCTATTTAAAGCCCGTCTAAATAATCGGGGCCAAGCGAGGCTCACCTCCTTTGGAGAGCTCCGTGTGCAGGTACGCGAGGCCGCGGGTGACGGAGTGAGCGAGCCGGCAGCTGCCCACCCAGTCGCTGGTCTGGCCGGTCAGGTAGCGATTCAGAGAGCCCTGAGGATGCGTGGAGACGGACAAGAATGTAGAGACGGGAGGGATGAGGGCAGCATGCAGAGAAAAATCAATCGGCACGAGTACCAATCCAAACGTCGGAGGGACAACGGACTCGGGTTTCGGGGGAGAAAATAAATAGGCAAAAATCCAAAACATCGAATTTCCAACCTACGGCGCGCAGAGAGAAAAATGCGCGCGTGCGCGTGCTCAACCGTTCCCAGAAGGCCCGGTGGTGCCCGAAGTCGAGCATCGAGTCACACTTGACTCGAGGAATATTTTATCGACGGCTCGCACGGACCTTGTACTTGACTGGAGTTTTGATGGTTTCCCATTGAAATTCAAGAATATGAATTGTATGTAGAGAGGGGAAGAGGCTAGGGATATTTACATTTTTTTCTGCCACAGGATGTGTGTGTGTGTGTGTAATGGCCAGTGCGACTACGAGCCAAGTACGCTCGTATTAAGTGATGAGCTGGGGGGGGGGGGGAAACCCCCCCAATAAACGGTATACTCCAAAAAAGAAAATATGAGGAGGAAAAACAATTACGTGAATGGAATGCGAGCCAGAGAGGAACCGGCTCGCTCCAGCGAGTCAGTCAGCTGACCGGCCAGCCTCTGGGAAAGTGACCGGCGTAACGAGAATTTTTTGGCGAGCCGCCAGTGAGGTTTACCACAGGTCGTACCCGATGATATTCATTTATTTCCTCTTTCGTCTCCGCCCCCCACTGTAATGCGTCGTCAGCTGACACTCGGGCGCGCGTGCAAACAAAAATGTGTACGTATATAGACAAAAAAAATAAATAAAAAAAAATTATCGCAGGCCAATTCGCTTAGCCGCTGCCACAGGAAAGAATAAAGAAAAAATCAGCCGGGGTCGTTTTTAAGTGAATGACATCGTCATTCACTTGAATGCATTATGTGTCCCGGTCTCCTGGCCTGGCTTGCACCGCGTTCCCATGACAATGTGTATTAGGGTAATGGCCACGGTGCATAATGGGCCCCTTTCATAGGCCGGTTCGGGGTAATTATGAGGCCGAAGGATCGGAGCGCAAGCGTTTTCCTGCTCCGAGGCGCAGTCACTTCAATATTGAAGGGTTCCGGCGCGTTGCCGTCGGCGGTTCAGCTGCGTGCTCGCTCTGGCTGCGGAGAAATGCGGCGACCCGGGGACGCTTGTCGCGTCGCTGGGATCCAATTCAATGAAGATACATAGATATAGGATATATAGATGTATGTCGTCGTTTAAGTTGTTCGTGGCATTTCTCTGTGACTACTTATCCACAGAACGGTTTTCAGCGTGGTGGTGGTGGTGGGGTGGGGGGTGTCCGCGGTCGTTGCCCTGGATTAATGTCGCCTACCGAGGGATTCACAGAAAAAAAAGAAAAAAACGACGACGACGACGACGAATGATTTTAATCAGAGGGGGCCATCGCTGCTTGTTGTTCGCTCTCCTGCCGAAGCTCCGACTGCCCCAGTGAGATAAAGGAAACGGAAAAATGTCTGACCTGTGTCCAGCGGTTGTGGGTATGATGGGGACAATAACCACGGATAATGTACGCAATTGACAGATTGTCAGAGTAAGCCCCCCAAAAAAGAAAAGGGAGCCTCTGTGGAGCGCGCGCAACATGTTTGAACCCTCCATAGAGCCCCGGTACTCACGTGGGGGTAGTAGTCCATGACCATCAGGTACTCCGTGCGCCCCTCGGGGCCGGTCCGCTCGTCGGCGGCCACAAAGTGCGCGATGTTGTCGTGCTCCAGCAGCGGCAGCCGGTAGATGGAGCACTCGTTGAGGAAGTTCTGCCGGTTGGCAGCGGTGAACACCTTCACGGCGACGGGCCGCTCGTCCAGGGAGCCGCAGTACACCGTGCCGTACCTGCCGCGGCCGATCAGCTGAGAGAGCATGCGGTGGGAACCAAAAAACAAAAACAAAACAAAGAACGATCGATCAATAGACATCTTGAGTACAACACCCCAGCCACACGCACTCTGGCAACAGACCATCTGCACCGCGTTTTTTGGGGGAAAATGAACAATCTTGCACATTTTCGTTGTTCGATTCTCCGGTAAAAACGACACTATTTCTTCTTATTTCTCATTTCGCATTCAGGGCGGATGAAGAATTTCCACGTACTCGGACACACTAGTCCTCGCGCACGATTGACAACACACGCTTGAATTTCAACCTGTGTGACTGTAGACCTTTCGGCACGAAAGTGTCTAATATGAAGAAGAAGAAGAAGAAGAAGAAGAAGAAAAAGGGTAAGTTATAAAAAAAGAACAATCCAGTTCCAGTTGCGGGCGACTTGGAACCGTCACAGACACGCACAGATGACACTCGGACACACCGATGGAAAGAAAAGAAACTAAATTACAAACAGCAAGCGACAGTTAGAGTGGCACGGAATCACTTCCACATCATTCAATTGGTGTCCCGAGGAGCGCGAGCAATCAACTGTCGAAACATTCTACCGCAGAGGCCATCATCGTGCGTCGGAGCGGGACACGCATTCGCAGTTCCGCACGACTTGCACCTCCACGCCTGGCTACAATAATGAGGAGAAAAAAAACAAACAAAAAAAAAAAAACTGCCAAACCACTGTGCGGCTGTTTTGTCTACAGGCGCCAACCCACCCCGCCGCAGCGCGTTCTGATGCGAAAGAGCGCGCGCGCCTGCGTTTGATAAGGCACAAGGCCGGCGTTCTTCATTCAACTGCCGCCTGAGAGCTGCCGTCTCCGGTCTGAAATGCTCTCAATGGATGTCAGAAAAAGAGAAAGAAGAACAAAAAAAAAACAAAAAACAGTGGGACGATTAAGTTCTGGCAGCAATCGGCCGACTGTCGCTCTGACTCACCGAATGTGCGCGGCGAAAGAATCCGGCGAAGATTTCACACAGAAGAAATCGCATTTTGCTGGATCTCATTTACAGCTCCTATTAAAGCTGAGCATTTTTTTCCCCCATTTATTTTATTTATTTTTTAAATGGCACACCGTCAGAGGTTGAGCTTTGCAACGCTCGTTTCCCGTTGGCCGCCGCGGCCGCTTTCACCTCGTTCTGCAGACGACAGCATACCTGCACAGACTTGAAAACGGCCCGCGCGACAGATAAGACAACGCCGTGTTTGCTTCTGATGTTGTCAGAAACGTTGCCGAGAGCGCGGGTGCGTTAGATAACCAAAAAAAAAAAAAAAAAAGCTGGTCGGGTAGACAAATAAATAAATAAAAACAGCCGCGCAACCGCCGTGAATTTCAAGTCGCCCCTTGAGCGGCGCGTCAGACCTGCAGGTAGGAATGTCACGCCGCGCGAGGTGGGTGCGACAAAACGGTTGGCCGCGGCGATTGGTCACCCGCCGAGCGCTCTGAAGACCGTTTGGAGGAAAAAAAACAACAAAAACAACACACACACACCTTTTCGCGAAGAAAAAGTTGATTACTGCTGCAGATTCACATGCAGTTTAATATCTGGCTGGTTGGCACATAAGCCAATCCCTGTGCGGATGGCAGACTAATCCACGGGGGATTATCCTGTTGTCGGGCGGGGGGGGGGGGGAAGATGCTGCCCGATCGCACCGGTTGCCACAACACGGGCCATGTTGTCGCAGTGGCATTTTTTTTTTCTCCCATGAAATTCGGGAAGCCGCGGTCACAAGGCCGGGCCTGAGATCCAGAACTGGGAAAATAGCAGCTCTGTCTTCAGGCTTTTCACCTGATGGACCTGCGCTCGTACACACGACAGACTCCCAAAGCGGCCTTATATTGCCTCGGCTGTTTTCGAGCCCAACGGACTCAACGATGCGAAAGTTCCCCCCCCATTTTTATATTTTTTTTTTTTGAAAAGTTCCGATTGCGCAGAGACAAAAAAAAACCCCAAAACATTTCAGCTGTCTCCGTTGGCCGGGTCCATTTCGATTCAGGGGACGTATTCGTTTCCCCTGCCTGCCGTTTTTTTGAAATCCCTTCGCCCCGCTCACGCCGTCACCGTGGCCAAACACCATCCGCGCTCCATTGACTTCCGATCACAATACCAGCGCGGCCACACATTTCCGTATCGGGTGTCCTTTTCGGGATCTCGTATCCGTGTCGGCGAAATTACTATTTTTGTGCGCCCGGACGTGTCACATTATGCGCCCCCCCCCCCCTCCCCCCCCCCCCCCCCCCCCCCCCCCGCCCCGCTCCGATCGGATGGCTAAAGTCACATTGAAGACGCACAAACGTAACCGCACACCTCGATGTACTTTCGGGTTGTTCTTTTTTTTGCCTGTGTGCCTTTGGTTTCTCCTTTCTCTCCATTACTCGCACCCCCTCCCCCCGAACCAATAATGAGCTTTCCAAGCTAATGACCTGCCAGTGCGCAGGATTTCGATATATAAAAATAAATAATAAAATATGTAATGGGCCACGCTGTTAAGAGGGATTTCCATTTTTTGGATGCCTGCGTGCCATTTTGGCGCGACCACATTTGCCTTCCGCAATCCGCTACTATCAAAGAGCTCAGGCGGCGCGCCGGCGTGGAACTGTTGGGAGCAATGTTACGCTGGTTTCATGCCGTTCCACAAATTACCATCGCCGCCACACTGGCTCGCTTGGCCACGGAGCTCAGCTGCGTGTGGGCTGACCCTTTGCAGCACTACAATAAACGATATGGCTCTTTCGTTGCATTGGAAGATCGATGAACAGATCGCTGGGAAGCACGTAACGAAGAGAGAAAAAAAAAAAAGAAGCCTCAAGCTGAGGGAGACACTGACCTCCAGCAGCTTGAGATTGTCCAGGTCCAGAGAGCTCTCAGAGCCGGCGGCCTCCATCATATTCAGGTTGTGAAGTCCTTGCTTACCATCTCCTGTTGACAGAAAACAAAAAGAAAGAGTTTCAAAATTCAGGACAATACAAATACGTGCGGGTACATTTAAACGACGGATCAGCCCCTGATCCTTTATTTTGATTTTTTTCTTCTCCTTGGCGGCCTTGAATAGTGAATGTCAGCGCGACACCATGGCAACTCACCGTGCATCATGCGGTAACCAAAGAAGGCTGCTACGGCAACCACGGCGATCACGGAGACGGTTGCCAGGGCGATGATTACCGTCTCTTCGTAGCGCAGCGCGTGGTGGTCTACGAGGTGTGGGGGGGGGGGGGGGGGGCACATCAAAAACAAAAGAAAAAAACAAAGGGAAAGGGGGGGGGGGGGGGGGGGGGGAGGCACATCAAAAACAAAAGAAGAAATCAAAGTGAGACCTTGTGTGGAGAAAGAGAGAAAGAGCGGCTGAAAACCACGCGCTGGCCTTTGATTAGTGATGGGGAGCCAGAGGAGCACCGTGTGCCGCGGCCGAGGTCCATACGGCAGATGCCCAGTTCATTGGGCACACCGGTATAATCCGACGCGATCCAGCTCGACACATCTGCAACGCACCGTCATTGTGGAGTGCTTGGCGTAGGCCGTTTGGTATAGAATATATAAAGATATAGTTATATTTATGGGATGATGGCAAATTAAGATTCGTCCTGAAAAACGACAACTATTTTATGTATATATTACCTTTACCTTTTTATTTCTATTTGTCAGGAAGGTTTATTAGACCTAAGGGCTACACGCAGTTGCTTTTTCTGAGTAACCCTGAAAGTAAGTAGAATATTTATTTATTTATTTTTACAGGAGGCCTTATGGCAAATATTGTTATTGTACAATGTTTTCCTTGTTTTTTTTCATTCCTTTTATAAGGTCCTTTTTTTTTTTGGAACTAGGCATAAAAACAACGTTCAAAGTCAGAGGTGATCTCGGGAAGTGCCCGAGGTCAGGCAAAACACTTGACAGGTCTATGAAACTATACATGGAAATATAACTGAGGTGTGAGGATCATTAATAAAGTGGCTTATGGACAAGCAGGGTGTTGCCACACTAGATACCGGGGCTGTAATTGTAGGCGGCACGGACCAAAACATTTTTCGCGTTTTGAGCATGCCGGCGTGTGCGTGTGCGTGTGCTTGCAGACGTACAGGCTTGCGCTAGACCGCATGAAGGCAAAAAGAAAAACACCAATTATGCCCAACAACCATGAAGCATGGCCGACTGAGACTGGAAAGCGGCGCGGGACGACAGTAAAAGGAGAGAGAGAGAGAGAAAGGGAGAGGGAGAGAGAGAGAGCAAAAAAAAAAAAAAAAAAAAAGACAGAACACCGGAGAGCGGTTTCCATGAATCTGGTTACAGTTGCGGATGATGGCAGTGAGCTGGGGTGGCTGCAGTTTCCGCCGTCTGGCACCCGTGATTAATGAAACTGCATCAACTATGAGCGGGAGAGACGCGCCCCGTAAATATATGCACTTCCACTGGCGCTGCTCTCACATGCCGCCGCTGTGCACGCCGCCGCAACACAGAACGGGGGGGGGGGGGGGGGGGGGGGGGGGGGGGGGGGCGGCGGCGGGGGGGCAGCTGCCGCGGATAGATACAGATCCTGCCTCCGTCAGCTGAGGCAACACACGGGGTTCTGCTGCGAGATACCGGGCTTTGTCAATAATTGATGGCTCCCGGGGCCCGAGGGCGGCTCTGACTGACATATCAGCGGGAGCACGCCCCCCACCCCCCCCTCCAGGCGCCCCTCAAACGCCAAGGTCGGCTCCCGGGGCCCGAGGGCGGCTCTGACTGACATATCAGCGGGAGCACGCCCCCCACCCCCCCCTCCAGGCGCCCCTCAAACGCCAAGGTCATCGGGGTTCATCAACAGGAGGTTGCGCGTGCACGCGCGAAGGGGGTTTCAAACCCGCGCGTTAGCACCAATGCTGTCGATAAGCAAGCCCTCGCGTTCGTTTCGTCTCGGCGTTGCTTTTAGCGCGACACTTGGGGGCGAACGGGGAAGAAAAAGGCATGCGACACATTTGCCGAACGTCAAGGAGGCACGCGGACTGTGTTCGGGGAGCCGAGGAGCGGCCAATGTTAATTTGCGCGTCGAAAATTCCACAGAGCGCCTTAAGGCCGACCGGCGAATGTGCTTCGAATACGGGAGCCGAGGCGCGGTGCGGCCCGAGCGCGGGGTCTCAATAATTAATCCGCCCTCCTTTTAATACCTAATGTTTTTTTTTTGTTTGTTTTTTTTTTTACCCCCAAAAAACTTTCGTCTGTCTGTCTGTCTGTCTAACTCAGTGGCACAGTTAGAGACACGCCCGCAGACGGGCAGATAGAGCAGACGCCTTGTAATCCGAGGAATGTGGAGAGACAACATGGAAGGTAGCGCGAGTGTGTGTGTGTGTGTGCGTGTAGGCAAGGGAGATGACGAGCTGCCGCCTCTGCCCCCCCCGCCCCCTTCCTCCTCCTCCCACCACCACCACCACGCACTGCTTTTATTCACAGCCAAACCTTAACAATTAGCAAGACATCTGCTGGCCTCGTTCGACACACGAAGAAGATATATATATATTTATGTGTGTGTATATATATATATATATATTGTATATATATAAAAGTGTGTTTTGTATTAAACTGGGCTTGGTGCCGTGTATAAACATAGGTACCATGTTATTATGCATTCCATACTAAGCTGTTCAATAGATACACAGGTTCATGTATTCATGTTTTTGTTTGGAAAAAAATTATATATATAAAAAAAAACGTCCAATCAACAAAAAACGTTGTGCCCCCCCCCACCCCCGCCTTTTCATTTCGTCCCTTCCACCCAAGGGCCACGATCGTTTAACGGATGACTTAAAAACGGCGGCACAAAGGCAAGACTCTCGCCGGCACGCAGAGATTGCGGAAAAAATGCCTCTCTGAGTCAATGTACAGGTATGTCTGGAAACACCATCAATTGAAATGGATAGCAGGCTGTCTCCATTCATTTCTGAGACCGCAGAGCTTTTTTCTCGCATAAATCAAAGAAACCAGCCACCTATTCACCGCAATACAATTCCTCCTCCGGTTTATCTTGGCGGTGGAAATAACACCGGTGTCACGGGTGATCCGTGGTAAATAAAACGAAAAACATACGCATGTATAAACCGCACCGGCACTGGGCCCTGGCGTAGGCGGAGGTCAGCTATCCACTTGTCCGACTAGCAACTGTAGGTCGGCGGAGCGACGGTTATTATCAGATAACCGCTGTTGTCAAGGGCGCTGCGAAAAAAGGAGAGGGCGCTTACAGAGGGACTGCGGCGTGGTGGGGCTGGGCACGGGGAAGTCCTCGGTGAAGTTGACGTTGCACATGTTGCTCTGGCAGCAGCAGAAGTGGTACGTCCCGTTCTGGATCTGCGGCGGGAGGTTGGTCACCACGCAGCGGTCGTCGCGGCAACCCTGGTGGTCGCCCAGGTGGGGCCAGCACCCTGAGGAGAGGGAGAGGGAAAAGGACGAGGGAGAGAGAGAGAATATGTAAGCATATATGGACAATCATGTTTGTTTTGGCTATATCATCCTGCTATATGGTTTTTCACGTGAAACTTCTAGTGGAAATTGTTCATGTGGACCACAATGAATCCCCAAAAGTGAATGACAAGGGGGTGAGTTATGTATTGTCGAGTTATTTGAAGGCGACATCAAGGAACGCGCTGTTCGCCGGTGCCACTTTAAAGCCTCGACGGGCGTAAAGGGAAGAACTATTTTCGACTGCCCTATTTTTCCCATTGGCATTATTTTTATTTATTTTATTTATTATTATATAAGCAAAATTAAAAAGAACCCTCCGTTGTTTGGCGTGGTCACAATGGAGCTGGGACGTCACTTTAGGGTTACGTTGCGTTCCAGTACTCGCAGGGCTGCTTGGACGGAGCCGCTGCCGATTCAAACGCCGAATGTGTGTACACAGAAGAGCACTCCAGAGGGCATTTAGTGGAGCTCTGGAGATTTGTGCATCCTTCCTGCAAAAGCTAGAGTGCGGGCACATTCCTGACAAGCCGGCTTAAGGCTTTCCGACTCCCCCCCCCCCCCCCCCCCCCCCCCCCCCCCCCCCCCCCCCCTCCCCCTCCCCCCCCAAAGCGCTCGTAAAGGAAAATGAACGTTCAAATAACGCCTCATTTTTCCTTCCGCAAAAAGAATTTCTCTCATTTTAAACACTCCGAAAAAATGATTGTTGCCATTCATTTCCTGTCAACGGACCGCTTGATCAGCTAATTGTAAATCTACTCCAGTTTCCAGCAATTAAAACATTTATTTTAAATGTTTTTGGTACCAATGAGAATCATTAATTCTGCCGTGACTTTTTATTGCTCAATGTGATTCATTTAAATTGGACTCTTTATTGATACATTTGTTTTTAATGTAAAATTGTGTAAAAAAAAACAAAAAAAACAAACAAAAACACAATCTCTCTCTCTCTCTCTCCCAGCGTACCTTGTTTGACCAGCCGCACTTCGCCCGGGGGACTTTTTTCCCACAAGCCAAAGCAGTGGCTGCCCTTGGCACATCGGATGGTGTTGTTCTCCGGGGAGACCCAACCTTCGCCCCCGGCCACTCGCTCCACGTCCCACTGCTGCTGGTGGTCCGTGAAGGCACACTCCCTCTCCTCGCCCTGCGCCGCTGGGGGAGAGACGCACAAATGCTGAGAGTCAAGAGGTGGACACCGGGGCAGAAAAACACCAGACCCAAAAAAAAACGACATAAAATGACCCGCGCGCGCGCGCCCACAAGACAGACAAAAGCTCAAACAAATTGAAATAAATCATAGCTCACGTCACAAAAGTGAATATTATATGTTGGCTTTACCGATTGTGTCCGATTGTGACATGAACAGCGTGCTTGTTGATTTGCAGTGTGTGTGTGTGTGTGTGTGGGGGCGGGGGGGGGGGGGGGGGGGGGGGGGGGGGGGGGATAGTTTGTGTTGAGTTTCTGCACACGGCCCCTCGTCGTGGCTAATTTCAGATAAGGGATACACGACGTGCCAATTTGTTTCCCCTTTACTCCCGGCTCCTCCCTTTCCTTTCCTCCATCCGGGAAAGGGGGAGGGAGGGAGGAGAGGGGGAGAGTCTGCTTTGGAGGGAGGGAGGGAGGGAGGGAGGGGCTGGGAGTGGAGGGTTGTAGGGCAGCCGTGCTCGGCCCAAGGTCAGCCCGACCCGTGTGGGCAGAGGGGGGACGCGCGATGGAGTGGCAGCGCTGCCGGGCCCGTGGCCAACGCGCCCGCGGCCAACGCGCCTCCCCTGCTCCCATCCCGGAGCAAGCCGTCAGCCCTGGGTCTTCCGTTCGGCATCTTCCTGCCTGCTGTGTTGTGCGGAGGATGTTGAGTGTTTTTTTTTTTTTTTTTTTAACCCAGCACATTAACAAGCTCCGGGTTAAATGACCACCGACTGGTACGCACATTACATAATTACCGTACACGTGTCCGACTACATAAGCGATCACACGTGTGAAGAGGGTCAATTATATACCACCCACCCTCTACCCAACCAGAGCCTAATTCAAATACCGGACTGGAACAGGCACAAAGCGGAACGCAAAAATATTCCGCCAACTTCGGCTTTTAACGTGGAAGACGGGAGAAATCAGCCATCTTAAGAGAGCCAGAAGACACGACGAGCGGGTCTTGATTCACATTTTTGGGCCAGGAATATCAGCTCTGAATTGTTGGGAGTTGGACAGCGGGCAGTAGTAGTAGTAGTGGTAGTAGTAGAGAGTACATTAAAAAGAGAAAATCTGGCCAAAAAGCACAGCAGAGACACACTGGAAAATCTGGAAGAATGAAGCCTATGGATTGGAAAGGCGCCACGCAAATCAAATGTGTTATAATTTTTTTCCCACAACCCCCATATGCTCAGACACTACCCATGTGAAATGTCAACAATATTGGTTGACGGTGCAAGTGCCAACGAGCCAGAGCTCACCATGTGTTTTGTCTTATTCTGACAAAAGCCTTCATGTGACACGCGTTTTTTTGTCTAATTTGACAAATGTGTCGCTGAATTACCCTT
>JAFBJU010001328.1:353687-371215 GCA_016785305.1 Colistium nudipinnis
GGGGGGGGGGGGGGGGGGGGGGGGGGGGGGGGGGGGGGGGGGGGGGGGGGGGGGGGTAGTCATATCAAAGGGCTCCAGAGTAGTTTCTCTGCTCCGAGCCCGTTCATTGGACGATGGCACTGCCGAGTGTTTACCCATGGCCCAGTTATTTGCTAATCCACCCCCACCCCCCCGCTGGCCTTCGGTGCACCCTCCCGCCCCCCCCTCGGACTACCTCTTTCCCCCTCAGCCTCGCAGCTGAAAAACAACAGCGATCTAATCGGGCTCTCTCCGTCCTACTGCCAAGGCCCACGGGAGACACCGGAGTCTGGGACTTGATTAAAAGTCACCCGGCGCACAGATTTGTCAGCTGTTCCCTCTCCGCACAACCGCTTCCGGGTGCACAAGACTAGGGACGACAAACAAAGAAATAAAAAAGAACGCAGCCGAGACCCTCCTGACCCAAAAAGGCCCAAACGCGCCCAGATGCGCCCGTGGCCGCGCACAGCAACCGATGCACACGCGGTGCGCCGTGTAGCGCCTCGGTGCAGCTTTTATTTTATTCCTTGTCTTTCCAAAAAAAAAAATCAATGCTGCTCGTAGGCAGCCCTGGTTCCCTCCGGCTCGTGTGTGTGTGTGTGCACTCGCTGACCAACACACCTTTACGACCCCGCCACGAATGAGGTGCACCCTGCGTTTTTCCCCCCCCCGTTATCGCAAGACATCAAGCTGCAGCATTGTCGGCCATAACCGTGCCTGCTGCTTGGTTGCGCGCTTGTTGCTGAGCTAGGATGGATGGGATTCAGGGGTATTTGCTGACACCCCCAATTTTACAAGTCCCCCGGTTGAATTTAAAGATGGAGGGGGGGGGCGAATGGGGTTTAATCTATCCCATCTGTTGCCCCAGGACTGCCACCCCCCCCCCCCCCCCCACCACCCCAAATCACCACCATTCTGTCTGTGTCTGTCTGCGTCTGGTACAGTTATGCTAATCTGGGAGGGGGGGGGGGGGCCTCCATTATTGACCACGATGCATTAACGCCAAAATCCGGCCACCACCTCCCTCCCTCCCTCCCCCTCCACACCTCAACTTTCCGGAACTGGCTGAAAACTGAGATGACACGGCGGAACGAGGGTGGTATTTGCCGTCATGGGGGGGGGGGGGGCTTGTTATAATCTGAACAAGCAAAAGTTTGCTTGAGGGCCGTGACTGAATTTCGTCTATTGGTTCGAGCGACACTTCCTCATTGCGCCGCCCTTCCTGGACTACACACCAGCCTGATTTCCCCCCCCCCCCCCCCCCCCCCCCCCCCCCCCCCCCCCCCCCCCCCCCCGGCCCCGACATGTCCACCCACTCCACCTGGGGCCTGTGGTCGTCTGGTATGATGGGTTTTCACCTGTTGCGCGAGAATAACACGCTGGGACCTCAGAAAACCCGCCAGAGCCACATACCTTCGCCTGTATCGTATGTCTTATTCTATGTAATAGATAAAAAATAAATAAATACTTATGATGCACCCATGACCAGATAGCTCGAGTAATAGCAATTGTATTTTCAAGTATCAACGATGGGCACAAAAAAACAAAACACAAGTCACAATGATAATAAAATAAATTATGACAAGGCTCACTTGTGTAGCCTTTATCGACGCGAGAGAGCCTCGGGTGCACTTTTCGATACATAAACAGAAAAATTGAAAACCACTTACTCCGAGCGACATTCATTGCACACTCTAGACTTATTGTCTGCGCCTGTCAAGGAGAACACTTCGCGTTAATCATAGGCTGTCACTCTGCGTTACCATCTCAAGGCTGCACCTTTTGTTTTCTAAAACATCCCCTAATTTCTCCCGTTTGCCAAACCAGAAGGCCGACCAGACACTGTTCTATTGTATCCCCCGCGCTGCTTCTAACCTCTGCTCAGAACTAAAAAAAAAAAAAAAAAAAAAAACAAGGTAGGAGACAGGCATTGATTTTTCTTTTTTCTTCATCTAATAGAGTAGAGGGCCGGCTGTATTAGAGACCAAATGGCCTCCACTCATTGGTCTGTTCCTGGCCGCAGTCGGTGTCATCTGCTCTCATGAAATAATGGATATCTCATGAAATATCTCACGATGTGGACTGAGTGGAAAAATATTATTGAATCACTAGTAGTCCAGTGCTTTTATGCCCTTTAGCCTGGAAAAAAAAGGCTTCCTTATTGTACAGTCTAAAATTTCATTTGTGCTTATACCAATGCCAAAACGCTGGCTCGGAGTAAGCCCACATCTTCTCCCTACATCTCGTTTTATTCTTACTTACAGATTGCCTCTCAGCGTTCCAAATGATTTATTTATTATTATTATTTTTTTTTTACATTCTATTAAATACTTTTACCCACTTAAGATCCTTGTGTGAGCCTCTGTGGATTTAATAATGCACATTCCGCAGTAAAGCTTTAGGGCCAACGCTCGTGCATCATTATAACGTGAGTTACAGAACTCCGACATAATCGGTGCCATTCGATGGAATACACACATTAACATCACACGCATTTACCCACACACACTTCCCACCGATGTATAAAATGAGCTTCTCTGAAGTGATTTGTTTGAATTACTGTGCTCTAAAATAACAGTCTTTGGGCCAGTGTTTTTTTTTTTTTTTTTTTAAACCTCGAATCTATAAATGGGCTATAACTATAGGAATATGGACGTGGTATAAACTTGCGGCTTAATTTCCTACTTGAAATTAGCTGGTTGGTGATAATGAGTCTATCTGCAGAAACAAACAAACAAAAAAACGCCTCATCTTTTAACCCTTGCTGTTGGATTCATGAGCAACAGAGTCCCACTGATGCTGCCGAACCAGAGGTATCTTTTATTCTTTCGCTTATTGTTCCACGATGATGAAACGCGGTGCCTGTATGACCCACGAAGGCAGCAGTCCATGCTGTGATTCAGGTGTTCCGGTGAGGCCGCCTGGGGCCCGCGCACTTGATCAGAGTCGAGGAGCAGCCTGCGGAGGTCTGGGGCGCTCTCGCTTCTTTCTCTCCAGTAGCACTGCTCCCCCAACACCTGGAAATACGCTTTTAAATTGACGACGCAAGTGCGTTAATGCGGCAGGCATCCGCGCGCGGCGCGCTCCTCGGAATCGATCGTACATTGCGTTTGAATAATTCCGATTCATCTCGGCCTTCTTCGACCAACCTTCCCATTCAAAGGGGATGAGGTGCCAGGGCTGACAAGGGAGTCGGTGCCTGGTTTCACTGGCGCGGGTAGGCTGAAAACTAAGCATGAGTTTGTAATCTAAAGCCAATATCTTCCCTTTCGTTGTTGGGGCTGCTGCTGCTGTTGACAGCTCAAAGAGCCCCCGCACCCCGGGGCGGGACAGAGACGGGCCCGGCCGTCCAACGGTGGGCCTGTCAACACCACAGTACGGGGCGAAACGAGAAAAGGCTCCAGGGCCTCAGACAAGCAGAGAAAATTAGGCATTCCATTTTATGCTGGGCTCTAATCCTCTTTGCACCCCCCCCCCCCAACACCTCCGGCTTACCTGGGACAACGGCTAAAAAACGGGGGGCATTTTGAGGCCGAAGTTATCCGGACTGTAGCGGATGAGAATTTGGGGATAGAGGAAAGCCCGCGAGCTAATTGCACAACTTAAAAACGCATCTGTGGCAACACCACGGGATAGTGTGTGTGTGTGTGCGGTCGGGTGCCGCGTTTGGAACCGTTTCGACTCCAGATTTTTGGAGCAGCGGGCGTCCACCCACACAGCGATTAGTCACAGAGGGACAAGGGAGAGGGAGGACGACCAGAGCTCCGCCGCAAACAAGTTGAAACGCACGGCAGTGGGGAGAAAATTAACAATAATATGAAAACCAAATTAACGGCGTTAATCCGTGAGTTGAGGAGAAAGGGGGGGGGGGGGGGGGGGGGTGGGGGAGGGGGGGGTGTGTGGTTGGTGCAGGGAGCCGGGATTGATGCCGGGGTCAGAGAGATGGCTAACCGGGTCCTGCGGGCCTTTAGACCGCCTGCTTCCTCTAATCATCATCATTACAAGCATCATCCCAAGAATCAGGCTGTGGGACATCTCTGCTGCGTCGAGTCCCGTCTCTCGGTACGGCCATTATGCCGACAAAGGCTGACGGAGGCCCCCCGAATGAATTTTCGCAAAGTACAGCGATTTGGGATTTATTGGATGTTTACATGAGAGGCGCGCGTTTTAAGTATCCATTAATCGCCTGGTGCCGACTGATTATCGGGTGAGTGTGTCAATCCTCTGCCAGTCACCGTAGTCGTTAAACCACTCCAGAGGACTCATTTGCATGTCATATCTGGAGGCGGTCACATTTTGTGATGAGGGAACCTGCGAACGTGTGAGTGCGTTTGTGTGCTGAAAGGATAAATTACAGCTTTACTTTCTGCCGATTATAATGATTTTGGGACCCAGCGTCACAGGCTCAACAGCTCATTTCTCAGGGAGCTGCTTCCTGCCTCGTTCTCTCTCTCTCGTTCAGTTAAATCACAGCTCCCCTTCACCTTTCGGGTTTAGTTAAGTTCTACGCCTCTCCTGCTTTCCTCTCGAGTTAACAATTACAGTCTTTGCTCGTCGTTTGATTAAAGTGGGAACTTGGGGGGGAAAAAAACATCATAATAGCCAGTCTATGGATGTGTGTGTGTGTGTGTGCGTGCGTGGGGAAACAATAACCAAAAAATTAGGGTGGGACCATGAATGACATGTTGACACACACATCCAAACACTCCAGTGTACAAAACACAACACACTGCCGAGGCCTGAGCCCTGCGTTTGCACCCCCCATCATTCCAAATTCATTCCATCCCACCCCCCTGCGAGCACCGCTCCTCCATCTCCGCGGCGCTATCTTATCACTCTCAAGGTCTCACAGGAGCCCGGCTTCAGCCCAAAGTCTCGAGCATGGGGGGGGGGGCGGCACAACTTGGCACACAATGACTGCGGTATGTTTGGCATTGTTTTTCCAGGGCCTTTGTACAAAGAATGATTTATACACGCATACACACACACACACACACACACACACACACACACACACACACGACGAGCTCCACGTAAACGAGCAGGGCAGACAACGAGACGCAAGAGGGGGGAGGATAAGGGACACACACACACACACACGCACACAGGGAGCGCAGGGCGATTTAAGAAGATGATGCCTAATGCCTGCCTCCCTGTCTGTCTGGCTACGCACACAACACAATAATAACACCGAATCTTATCCAGTCCAACACAAACCAACCAACAACAAATTACTTTTTTTTTTTTGCTAAAAACACGCTTACAAACATGTAATTGAGCGACAAATCATATCCGGCTGTGTGCGCGTGTGTGTTTGAAATGCAGTCAGCGAGCTGCATATTTGATAAGCACATTTTTTTTTTAATCCTTTTTCCGTGAAATAAAATAATGATAACAATTTGTGGTACGAGCCACTTACCAGCCACAGAAGTGAGGAGGATGGTCAGACAGAAGCCGAATTTAACAAGCGATTCCATCGTGATTCGGCCCACAGCCATAACAGTGTCCATCGACTTGGGTCTCGTAGTTGGAGATCTCCCAGGCGTCCTCGGTCCTCGTTCCGCTCCAATTCTTTTTTTCCCGCTACTTTTGTGTGTATTTATTAGTTTTATTTTTCAGCCCCCGTTTTATTTACAACTCACGTCAGCTCACCAACTTCAACTGCTCGCTCGCGCACGGAACGGCGCATTGAGGGAAAAACGGTGCGGGGATAAGAAAAAAAAAGATTGTTGTTGTGATGTTGTGTCGCGGTGACTCGCTCGCTAACATTTATGGGGCGGCGGAAGTGAAGTTAGTCCGGTTTTCCACTCCCGACGGCGGACGCAGGCACACGAGCCGAGAGGCTAACTTGTTTTTCTCATCTGCCGTGTACAACAACTGGCCAGCGAACAACGTCCATGTCTGTTAGCTAACATGCTAGGTGCCTGCGGGGCGACCGTCTGGCGCTGGGGGGGGGGGGAACTTAGGAAAAGCGGCTAAATATTTGCTATAAAATAACCCCGGCGCGGCTTAATCCTTCAAAGGCGCACGGGCCTCGGCCTCTCGGCCTGCACACTTCCAAAAACAGTCCTCTCTCTTTGGCACCACAGGTAGGAGTTTGCCATGTAAAAACCTTCGCCAATTAGCTCGGCTGGGGTTGCGAGCTGTCTGCTACCCAAGCTAACAGGCGTTAGTCCTAACGGCTAGCCAGTTAGTTTGTCGCGTCCCATCCTATTTCACGTTCTTCGCGGCGGAGGAGGGAGGAAAAAAAACATACAATTCACGGGCGAGCCGGGTCCACGCCGAGCTGCAGGATTGTGCTCATTTAGTCCGGTGATCGCAGACGACGCGGAGGGGGGAGGATGGGAGGTGGCTCCGTAGCTCCGCCGGGCAGGCAGACAGACAGACAGGGCGGCGGGGAACGCCTCGTTCGCAGGCTTGTCTGGACCGATCGTCTCCGGTATCAGGTTGCCGCGGAGGGGTGGAGGAGCCGGGGCGTCACAGCGCCGCCGCGCCGCAGACTGTGGATACAGCACGCCTGGGGGGGGGGGATAATCTACTGCGACCACGCTTTTAATTTGACGCTAAGGCTGAAGCGCTTTGCTCCGAGATCGTGCACGATTTGCTCCGTGCGTCTTCGCCGCGGCGCTGATTTACTGCGACCGCAATGTTTACATCGTTGGTAGTTCACATATGCTCAGGTGCGAAGTTGTACAAATGGGTCGTTGAACGGACAGTGGAAAACGAAATAGGACAAACTGCAAACGCATAGCCTCGTGTTTGCAACTTTATTCGAGGATGAATGCATACAATATAAACCGGTTCTAAGATTCTGAAACGGATTAATAATAGCTGATATTATTGTCGTAATAGTACTAGCAGAAGTAGGTCTACAAGTTGTGGCAGTCCTATTTGTAGAAAAGTATTATGGTCGTTGTAGTCAGTAGCAGCAGAAGTATGTATCTCCTCGTTATCAACCGTATTCTGACTTACTAAAACATAGAACCCTCTACATGTACACTAGATCACAATCTTTTCCCATTGCTACTGAAGGCAGCACGCGTCAGTAGGCTATACGCGTTACTTTACTGCCTCTGTGTGGACACGGGACGCTCACGTCCCAACGCACACACAGTGTGGCTGGAACAAGGATGATTCCTGTAGGTGGCAATGTCGGCGCGTGCCTGCTTGCAGAGCTGTGCGGTCTGGTCGTTGCATAACCGTAAAATAGTTGCCTTTTACCGCTGCCCATAAACGTATAGAGCCGTCGGTGCGTCCAACAGGAACCGCTGCTTTGTGGAATGAGGGATGGAGGCGGAACATTATCCCAAAGTGATATTTAAAAAACACTCCAAAAGTCGCCGCCGAGTTTCCCATGGACACATTTTAGAAATAACGCAGCCATGTCATTAATAACAGCACGTTGATGGGTAAGTTTACGGTGCCCTTCCACGGTGCAGTATTATTACACCGTGGAAGGGGAGAAAGGGGGCGGGGGCGTGACGTTTGCGCGAGGGAGCTCCGCTAACGGGACAGGGCGCAGCAGGCTTTGGATGTTGCTCTCCGGTTGTTGTTGGACAGTGAAGTCATCGCCTCGTATGAAGCCAAAGGGAGTCTGCTAAAGCCGAGCTGACACAAAGTTACCAAAAAACAACAGCAACCACGCGTAATGGCAGGATAAAAGCGCCTCGGTGCGCATTTACGCACGCCGGACACCCTGGAGCGCGCGGGCTCTCGAGGCACCGGGCAGTGGATCCGTCCGAGTCTCGCGGCCCCGGCGGATGACAGGTGATCGTCGGCGCCATGGCATCCGCTCCAGCCGAGGCGAGGAAGTTCACGCGGGGGCTCAACAAACCGGGCACCGCCGCGGAGCTGAGGCAGAGCGTCTCCGAGGCCGTCAGGACATCCGTGTTGATGGTGAGTGTCCCTGCACAGGCGCGCTGAAAACACCCCGATCCTAAACATACTCGCACGCATTCTTTCCTTCCGTCCACTGAAGAGAGGTCAGGGTCATATGCACACCAGATGTGGTACTACATCCAAGGCCTTGCACAAGGGCAATGTCAGGTGTGTGTGTGTGGGGGGGGGGTCTTTACTTAATAGCTAGATTATCTACATGTTATAAAACCTCATACATGTGAACGTGTGCATATTCCGCTGCCATCTGTCTCTGCGGGGTGGCTAGTACTTTCTCGAAAAATGGGAGGTTGCCAGGTAACTGAAACGTACACCTTCCACTCCAAGGAGATAAGAAAGGCAACACGCACGCGCGCACACACACACACGCACGCGCACTACTGTAGTTCCTCCTGTCACCTGACCCTTCCTCTGAGGTGGGCCTTGCAACCAGATAGGGTTGACGGGAACAGCTGATGGGGCGACAAAGGCAAAAAATAAGCCTCTCCGCCTCCTAAATTCTTGAATGTGGACTGCATTGTCTCC
This sequence comes from Colistium nudipinnis, assembly GCA_016785305.1. Lineage (NCBI taxonomy): Eukaryota > Metazoa > Chordata > Actinopteri > Pleuronectiformes > Rhombosoleidae > Colistium > Colistium nudipinnis. The sequence continues at coordinate 362,127 of JAFBJU010001328.1, forward strand.
GTGGACCGCCCTGTGTGCGTGGCCCGGTTCGCGTGGCTCGTCCATGGAGGCTTGTCCCACTCTCTGAGGCTGCGTCTCGGCTGCATAATGGGACTAATCAGGCCAAGTTCTCTGCCGCTAATGGGTTTCGCCGTGAATTATGTCTGCTCACCCCCTTCCCTCCCATGGGCGTCCCAGTGTGCGATGTGATCTTGCAAGGAGGTCGTCCGAGGGCACGGGCACTGTTTGTCTCAGTCCAAATGAGACCTGAGGGCCGATGCGTGTTTGTTTTTTTCGGTGCCACCAAGATGCGTTTGGTGAATTTTATCGATTTTTGTGCGGGCCGCGTTGTCGCCGCTTTTCTCTGCTCCCCTGGGCTCGATCGGCTCAATAAACAGCCAAATCCGCAGGTAGGTATTTCATAGAGCATTGCTGCTCTTCCTCGTGTCAGAACATCGAAGTCTTGTCAAACCGAGCGTGCAGCAACTTGCGGTTTCAGCTCAGCCCCATCTCCATAGCTTGCCAAATTATCGGAGGTGTTGCTTGTGTTAAGTTCACGATCACCTGCTCCCCACGGGAGGATAGCTGGCCTGGTTTTAGGGGCTTAAAACTGGAATCACTGCCGCCAGGACCCCCTTCAAAAACACTTTGAAAGTTGGAGGAAAAAAAACACATCATCCATTTTCAAGCCTAGTCTCATAATCACAATGTTAACCTCGAGCCCCTGCAGGGCCTTGTAAGATGTTATAATGCTTCGTTCGCAGGTAGGGAAGACAAAGGGGACAGATGCTGTAGCACAGGGAGCACAGACATAAAACTTCACACGTGACCCTCTTCCCCGGGGTACGTGCAACACGATCCGCTATTTAGCCCCGATAATCATCGCCACGCACTTCGACCATTATGTCATCGCAGCCTATTAATTCAGTCTCGGCCCGCGGTGCGTGGAGGGGCATAATGAACGTCGGATCAGATCTCCGGTGCCGCTTTCAATAATGGATGAGATGACGGTGGGTGTCCTGGCTAATTTTAAACCTTGCCCTCTTCCTCGTCTCGATCCCCATGTCCCACTAAGTACCCAGGGGGGACCATTAATTATGAATAACGGAGCATGCGATGAATCATCGGGATCCGAGAGTGAGGCCCGGCTCTACGGCGACTGCAGGTGCGGCTGGCCCCTCGGCGACACGTGGTGAACGGAGTGGCGGCCAAGCGCTGGAGCCGCAAAGAAAGGCCCCCGCAGCGGCGATAATCACTTCCAACTGTGGGAAATGCTTGCTTCGACTTATTTTTACCTACCTCTGCCCTCGCTGTGCGCCATTTGTTCATGCCGGCGTGTGCACGCATGCTGCAGAAACAAAAATGCATCCAAACACTCCAATGATGTTTCGTTGTCGTTTTTATGCCCTTGGTTCTCCGCCAGCCCCCTTTTTCATTGAATTTCTTTCCGTCTATATTTCACTTTACCCGAGTCCACACTCGTCTGCGCCGTTTTCCCCCCCTCTAAAATACACACCGAAAACCTCTGAGCACGAGAAAAAAGCCCAGTAATGTGCATCACGAGACCTTAACACCACCTTACATTTATAGTTGGTTAAGGCCGGCGGTTCAAACTGCCGATCTCCACTTAAGAGTGAATTCCCCTTTAGAGGATTTGGTCTGATTAGACCATTAAAAAAAAACAAAAAAAATATGGCAGATATAATCTGCAGATTTGCACATGCTTCAGGACCGCATGACCTATATCTGTGTCATAATAGAGACGCTGGGATGAAGCGGGGTTTGTGGTCGAGTCCCGAGACGGTGCCAGCGCAACCGAGTCCAGAGCTTCTCTGGCCTTGTGGTTACCACGTTTGTTTTTTTTGTTTTTTCCATTATTTAGGCTACCTCGGGCTCCGCGTCGTTACCGCCCGCACTCTGACGCCTCACGCATGGCATGCGTGCGTTCCGTAGACGTAGAGTTTTTTGTTTTTTTTTTTGCCGCAAAATCGTCTGCCTGTAGGACAAAAAAGTCCCAACTACGCGAGAGGATTTGATTTCCTTTTTGTTTGCCGCCGTTGCCAGTTTCCACGAGTTTCACCACCAAACGGGGCTGTCATCATTCTCCAAGGCCCGCAGGCTGGCGCGGGACAAAAAGGTCTGTTCTCGTTTGACTTCCGCCTCGCTGTTATTGGACAGCCGCGGCGTGTTTTTTGTTTCTTTTTACGCGGGCCCGCAGTGTTCGATTCGAGCCAGTGTGGACGGGAGATTTGGGCTCATTGCGACATCGTTGGTGTTTTTTAGGTCTCTGGGTGGTTTATTGAATAAAGGTGCCTTGGCAGAAAACAGGATTACATTCAGTAGTAAATAAGACGTTTGCCGAGTTGGCTGTTTCATTAAGTTCAACTGCAGATTTTCATTGACTTATAGTCCCAGGTAAAATTCATTTTCTACTTAGTAACATATATACTCATACCGACCACATCAGCATAGTGTATTTTTTTTTATTGTATTTTATTGTGAACGCGTCGTATTGGTCGTATGTTTTATTTCCTGTATTGCTTCACCTGTAAGTTTAAACAGTAAAACAGACCGTGGTTTCGGGGTTTCCTTGATATTACTATGTCCGGTGTCCTCCGAAGCAGTTAAACAAGGAAAAAACGTAAAAAGTTCAACAGACCATGGTTGTTTATTTTGAAATCCGCCAGACCGAGTTTTAGCATGGGGTGTGTTCGCACATGAAGAACACTGGGCCCTTTTTAATTTTCCGTAATGCAACCCGTAGCACATTTTGTAGACTCCACCCCGGCAAATAATCCTTAACTTAAAAAGTTTATAATCCAGGCTTGCTGTTAATAATTTTCTCCCCATGCTGAAATAACTCCAGTGACATCACCTCGTCACCATGACATCATCTGGGTTCTTTTCTCAGACTCGACGAAGCCCCCTCCGGAGCCACAGAAGACAATTTACGGCCACTGTGCGCCGCTTTTTTTTTTACCGAGGGTTCTGTTTTTAATATGACCCAGATCGACACAAAAACGCCCGCTATCCCAATAGGCCCGAGGAGCACGATCCCAGTCAACGTTGCGCCGCGCTTTTTTCCGTCCCCGGATCGACTACCAGGGTCTTCTCATTCTAAACTTTATTCGGAATTTCCAAACAAAGCAAGCATAGTGAGACGAAAAAATAGATAAAAATAAACATCTCGGGTCCGCTTCCAAATGGTCACGTAAAAAGTACTCTCTCTGCAATTTTGGTCACAACCGCAGTCGAAACCTCCCCGATGAAGTGGAGTCCTCCCACGAGAAAGGAAATTCCTCCTAAACGGTGAGACGCTGAACTGTGTCAAAGCTTTACATGTTTCTGGCTCTCTGCGCAGGCTCGCGCTTTCTTCTTTCCCTCCGATTGGCGTCGAGGTCGATGAGAGGAGGGGGTTTGCCAAAATCTATTCCAAAAGACGAGGCGCCGGTGTTGTTGCAGTGTCGGGAGCGGCCTGCGAGAGGCGCCAGTGACGCAGGTCTGGGCTCCCCTCCGCTCGCATCCCGGAGGGGCCTTCATGAAATAATCATTCCCCGTAAGAATCTCAACGTGCTAAGACAAGGACTCGTGGTTTTGTACTGCGGCAGGGGAAGAACCTCCTGTGCCTGTGCCGTGTCCGCATTTTTCGTGTGTCTGCACCCAGACGTTGCCATGGCAATTTCTCATTCAATATTCACGGAGAGGAGGATTTCCCTCAGTCTTTCACCCCATAAATATACCATATGTGTGTTGGCGTGAAATCGAACACCCCTCCTTCGGGTATTTACTTTGGAAGGATAATATTAGTTTCGATTTTTAAGGGGTCTGCTGCAATGGGAAAACTAAAAATATATAATTGGCAGCCGAAGCAAAAAAACAAAAAGAAAAAAGAGACACAAAATAAAGTTTATGGAGTCAATTTATGATCAAGGAAGGACGCGGTACCCTGTTTTGTGGATTTGACGATGAGCATCTGTGAAGAACATTACATTTGCCTCCGCTGTGTGAGGGTGTTTTTTTTTTTTTTTTTTTTTTTATCATTTCCACCGCAATCTGTAACCCCCATTTTTTCCAGCGGCACACGGAAACCAACATGTTTTTACTTTGCGGATTCGGATCCAATCGGTTTGGGCTCTGGAGCATCTTTAGTTTTTCCCTTTTTGTGAGAAGGTCACCCGGTGCATGATCCTGCGAGGGAGCGAGCCCGATATAAGGCGCCATTGATTTTTTTCCCTTCTTCACACTAACCTATAAATACTGCAGCGGTAAACAACTTTAAAAGGGGAACTCCAGATACGTGCAGATGAGTTGTCCCCAGGAGTCCAACTCGACCTATGAAAACCATTCCATTGTTTTTCTTGTGGCTCTCGGTCATTTTATATTGGACCCCCAGAGTAGACGTTTTCAACCTAAAGCTTGTGTTGACAAAGTTGACCCCGCCCTTGACCTCTGTCGGCTTTGGTTTTCACCATACTTCATTTCATCTGTATCTTGTGTAATAATAACGTGCATCTTTTTTTTTTTTTTTTTTTAAGCAGTAAGGATGCCATTTAATGTGTTTAAAGGTTGCATTGCTTTGTTTAAAATGTTGAGTGTGTAAGATTTATGCTTATGCTGCTGTTAAGGTCCCTCCCTGCGGTCCCAAGTCTGTTTGCGCAAATGTCCAAATACCCAATTTGCTGCCGCGGGCAGGTGAGCGTGTCCGCTGCTGATGAAATATTTACGCCGGCTACTCGACAGAAACGGAACAAATGACCAGTGACTTCCGTCGGAGACATGGCTGCGTCCCTCAGCCCGACACCTTCTGGTTTCAAGGGAGGGCGGCGGGCGGAAACCGCCACGTAATTGTTTTGCCGGTTGTCCGACGACGCCTCGGACCCCATGGGTTCGACCAACGGTGTGTTGATGGCCGCTGGCAACAGGGGTCGAGTGGAGTTTCATTCATTTTTTCTCTGAGTGCATGGGTGACATCACAAGGATGACTGCATCGCTTGCAATTTAAATGTCTGTAGGAAGGAAAGAGTGAAATATTGCCCGCTGCAGCCTTTTTGCGTGTGTGTGTGTGTGCCTGGGTGCCTGCGTGCGCGCCTGCGTGCGCGCTCACTGTTGACAAAGCATGCAGAGTCAGAGAGATGACTAAGCTGCGCGAGGGAGGGAGGGAGGGAGGGTGGGACGGTGAGAGCGAGGCAGAAACGGAGGGCGGGAGGGAAGAGAGAGAACAAGCGAAAGTGACAAGCGAGCGATAGCGAGGTTGGGAGAAGAGGGAGGGAGGGAGAGAGAGAGAGAGAGAGAGAGAGAGAGAGAGGGAAGAGAGCAAAGCCACTGACGAGGAGGCGAGGAGGAGAGAGCATCTTCGCATTCCCGGTCCCTCAGCAGGAGGAAGGAGGGAGGAAAGGCGGTGGAGGAGTCCACGCCCTGCTGTGGGTGAATGAGCAAGTCTCTCTGCTCAGTGCACTCATCCCTCCATCCCCGGCGAGGAGGAGGAGGATACGACTCGGCGGAGCGGCACTTCAGCCGAGAGCCGTTTCCCCCCCCGCAGATAGTGCGCTCCTGTTGCCGGCGGAGCGGCTGGGGAATCTTTCCCAGCCATGGCAAAAATAAACTAGTGCCTCAGGGAAGCCTGTCGGTGCCCCTGTAGACGCGGGCGAGGTCAAGGGCTGAGAGATCAAGCGGGCACCGCTGCACCTGCCTGGAGTGTTCCAACTGTGAGATTTCTTTTTTTTTTTTTTTTTCTCCCCATTTATTTTTTCCTGCATGGTGTCTGTGAGGGTGTGGGGGCACCATGGGCTGCACCACCAGTGTGGTTGTGTTGGAGGGTCTGCGCTCCATCCTGGAGAGGAACTGTGGCTACGTGAAGGGCACGGCGGAGCCGGCGCCTCTGGAGGAGGAAGAGGAAACGCCGAGTCTGAGGGGATCTAAACCCTGGATGCCCACCACTGCTCTGGTAAAGGCCACGGGGGGGGGGGGGGGGGGGGAACCTGGGGGGGGGAAATCATCTTCGCTGTCTGTCTGTATGTGGGTCATTGGCCATTTTGTCATCGTTTCTATTGGTAAATACGTATATTTGAATCTCCAGTTGGTCATGTGGTCAACAGATTGCTATTGTAACACTTAATTAGAAATAATCCTTTTCACTGACGTTAGAGAAGTCATTTCCCGAGTTCTGTGGCTCAAACTACTTTTTATTTTATTTATTTTTTTTCCACATAACATATATAGTCCCTTTTGAGAATGGAAACTAGCTGAAGAAAGAAAGGAATTACAGATGGAGACCAATTAAATTATTTTTTGTCCAATTAAACATGAAAACCCAAGCACGGCCCACATCGGCAGAATTTGGGCCAATACGCTTCCTAATAGACTCCCCGGAGGAACTGCGCGCCGAAGGCGCGCGCGCAGGCTCTGTGCCGGCGCCCTTGGAACGCGCCATTACCGGCGAAGCGCATTCCAAAAACGTGACGTTGGGCTGCCAGCCGACGCAAGACCCCAGGATTTCCGTGACTTTGCCATAACTGAGCGGAGAAACGAAAAGTCCAGGTGTTTTTTTCATTTTTTTGTTGTTGTTGTTGCGCCCGCTGAGTTAAACTACTTCAACTTTGCGCCGGCGGGAATCGGCGGGACATTCAACGGCGACGGGACGCCGGGTAGTGTTGCGAGGCCCTTTCGGTACGAACCGTTATCTCTTTTGGATCCAGGGTTTCCTTTGGCCACCATTAGTGGTCGGCCTCTCGCCAACTTCCACCATAAAATAATTCAATTCAAATTTCAAAAAGTTTAAAGCGTACCCCCCTGTTGACCTCGTTTCAAACATGAGTTGCTCCCCCGCGGTTTGGACCTTTTGCCGGCCTTGGCCTATACTCGCCCTTTTTCATTAAATCGCCCAAGCGTTCTTCAGTGGCTCCCTCCCCTGGGTCTAAATTGCGCTGTTCCATTCCAGGTCCTTGCCACTTTAATTTGATAACTTTTATAATAATTAATAACTACAATGAATGAATGATGTATTTTCCCCACCGAAGCCTGGCGATCCAAATTATAAAGCTTGGCTTCGCGATCGCGAGTTCAAAGCCCTCCTTCCCAAATTCTGGGAGTCCAAGGGCCAAAGTCCAAGGGCCTTTGTTGGCTTTGATCAAACCTCTTCTTCGTCTGTTGCCAGGAGAAATGCACGTAGGCCTTTATTTCAACTTGTCGGCCCTGTTGTATCTTTCCACGCTCTGCACGAAACAAAAAAATAATAATAATAATAATAATAAAACAGCACACACCCCTTCAAGTCCGCGTCCGTACATTAGATCCGCGTAGGGGCCTTTTGCCGTACTCCTGTTCTCTCGTTCGTGCTTCCTCTTAGTACACGCGAATCAATATCGTGTTGTGGAATGTGAATGAATCTCAGTGAGTGCCTCGGTGCTTTGGAGCCACGTTAAGCCCGTCCGAGGTCCACTCCGCCCCTCAGCCCATATTGCCTTCCCGTCTTGCTCTCGGCATCTCTCCGACTGAGTGCTCTGACATCGCAGGCAGTTAGGAAACTCCCCTCTCTCGCGTCACATTTGACCCGACCCATATGTTATTTCCACGTGCCGCCGGGAGGAAATGTCATATAAGGCTGACCCTATAAACCATATCACTGGTCTGTGTAATGGCACGGCATTCTCTATTTAAAGGTGTGTGTGAGCGGGGGACAGAAAATGTCGCGTGCCTGTGACAGATGAGTTTGACGTCTTAGATCGGGGAGCTAACTTGCCTGTGATTACGGCATCTCTGTGTCGAGCGCGTGTGTGTGTGTGTGTGTGTGGAGAGTTTTCACTCTTCACTTCGGCACAGCTCCATTAGAATGTATGGATTTCTCTCTCTCTCTCTCTCTCTCTCTCTCTCTCTCTCTCTCTCTCTCTCTCTCTCTCTCTCTCTCTCTCTCTCTCTCTCCAAGGCGCCTGTTGCAATGGTCGACTCCCAACTATTACGTCAGCTGGCCCTTATGCAATTCTCCACAAATTGTCTGTGCTTATACTGTGTGTGTGTGTGTGTGTGTTTGTGTGCATTTGTGTGCATTTGTGTGTGTGTGCATTTGTGTGTGTGTGAGAGAGAGACTCCAGGGAAGGGTGTGGAAGCCTCACATGTTCTAATGGGTCCAAGCTGTGTAAAAACAAACGGATGCCATCGTTCTCCGCCTCCTTACCCGCCCTCCCCTCTCTTTCTCCCTCTCTCCCTCTCTCTCTCCCCCCCTCTGTCTCTTTTTTCTCCCTCTCTCCCTCTCTCCCTCTCCCTCTCCCTCTCCCTCTCCCTCTCTCTCTCTCTCTCTCTCTCTCAGAGAACTTTTTTTTTTTTACGTGGTTGGCCGTGCAAAATCCATGACACAAACTCGCACATCCTCGCGGCGTTGCATGCCATTGGCACGTTTCCAGCAGTGTCGCCGGGAAGCGCGACGGTGTGCGAGTGCTCCGGAGACGAGGATGAATGAAGTGGGATGACCTCAGAGCAGCCGAGGTCTTTGACAAGAGGCTGATTATCATGTCGGGCGGGTGACGCCGTCGCTGAGGCCCGTCCGTGGCGCATGGTGGGGGATGTTCCATTGGAGACTGAGGCCCGGGGGATAGTAAAATAACCTGATCCCAAGTGATCTTTTCCCCCATGTAGTGTCATCTCTTTTCCAGCACAAAAACACTTCTCGAGGAACATTAAATGTTCCCAGCTTGAGCAGCAGAAAGCGTTTTTTTTTTTTTTTTTTTTTTTTTTTTAAAGAGTTTATAGAACAACAACTTTATTATTGTGGCTCAGCAATTAGAATATTTTCTACCGGAATCTACAGGATTGTGGGGGGGGGAAACATAGTTGGACAGTCGTTATGGTGCAAATTTCCATTGTTTCAGGGTGCACGAGTGATGCCGGCGGAACACGTCGTCTTTGGATTGGTTCAGTTTGTCTTCACGAAGGGGCAAATGTTTTCAATCCTTTTTAAGCCCGCAGTCGAAGAGGCAGTAACCCAGCATTCAGCCGCTGGGTTGGTGACCTTGGAGATGGAGGCGTGGACCCACAAAGTGTGCCACTTTGAAATCCTGAATGCAGTTTGCCGACGGTCTGACTTCAACTTGCCTTTACGGTCTTCAAATGAGACCGTC
>JAFBJU010001328.1:371260-406856 GCA_016785305.1 Colistium nudipinnis
TAAAACCCTGCATGAACCCATTTTTTGGGGGGGTACTAACACTGTAATTGAACGTGGCAAACAAAGGAAAGATGATGATGCTTTCGGGGAAGGAACGCGCCGGGCTGGCGCTCAAAGACGAAGGTGCGGCAGAAACAAACGGCGATTCCCCTGCGAAACTGCGAGGATGTCTCCCTGTCATATTTGAACACGATGCGCGAAATAGAAACCAAACCAGGCAAGACAAAAGTGTGGAACGCTCGGCTGGCCATGCACAGAGCCAATCTGACAGCTGGTGAGTGGAAAAGGGAGGCGTGTTATACCGAAGGTATCATTGGGTAAATGTTCACCGGTGTTTGGGGCGGTCGGGAGGTGCATGGCCTCATGGGAGCAGTTTTTGACTGAAAGAAACGGCAGGGGGAAAAAAAGAAATCATTCCCGTGGCTCCTCTGGCTCGTCTCACGGAGATGCCCCGCTGGATAAGTGGGAATCCACTTCTTAAGATGTGCCCCGCCAACCCCCCCCGCCCCCCTGTTGCGTTTCCCGGCCTTTTCTTAAACATTTTTTTTTCTCCGCACGGAGACATTTCAGCGAGTCCCTTTGAAGCGAGTACAGTTAAAACAAGTTATGCAAATATCGCGCACGGCCCCTCGCACATCAGAGAGCCCTGCAGTGTAGCGAGGGCACATGCATGCGCACATGCGCACACACACACACCCACACACACACACACACACACACACACATAGGCGCGCACACACAGGGACGATGCTGAAACTGCACGGGGGAGACGATGGCCCTTTAAAGTCATCCTGACCCGTGGCATGTGATCCACTCTCACTGCCTCCTGTGCCGTGTGTGCGTGCGTGCGTGTGTTTGTTTGTTTGTGTGTGTGTGTGCGCGCGCATGTGCGCAAGGGAGCCCTAACTGCTCGACCCGCAGCCCTTATTGGACGAGTTGTTAATCATGCTTGTTGAGCTGGAGAGATTCAGTGGCTTGTAAACATCGCTGTGGTTTTGGGAGTTACGGCGCGGGAGGCCGAGAAAAAACATCTCCACAATACCGAAAAAAGGCCTTAAATGATTCCTCGGTGAAAACATTGACCGTCGAGAGGGAAGCCTCTCGTTTGTTCCAAGATTAAAGGCGCGAGAGAGCCTCTCCTCTGGGAGAACGCCGAGTGGATGGCAGGAACAACCCGAACCGCTCCTGGAGCGGCGGGGGGGGGGCGTTGGCGTAAGGGCAAGGGCGTGCAGCCGGATAAGGGGGGGGGGGGGAAGGGGGGGGGGGGGGGGAAGTGTTTTCACAGACTCCGCCGTGGGGGACTGCTGCCGCGGAAACGGCACAGGAAGAGTAGAGAGCAGAGGCGAACTATCAGCGGGGATTTGAACTTGATCAACACGAGGCCACGTCTAAATACTGGGACTGCGGCTGCGGAAAGTTATTTTTAGGCATTTCAACGAGTAGTGTTGTTTTCGGGATCTAAGATAGGCTATATCCCATCGTGGCCAGTGGCCAGATTTATGTCGTGCGCTTTCATCGCCCCCCCCCCATAAAGAACTCCCCCCCCCCCCCTATAAAGAACTAAGGGGGTGACTGCAAGTACGTCCACTTACAAACTCGTTTAGAATTGATGTGCAGACGTGAATTCAGAACAGCGTGTTACAGGTTATTTCAAATAAAACACTTAACCATAACCCAAAAAGAAATAACTTACAGTTGTTGAAACGTCAAACGAGATATTTCCCCCACGCCCCATCCCAAACACATTTAAATGAAACACAGTATTACATCGGTATCCAATGTGTACACATAGAATTTACAATTCTTTTTTTCCACTCATGTGGCCTTGGTTTTCCACTTTCTGTTTCAAACAGGCGCACACACACACACACACACACACACACACACACACGCACACACAATAGGCAGGTGAAGCGTGCAGATGACGACATGATCCCCGGGCCTCGCCTCAGTTTTTAATGGGGGAGTGGTCGATTGCGCCTTCATTCCTGCTCCCACAAATCGCGTACTGTACATGCAAACACACAGGCGCACAGACGCACACACACACACACACGCACACACACGCATCCACCCTCGCAGCTGCACAGCTGTCGGGGTGGGAGGCGCCCTACCCCTCTGATGAGAGCCAGAGCGAGGGAGAGGGAGGCCGGGCCATTGTGACTGTGAGTGAAGAGGGGATCTCACCGGCCGTGGATTTCGGCAAAGCTCTCACTCGGGGTTCGCGCCATGGAGGTTGGCGTGCACTGAGTCTCGCGCCCGGTTGTTTTTTTTTTTGTTGTTTTTTTTTTTCTTTTTTTTATTTGCCACTCAGAGGCAGGAGCGGCCGCTATGCAGGGCCGGGCAGGCAAAGCCCCCAAGAAGGAGATGGTGATAGAGTCTCCCCAGCGGTACAAGAGCCTGGCCGAGATTGAGGCCGAGGTGGAGGCTGGGTCACAGGTGGCAGCGGTAAGTCAGTGCGGTGCCACCTCTTACCTTTTTTCCGAAACCTGCGCTCTCTTTCTGTTCAAAGTTTCTCACTTAACGAAGCACCAGTGTGCAGCAAAATTCGTTTTTTTTTTATCTCTTAGATTGCCTTCCCAGAGTAGCTTTGAAGATCTTTTAAAAGGGAGTCGGACGGGAAACGGGAAACGGCAGCTTCGGGCTACACATCTCCAGGGGGTTGAATGTTGATGGAGTTTTTGTTTATTCACTGCTCCTGTGCTGGGAGCTGGGGACGTTGGCCGGTTGGCTGCAGAGTTTTGAGCGCTGATGCGAATTCAAGGTGGTGGTGTTTTTTTATTATACAATTATAAATGTCCATAATAATGTGGCTCGGGCCTTTGGAAACCAGAGGATTGCTCGCTTTATCCTTTGCTGAATCTTTATTGTTTTTTTTCCCCCAACATTTGAATTATATTTAGATTATTGGGTAGTTTAATCGTAGTTTGGTAACAGTGTTATTAAACGGCGACTCAACAACAAAGTGCATGGAATTTAACAACGGTCTCCATCGTCACTCTGTTGTCTTTCCAATGTATCCATGCGAGATGACGACTGGCAAGTATACACACAGTTCCCAGCTGCTTGTTGTCATCTTCTGTCTGAATGGCAATCAGCCAGCTGGAATCATATTTTTAATTGGCGCGGCTTGTTACGCGTTCGTCGGACCCAGATCAGGGGGCGCCATCCAAATAATCTGGATCACCTTCACGCCGAGCCGTTCTGCCTTGGTAAATTATGATGATATCCGTACTCATCTTTTTCAAACTGACACACACACACACCTCACACACACACACACGCACACACAATAGGCCGGGGAAAAGAAAAAAAAAATATCCCGATTTTGAAGTCCTGAAAAGCTTAAACCTAAAACTCTGTCCCAGCCCGACTTTAAATAGCTTTGTTTACGCTCGCCACACGTGTGCGTCACGTGTGTAGATCGGTTCGCTGGTTCGCACGGTCAGGCTTTTTTGTGGTTGGTGGCCGTTCAGTCGCTGTCCCCGATCCAGGCTCCTGTCGAACACTGACGCTCACAAAGCCCTCTCTGACCATACATCATCCCGCAGTGGGGGCTGGCGTGAAGAGATGGGGCCGATTCTCGGACGCTCGCACACGGGACGTTTGCGGGGATCGCTGTTTACAAGCTGGTGACTCAGTGACTGGTACAGTGACACCCACGACCTCTCGCTCGTCCCTTCGCCGCCTCTCTCTCTCTCTCTCTCTCTCTCCTAACCCACACGCGTCTCTGACTCTGTGCCAGATCCCGCTGCTGGGGATGTCAATGGCACCGTGACAAAAGGACAATGGCAACTTGTGGTCCAAACCAAATTGACACTCGAGATGTGCCCTCTGTGGCAACACAATGCGATGAGTCTTGTCACCATTTGCTCGTTTTAAAGATGCACATGGGTACAGATGCCGGACTGATGTTGCCGTTGTGCCCGTTTAGGTGAAGCCGAAGATCATAGAGCCTCTGGACTACGAGAATGTGCTCCTGCAGAGGAAGACGCAGATCATCAGCGACGTCCTGCGGGACATGCTGCAGTTCCCCACAGACGACTTCCAGGTAAGACACAAAGAGAGTCCCTGAAGCCTATAGCTAAATGGTTTTTTATTTATCCTTAATAGTTAGTTTTGAATAATGCTAATGTGCTTGCTAATACAGCTTTTTGAAAACAACTCAACTTAATATAATAGAAATGCTAATTTCCCCTTACCAAAAATACTACACTGTTGGGCCATTTGTGGCCATTGGCAAGTTTAAAGTTGGTGGAGCTGGTGCGTGAGCAAACGGCTTCCTATTTAAACACCCAGGAGATACAGCGCAACATTAGCATTTATTTTGAGTTTGTCCTTTTGGCCTCTTTATTAATTGATGTCCAATAATTATTCCCCATTTTATCGTGGTGGGTCTTCACAAACTCTTGAGAAAGAAAAGGTGTTCAATCATTAGCTGCTAAACGCTACGCTATGCTAGCTACCTTTAGCGACATTGCTAACAGACACGGTTCGCCAGTTGCTGATTAACCGTTAATGGGGCTAACAGGCAGCCTTAAGGCCTAGGCATGTAATACCTTAAAAGTGTTGGTTTAAAGTAAGGAGTTTTATTCGGAAGCATTTTATGCAAACAGACAAACCTGAAAAGTTCACACATATAAACAGACATTCAGGCTTTAATGTTTTTTCGCTCTTTACATTAAGTTCTGTTCCCCAGCTAAACAAACAGGACTATTGCCCGATGAGGAAATCCGTTCCAGCTTAGCGCAGCTGACGGCTAACAATTGCGATATCGGCTTGGGAACCTGTGTGTGAAAATTACTAATACATTTGACTTGTACATGTGCTGCATGTGATTGTTGGCCCACGGCCGTACAAACAGCGACATGCTTCAAGGATCTGTTGCTTGTGTTTTCGAAGGAGCTCAAAGACTGTGTCAACATTACATCAGCGTGGCGCTGAGAATGGAGCTCAGCAGGGTCCACTCCCAGTCTGAGGCCGAGCGAGGCATTCCTCGATGTCTCGCGTCTTCTGTCAAAAGATAAATCAAGAGAAAAACGACTTTAAAGGATACGTCTGGCGATACTCGACGACTTTGACACCGGCATACACCATGCAGCTTTTGCAAATATTCACCAGAGCATCAATCAAATGCTTATTCATCTGGGGAGGAAAAGGGTCCATCACAGATGCTCTCTTTTTCGCTGTTTTAATAGCGTTTGATCAAATTTACTGTGGCTAAATCAACAGTTGTCTATTGGTGTCCCCTCGAAGTAAGCGTTGAAGTCAATTACCTGCAGCAAAACGTGCAAATAGAAGCCAAACTTGCGAGTTGAAATTCCTTCTGACTTTGAAGGTGGTGGGAAACTTACAAGCCAACACTCTGCACTCTGTTTTCACATTATTTCACAATCAGCACATGATGAGTGGTTTTCATTTCCAGGCCGTCTGCAGTGCAGTGTGGGTGTGTGTGTGTGTGTGTGTGTCGGTGTGTGTTTGGTGTGGCCCCGTCTGTCCATCAGCCATATGCTTTACATCAGTGGGCTAAGAGAGGAGAAGGAGGGAGCCGGCCAGGCATGTGGCCCGAGCGTGTGCGCGTGCCGCACAGACTCGCGCGCGTATGGACACACACCGCTGCACTCCACAGTAGCGGGGTGTGCGCGCAGAGTGCGCGGTGGGGAGGAGGTGATGCGCGGCGAAGTGTCGACTGACGGATTGACGCTCGCTGCCCGCGCGTCCGTGGACAACGGAGCGGAGGAACGAGGCTCCCGTGGCCCAGCAGAGGCCGTCAAAGCCGCGGCCTAATAACTTCGAAAGGAACGCTGTTAATTGGCGGCCTGTCGCTCTTGCTCCCATTTTTTCCAAAAAGCCATGCGCCTCGGTCAAAGTCGGCCCGCGAGGAAAGTGGCGGCGTGGTTTGTTTTGCGGTGAATGGGTGGTAAATTGGCTCTAAGATGTGTGCCGAGGTGCCAATGAGGCGCCACACTGCGTTATGGCGGCGCGCGCTAATTGGCCGTTCACCCCAGCGGATGACGATTCTTCCCTTATCGGATCACCCCTGACCTCTTATTAGTCTGATGACGGTGCTTAAAAATTTTTTTTTTTTTCTTGTCTTTAAAATGTTGGCGCTTGGCACAGATTAAACAAACCAAGACTCCATCTGGTGACTCTGTGCTGATTTATGCAAGCCATGGTCTTAATTTAGTATAAGTAGCTTTAAAAAAAAAAAGAGTGATCATACATTTGCACAACACACAACTTTTGAGCCTGAGAGCCTGAGATAGAATTGCATATTTCCCCAAAGCAAAACTAACCACCTGCTGGCTTCAAGTGCAAATAAGAATGGTATTGATCTGGTATTATAACTTTTCCTATCTTAGCTTTAATAAAAAAAAAATATATATATATATATATATTTCCTTTTACACGGCTATTGTGGTTTGTGGCCAAAGCTGCATTACTGGCCCGCATATTTTTCCCACTTCAGATCACATCAGTTCCAGTGGTTTCTGGGAACAACTAAGTAAAACAACTTTATTTGACCTGCATCCACAACATGTAGCACCCATTTATTCTGATCCCTGCGCTGACGCGTCTTTGCATTTTGCAAGAGCGCACCGGACGACCGAGGGGGAAAGCTTCAACCGCGACGTATATTTTCCGCCGCAAGAGCACGGAGGCCGACGAAAGTGGGTCACTGTGCCACTGCATCCCCGTCTTCTGAATGGCAAAAAGGAGAGCGCTCTCCAAGTGGGAGCAGTGGTGGCTGCCGTGGCACAATGGCTCGGATGACTTGCCGGCCGAGTAGTCTTGGTGCCCGCAGGGGTCCTCTTGTTCCCCGGCTCTACGCGTCTAATAAGGCTGGCATGGAGAAGAATAATAAGTGGAGTAAGGGTTAGCCTGCAGAACAATCCCTGCAGGATGGGTAGCGGTAATATTAGTGGTGCAGCATTGGAATGTGTGATGCTTCAGAAACGCTCATTCTACCTTTAAATGCGAATATGTGCGTTCTTCTTCCGTCTGCTGTGGTTAGGAAACTTTGCCCGAAAAAGAAGAAAAAAAACACCAGTGGGATGATCTTCAATCAGTCTGTTTTTCATGCCTACTTTCCATCTCTCTCTCTCTCTCTCTCTCTCTTCAGATCTCCACCCTCCGGCGCCAGGGCCGGACTCTGTTCTCCACCGTGCCAGAGACTGCTGAGAAAGAGGCTCACTCGCTGTTTGTCCAAGAGGTAAGACTAACACGGACCTGGACATAAGCCGGCTTTGTCCACTCCTTTCCCCACCACACCTCCTACCTCTGTACTTTTGTTTGGTTATATAAAGTTTGTCCAGAAAAAAATAAATATACACCGATACAGCGCATGACAAAAATGTCGCCGTTAGCCTTGAAGTGAACTTCCGTTTGTGTCCTCCACCCTCACATGTTTCCTATTGGCCACAGATGGAGTCCGCCGCTGATCCACATCATCGTGTTGTTTTAGGGGCGCTGTGTGCAGGGACTGGGTTGGGGGTGTGGCCTGACAGAGCCTGATAGGGGATAGTCCCCCGTGGCCGCGTCCGGGAGTTGCGTCACGCTCACATCTGGAGCGGCTTATTGTGAGCTTTTCTGAATTTGTGCAATTGATGAGCGCAGGCAATATTCAAACAAACGCACCTAATGTGACCTAACGAGTCAGGTGATCAGTCAACAAATAATGTGACCGAATGAGTCGATGCAATGTATTGAACAATAGTGGTAATAGTTTCTTTTGTGGCTCTCTGCATTCACAAAGTTGTGCAACTCTCCCCTCTCCTCCAACCAACAATCTCTCGCCTGCTAGAATACAAATATTCATAAAGCGGGATTTTTTGATTCCAGTCTCATGTATTTCAATAATATACTTCGTATTTAGTGGTAATAATTCGTTGCATCTGATAAAATGTACTCAAGGACTAATCTCCGGCCTAACAAACACTGTCTGGAGCAAAGTCCATCCAACAGAATCTCTTCCTTAAAATAACTAAAGTATGCGACCTCTTTTTCGGAGGTAATTTTCCTACGTGGTTTAATTTTGCTCTTGTTGAAACGACTCCTCACCCCGTCTTCAATTTCTGTCTCTGCAGTGTATCAAAACCTACAAGTCAGACTGGCACGTGGTCAATTACAAGCACGAAGAGTATTCTGGAGACTTCCGCCAGCTCCCAAAGTGAGTGCACGTAGTCCACAGGACGTGTGTGTGTGTGCGTGCGGGTGCGCGTGCATCACTCTCCATGCACACCAACATGGAGAGAGGACACAGGAATGTATGAGTGTATATAGCCGTGTACATTAAATAATACCGAAAGCCTGCGTTATTGCCAAAATGTTTTAGACGGAACACTAGGGACACAGAGTTTCGGAGTCTTTGTGTTCATCCACGACTACAATAGGAGGCTTCCCATGGTTTTTCTGCCAAGGATAAGCGGAGTTATTCTGGGACTGCTGTTGATTCATGTCATTGAGACGCGGAGGAAATCCCACAATGCATCGTTTGTCCCAGGTCAAGCCACTTTACGTCAGGACAGGAATGTGCTCCACAGATGTTGCGGGTCATGTTTAAAACGTTGTCGCATAACAACTAGACGAGCCCCGGGCCTTGACCTTGGACAATGTTTACGTTTAGTGGTTCCCTGGAGCGAGCTGGGTCAAAGGGCAAACTCTGGGGTTGGAGCTGCGCACGAGAGAAGCAGCTGCGGTCTCATCTTCATCCTGTAAGGCACTCCTAAGTAGCCTTGAAATCATAGTAATAATAAAATATATACATAGTCCCTCAGATATAACGTCAATATTTCTGTTGTATCATATCACGAATTTGACCAAATAGGCCTTTCTAATGTGCCCAAATATATTTGTATCAAATGCAGAAATGTAATTAATTTGAGATTTCTTTATCTTGATCGTGCAAGCAGGTCTAAATGTTATATTATTAATAATAATAATAATAATAATAATAATAATAATAATAATAATAATAATAATAATAATAATAATAATAATAATAATAATAATAGAAAAAATAATAATAGTAATAAAAATAATAATAATAGTAATAAAAATAATAATAATAGTAATGATAGTGATGTTTGTATGTCTGGGGTGTTGCCTGTGTGTGTGCATAAATGAGCATGAGTGAGTTCTCGTAGTTGCGCGGTGAATGTTAATGGCTGCACAAAACGTACGTTTTTCTTGTGACCTTTCCTCTCAGTAAAGTGCCGAGACCCGACAAGCTGGCCCCTCACCTGTTTGAGGTGGACGAAGATGTGGAAAAAGACGAGGTAAGCCTGCTCGCCGTGTTATTTCTCACAGCTCACTTCTGCTCATCGTAAAGGCGTCGGCTGGCTATTCGGCGATCCCCTGAAGCATTAATAACAACGACCCCAGCCGGCCCCGCTGAGCCCCGTTCGACCAGAGCAGATGTATCCATTTATTTAATTGCGCTCCTCCTCCGCAAGCCAAACTTGCTTTTGGCTTCTCCAATCTGCTTCTCGGGGGGCCTCGACATTTCCCCCGAATGGCCGACGTCCACGTGACCTGTGTAGCATTTTTACAGGCGTGTCCCCTCTGAATAATTTGCCTGCCTTGGGTGTTGATTTAACCGTAGGCCGGTGACCTTTAATGGACGCGCCGCCGCGGCCCGAGATCCCCCTGAGATTAGGGAGGTGCCGCACGGATCTTAGCGTTGGTCTTAATGAGGCAGATTCCGCCGGCCTCCTCCTCCTCCTCCCCCTCCTCCTCCTCCTCCTGCCCTTGAGCGCGGTCAGCAGATTTTGGAGCTGAAAGCAAAACATGTTAAAAGCGAGCGCGGGGAGTGAGACGTGAGATAGGGGCGACGCACGGTGCACCCGGCATAACATGATATGCGTCCTCTGCTTTTTCTCCTGCAGGACACGGCCTCCCTGGGATCCCAGAAGGGAGGCGTGTCAAAACACGGCTGGCTGTACAAAGGCAACATGAACAGTGCAATCAGTGTCACCATGCGGGTGAGCGCAGACGAGTGAAGGCCTTTCACCCCACCCCTTTTTTTCCCCTCTCTGCTTTGACCTCCAAACACAGCCCCGTGTCGCATTCAACGTTGACTTTTGCTGCCTGGACACGTGATTTTCATGATTTTTTCCATGATTTTCTGTTTTTATGAAAGTTTTCCGCATCACCGCTTGGTGCTATTATCGCAGCAGATGCCGTTTTTGGGCTGTTGGCCGTTAAACGTCCCCCTGTGTCTCCCCAGTCCTTCAAGAGGAGGTACTTCCACCTGGCTCAGCTTGGCGATGGGTCCTACAACCTCAACTTCTACAAAGACGAAAACACCTCCAAAGAGCCCAAGGGGACCATCTTCCTCGACTCGTGCATGGGCGTCGTTCAGGTAACGGGCCCTGCGCCACCGGCAGCCCCCTGGCGCCCCTTTTGAATTTGAGAAAGGATGGGGAAAAAGTATGTGATATATATATATATATGCGTCCGCACCTGTGTCCTTTCAGAACGGCAAAGTGCGCCGCTTTGCCTTTGAGCTCAAGATGCAGGATAAGAGCACCTTCCTGCTGGCTGCGGACGGCGAGGCGGAGATGGACGAGTGGATCGGCACGCTCAACCGGATTCTCCACAGCAGCTTCGAACAGGCCATGCAGGAGAAGAGGAACGGAGACCTGCATGACGGTGCGTTCTTCTGCGCGTTCTCCCCCCATGTCCCCAATGTCCTACTGGCCTTCCCCAGTAAGCTCCATTCCTTTTTGCGCCGGTCTTTCAAATCCTGCTTTCGCATTGGTCTGTGCCTGTGTCCCCTCGGGCGTCATTGTCTCATTCATCCTCGTGAAATAATGTTGTTCCTTCGAGCGGATGTTGTCACTAGTTGCACGGCAATATGACCCCCTGGTCGCAAAGAAGGACGGGGCAACACATCCATGTTTTCCCATGTAATCGCCCAAGCGCGGGGGCCCGTGTCGATCTTTCCTTCCCGCAGACGAGGAGCACGGAAAAACAGACCCGACCTCCGGAGGTTTTCAAGACAGCTTTCAGGTAGCCTGTTTTCTCCATCTATTCCACAGGAACACGTTAAATGTCGCCCGGCACCTATTTACGGCCACAAAACAGGCCTTTTATGTGGATGAGTTTGTCCACATGCCGAGAAGGGGCTTTGGATTGCCAGACTGCCCTTGGAAGGGCTAACTCTTAGCTGGAGATTGACTCTCAGCCTATTGGCTGAACAGCTGTATTCCCCCCCCCGCCCCCCCCCCCCCCCCACCTCCTCTAGTTTGGTGCTAACTAAGCAAACATCTGGCGTAATGTGTATGGTCTCCAAATGCAGAGGCCAGATGAGGCCGACACCAGTGCTGCCGGATGGACATTCTTAACTTCACAAAATGAAAAAGAAACTCGGACGCGAATTTAACATTGTGCCGTATCCCGGCAACACTGAGCGATCATCATCCCGCAACATGGCCAACGGCGTGCGGCCGCACAGCGATGGGAACCCTCATCGTTTTGCTTTGTTTGTGACAGGCGGCGAGAGACATTGAGTCCAAGATGAGAAGTGAGGCTCGCCTGAAACTGTTCACCCTGGACCCATACACACAGGTAATGAGGATAGCACCCGGCCGCAAAGCCCAATTTGCACGGCCGCGAGTGGTGTGGCCACTCGTTTTTTTTGTTTTTTTTTGCAGTGGAAGCCTTCTGACAAACGCTCTTGTTTCCCCAGAAGCTGGACTTTTCCGGCATCGAGCCAGACGCGCGGCACTTCGAGGAGAAGTTCGGGAAGAGAGTCCTGGTCTGCTGCAACGACCTGGCTTTCAACCTGCAGGGCTGCGTGGCGGAGGACGAGGAGGGGCCCACGACGAATGTAGGTCAAGTGCAGTTTGTGGCGTTTATCGATCTATCTGTGTCAGGTGAGGGCAAATAGCGCGCGTCAGTTGGACGTGCGCTATTATATATAACTATTTAATATTTTGGGAACATACAACATTGAATTCCGGCATAATGCTGTAAAATGTCCTTTCGCAAAATTTGGCCAAGGTCTCAATCTAGACCACAGACAGTGCGGGCGGCCCACTCGGCCTCCCACCGGTCTGAGGCCGGGGTTTCCTGCCGTCCAGCGCCCCTGTCACTGCCATTGCCCAAGATATCTTCCTTCCCGTCCCTCTTTCATCAAAGGTGGAGCCTTTCTACGTGGTCCTGTCCCTCTTTGACGTGCAGAACGGCCGGAAGATCTCCGCCGACTTCCACGTGGATCTCAACCACCCTCTGGTCCGCCAAATGACGTCCGGCTCGGCGAGCGGACGGGACCCGCCAGTCGGCGACGGCGGCGGCGGAGGGGACGCCCTCCCGAGTGGCCGCAGGCTGGCCGGCGAGCTCCCGGAGGGGGCCCTGCGGTACCCCCGGCAGGGGGTGTTCTCCGTCACCTGCCCGCACCCGGACATTTTCCTCGTGGCCAGGATCGAGAAGGTCCTGCAGGGGGGCATCACTCACTGCACCGAACCCTATGTGAAGAGCTCGGACTCGGCGAAGGTTCGCCCGTTTGCGGCTGCGGGGAGGATGCGGCGCGGGGATATTGACGTTTGTTCGCTGATTTGTTCCTAAAAAAAACGAATCCCCTGTTTTTTGTCCAGATGGCTCAGAAGGTGCTGAAGAATGCCAAGACAGCCTGCAGCAGACTGGGACAGTACAGGATGCCATTCGCTTGGGCTGCGAGGTGTGGAATTTTTATATATATATATATATATATATGGGGGGGGGTGGATCTCAACCACCCTCTGGTCCGCCAAATGACGTCCGGCTCGGCGAGCGGACGGGACCCGCCAGTCGGCGACGGCGGCGGCGGAGGGGACGCCCTCCCGAGTGGCCGCAGGCTGGCCGGCGAGCTCCCGGAGGGGGCCCTGCGGTACCCCCGGCAGGGGGTGTTCTCCGTCACCTGCCCGCACCCGGACATTTTCCTCGTGGCCAGGATCGAGAAGGTCCTGCAGGGGGGCATCACTCACTGCACCGAACCCTATGTGAAGAGCTCGGACTCGGCGAAGGTTCGCACGTTTGCGGCTGCGGGGAGGATGCGGCCCGGGGATATTGACGTTTGTTCGCTGATTTGTTCCTAAAAAAAACTAATCCCCTGTTTTTTGTCCAGGTGGCTCAGAAGGTGCTGAAGAATGCCAAGACAGCCTGCAGCAGACTGGGACAGTACAGGATGCCATTCGCTTGGGCTGCGAGGTGTGGAAAAAAATTATATATATATATATATATATATTTATCTCAGCTATTTCTGTCATCTTCATTCCTCAATTATTTCACGAGTGCGTCGGTTGAAAAATGTCGATGCCTCTGTGATAACTCTTGGCTAAATAGAAAGCTCACTCCAGTCCACTCGGTGTCCCTTTGTTTTCTTCTGCGTTTTCCCGCAGGCCCGTGTTCAAAGACGCGTCGGGAACCCTGGACAAAGGCGCTCGCTTCTCGGCCCTGTACAGACAGGACAGCAGCAGGCTGTCGGACGAGGACATGTTCAAACTGCTCAGCGACTTCAGAAAGTCTGTATCCCCCCCCTTCTCTCTTTCTTCCTTTTTTTTTTTTTTTTAAGGACATCACCATCTGTTGACATATTTCTATCTCCCAACAGGCCAGAGAAAATGGCCAAGCTCCCTGTGCTCTTGGGGAACTTGGACGTAACGATCGACAGCGTGCCCCCGGACGTCACCGGTAAGCCATTCCGTCCGACATTGAACCACTTCTTCGTGCGATGGTTCGACTCCAGGGGCCCCCTCTCTGCTTCCTGTTTGCAGACTGCGTCACGTCCTCCTACGTCCCCGTGAGGAACTTCGAAGGCAACGGAGCCGGCGGGGCTCTTCTGGAGGTGGAGGAGTTTGTGCCGTGCATCGCCAAGTGCTCCCAACCGTTCACCATCTACAAAAACCACCTGTACGTCTACCCCAGACACCTCAAGTATGACGGACAGAAATCCTTTGCCAAGGTACGTGGAGTAGGGATGCGTAGCCGCGCGGAGGAGTCGATGTCATACCGACAGATTATAGCGTTGTATGATATTATAGTATTTCGGTTGGTTGCATGAGCTGCACCATCGGTATTTTTAGCGTCGACAGTGACGCAGTGGTGAAAGTGTCCGGCACAAAATCGCTTTTAAGCCGGGGGGGGGGGTTTGGCGTGAAGTCCGTGCTTTGGCATTAAAATCGTGATCCCTTTGCCACTCTTGCGTCCTCCGTGTAGGCGAGGAACATTGCTGTTTGCGTCCAATTCAAGGATACGGATGAAGACGAAGCCCAACCACTGAAGGTAGGGCTGAGAAAGCATTTCATGCCGGTCGTTGGCATGCCGCATAAGTTAAAATGACAAATTCAAATAAACAGTCGAATTTGACTTCAGTCATGACTCGGATGTTTAGGACTTTTCTCATTTTTACCAAATCTTTGCGTACGGCGTCGTTTCGAACCAATTTTCCGCAAACCCAAAATCATGAACCATTGTCGTTAAATATTCTGTGATGACTGATAACAAAAAAACAAAAAAAAACACATGCACTCATCTTTCCCACGTGCCTGCTTGTCACTCGCAATTGTGCATCCGCTGCAGTGCATCTACGGCCGCCCGGGAGGCCCTCTGTTCACCAAGCAGGCGTACGCAGCCATCCTGCACCACCAGCAGAACCCGGAGTTCTACGATGAGGTAATGAGGATTTTATTATTATTATTATTATTATTATTATTATTATTATTATTATTATGATTATGATTATTATTATTATTATTATTAGTATTATTATTAGTATTAGTATTAGTATTAGTATTAGTATTAGTATTAGTATTAGTATGAGTATGAGTATTATTATTATTATTATTATTATTATTATTTCCAGCTTCCAAGGGTGTTACAAGGGTGTCAACCCCAGGTATCCATATTTTTTTTCTTCTCACCTCCAGATAAAGATGGAGCTGCCTACCCAGCTCCATGAGAAACACCACCTGCTCTTCACGTTCTACCACGTGAGCTGTGACGGCAACAGCAAGAAGAAAGACCTAGTGGAGACTCCAGGTGGGCGGGGGCTTCCGGTCACCCCTTCTTTCGCAGAATGAAAGCAAACGATCAAATGACCCATGTACTGTATGTATGCATAAATACCCGGTGTGCACAATGTGGGTAAACGCAGTAGGGTGCAGGCATTCTTTTCCGCAGAATGGCGTGGCCACCGCCCATTTTAAGAGCACGCGACCATGCATGTCCTCTGTCTCCAGTGGGTTCCGCCTGGCTGCCACTGCTGAGGGACGGCAGGGTCACCGTGAACGAACAGCAGCTGCCCGTGGCTGCGAACCTACCCGCTGGGTACCTGGCGTCCCAGGATGCTGTCACCAAGGTGCAAAAAAGACGTGATTTTAAACGATTTTTGTTTAATTTTATTTCGTGAAATGATTCAAACGCATGGAGCCGGTTAATGGATAAACATTGCGCGACGGCCGTGATGGGCTTGGGACCTTGTCGCGGCCCGCAGGGATTGCACATCGAACGCATACAAATCTGATCAGCATTAACTAGTAATCCGTTAAAGCTAACGGGACAGTGGCATGTCCCCACTTTGGTCCCTTCCATTTGTGGACGCGGGGGTGAATGCGTTTTTTGCTAAATGAATGAAACCCCCTGTATTAACAGCAAACATGCTTTTGGTGCAAACAAAACAGTAACAATAATAAATAAGCGATATAACGCTACAAGACATGCTGGCTTTCTTATCCATGGACAGGGGGTGTTTTTTTGTTTTTTTTACGTAATATCCAGAAGGGCGATCATTTCCCGCTTATTATTGCAGCACTCTGGCGCCGAGATCAAATGGGTCGACGGAGGAAAACCTGTGTTCAAAGTCTCCACTCATCTCGTTTCGACCGTTTACACCCAGGTACGCGCGTTTGCGCACGTTGCGCTTCGTTTGTCCGTTCGTCGCCAGTGCAGGACACATTCATATATGTTTGGCGTGTTTTTTTCTTCTTCCTATAGGACCAACACTTGCACAACTTCTTCCACCACTGTCAAATCATGGAGACGTCGGAACAAGCAGCGGAGGGGGAGCTGGTGAAATACCTGAAGGTGTGTAGTGCTGCTTTTTCTTTTCTGTCCCCACCCCCCCCCCCCCCCCCCCCCCCCCCCTCTTCCTCAAAGGTAAAATGCAACACGCCCTTTCTATTCATGTCCCATCAAATAGAATCATTTCAGGACGCATCCGAGGGAGTGCCTCGGCGTCGACCCCGGGGGGCCCCTTTTCCTTTAACGACTCCTGCCCTCCCCTCCCCTCCTCTAGAGTCTTCACGCGATGGAGAGCCACGTGATGGTCAACTATCTGCCCACCGTCCTCAACCAGCTGTTCTGCGTGCTCACCAGAGCCACGCATGAGGACGTGGCCGTCAATGTGACCAGGCAAGCCACACGCGCACGCGCCTACACACGCGCGAGCGGGAAAAGTGACCCGCAGCAGAAAACGATGTGATACAGCAGTATATATTAAAAAATTATAATATCAGCTCTTTATAAAAATTATAATACCCCCCCCAGCGTTTCTTAAATATCGTGAATCCTTTTTGTCTCATCAGGCTGTCCCCCTTTCGTGTTTTGTGTGTTAGGCTTCAGTTGTGCAACTTCTTTTTGCAGCTCTGTAGGCAGCGGTGTCAGCGAGGCGCCGGTGCCCTCAAGTTAACAAGGGTTTATTCCCGTATTTGGAGTGCCCCCCCCCCCTCCACGGAGCCTCACGTCCTCCCATCTTTTCGTTTTCTTTGACGGTCGAATTTCATCCGTTTCCCTCTCCCCTCTTCCTCAGGGTGATGGTTCACGTGGTGGCGCAGTGTCACGAGGAGGGACTCGAGCACTATCTGAGATCCTACATCAAGGTGCGACGCCCTTTCTCAAACGGACAATATTCACACACCATCTCTGAAATAGTATCCCTGCATTTCTAAATGTACTTATATAATGTAATGAAACGCTCCCCCCCCCCCACCCCCCACCCCCTCCCCCCCCCCCCCCCCCCCCCTCCCCTTTTCCCCTACCCTCTCTCTCTTCTCTCCCAGTTTGTGTTTAAGCCGGAGACTTACTCCTCCACCAATGTAAAGACGGTTCACGAGGAGCTGGCTAAATCCATGACAGCCATACTCAAGCCGTCTACGGACTTCCTAACCAGCAACAAGCTGCTAAAGGTAATTAGAGTTGAATTTATTTTTTTTCCGTTTTATTTCGCTATAAGTTGCTCCATTCCACACAGAGAGAGAGAGAAAAAAAAACAAAAACAAGACTTGGTGTTCGTTTTGCAGCACTCGTGGTACTTCTTTGAAGCTCTGGTGAAATCCATGGCCCATTATATCATGGAAAGTGGAAAGGTCAAGGTAGGTTTTTTTTTTTTTGTCATCTCCTCTCCATCTCTTTAAATCCCCCCCCCCCCTCCTCCGTGCCTTACTAATCTCGTCCTTTTTTTTCTTGCCCCCCCTCACGCGTCGCGCGCCCAGCTCTCTCGGAACCAGCGCTTCTCCGCCTCGTTCTACCACGCCGTGGAGACTCTGGTCAATATGCTGATGCCTCACATCACGCAGAAATACAAAGACAACCTGGACGCGGCCCACAACGCCAACCACAGCCTGGCAGTTTTCGTCAAGGTTGCCGCTCCTGCCATTTTTCATGTGTAGATGATGACTTTAGGAAAAAAAAAAAAGCACTTTAGAACTAGGTGTCAAACATCTGCGCTCGTCGATATTTCGTTGATTATAATTTGTAATCCATTCATTAATGAGTTTCGTTACTATGTGTGCTTGAATGACTACATTTTTCCATTTTTCCCCTCAGCGCTGCTTCACCTTCATGGACAGAGGCTTCGTGTTCAAGCAGATCAACAACTACATGAACTGCTTTGTGCCCGGAGACCCCAAGGTTAGAAGTTTTATTTTTTTATTTTTTTATTTTTTATTTTTTTTTCCCAAGAGTTTAACCTGAGCTATTAACCGTGAAGGGAGAGTGGACAGACAGCCACGTCCGCCTCTGGATTATATAGGCGTTTCCTCTTTTGATTCTAAACAGACTTTGTACGAGTTCAAGTTCGAGTTCCTGCGGGTCGTTTGCAACCACGAGCATTACGTCCCTCTCAATCTGCCCATGCCGTTTGGAAAGGGGAGAATACAGAGGTTCCAAGGTACAGACCCCCCCCCCCACCCCCATCGTTCTCATCTCAGTTCACGCTTGTTTCCTGCCGTGGCCAGTGGCCGCCGCATCTTTAATGTGAGCGTTGCTGTCTGCTGCAGATCTCCAGCTGGACTACTCCCTGACTGACGACTTCTGTCGAAACCATTTCCTGGTGGGCCTGCTGCTCCGGGAGGTGGGCGGCGCCCTGCAGGAGTTCAGAGAGGTCCGCCAGATCGCCGTCCAGGTGCTCAAGGGCCTGATGATCAAACACACCTTTGACGACCGCTACGCTGCCAAAGTGAGTCCCGCAGCTCTCCGCCGCCTTTTTTTGGGGGTTATTTTCAAATTGTTCTTACATCTGATGTCGTGTACGCGGACATAAGCTGTTTGGTGCGACCATAAATGAAACGAAGTGGACGAATGTGACCAGTGCCCTACTCGCCGTCGTTCCAGAGCCAACAGGCCCGCCTTGCCACCCTCTACCTCCCGATGTTCGGCCTGCTCCAGGAGAACGTCCACAGGCTGGACATCAAGGAGTCGGCGCTGCTCGGCGCCCACAATGTAAGCCTGACCTCTAGTGGAGGGCAACGGAGTAGCAGGTTGT
Organism: Colistium nudipinnis; assembly: GCA_016785305.1. Lineage (NCBI taxonomy): Eukaryota > Metazoa > Chordata > Actinopteri > Pleuronectiformes > Rhombosoleidae > Colistium > Colistium nudipinnis. Next base: position 390,003 of record JAFBJU010001328.1, read on the forward strand.
ACCTCTAATTCTCAGCAAGTGGGTTAATGACGGCTCAACATGAGTCTTACAAAGCGGCATTAGTGCTCCATCCTAAGTTGAAAGCAGGTTTTTATAGCAATGTCCACATTGAAAGCTCTTTAATACTTTTTTATTTTATTTTTTTCCCTTTTCGTTACTTTCTGTCCCAGAACACGAGGGAGGACTCCCTGGTGTCGAACGCCACTGTGGCACCCCAGAAACCCGGGAGCTGCATCGAAAATGCTCTTCACAAAGACGTGTTCGGGGTCATCTCCGGAACGGGTGGAGCTCCTTTCTTTATTGTTCATGATTTGCACCCCGTCACCGCCAACGCAGCGCAGAAAATATTCTGTATTGTCTCCGACACCGTCAGCCAGAGATTTGTTCCCACTCTTAATGCATGTTTGATTCACGCGCTTTCCATTTGCAACAAACTAGTGTTTATTTCTTTTGTCGTGCGCTCCGTCCCTGCAGCATCCCCCCACAGCTCCACTCTCAACGTAAGCTCCGTTCACCACGCAGACTCCAGGGGGTCCCTGATCTCCACTGACTCTGGGAATAGTCTGCTCGACAAGAGCCTCGACAAGACCAATTCCCTGGAAAAGGTACGCGGGTGCATGAGGAAGCTGGCGACTGTTCGTTTTTTTTTGTTGTCGGCGCGTGAAAGCGGATGAAATATGCTCTTCCCAGATCCATTACTTTTTTTTTTTTTTTTTTTTTAACTGTTTTATCTCCACCGCTGGACACCGCTGCCCTCCAGGGCTCCCGCGCCCCTCCTCCTTCTCCTCGCTCTGTAACCTCCCGACTCCAGCAAAAAGAGAGATTCTTTCGGAGGCACTCGGTCAACGTGCCCCCTCTCCCCTCCTCGGACCCCGGGGGCCGGGCCCCGCCGCCCAAGGGCGCGGCCAAGCGGGTCACCGTGGACTTCTCCCTCCTCCCAGTGCCCCGGCCTGACCCGCTGCGCCACAGTGACAATGTCACGCGGCCCGCCGGCCAGAGTGCCGATGGACATCATGAGGAAGACACCCAAGTATTATTTGTTTGACCTTTGTGACCTCTGCGGAAGAAGCTTTTGGCTAGAATTGTACAGCAAACTGCGGGCATACCAAAAACTATACCAGTACTCTTGGGTTTGCGCAAATCTGTACAGTATGACCAAAATCCTCCCTGCGTTTTAACTTTCTTCTTTTCTGCGTGTCCCACACTGGGGAGTGTGCGTCCTTTTTGCGATTTGAAAGCGCAGCGTTTTTTTGGGCAAATGTGTTTTTTTATTTTTTTCCTCCTGTTTCCGTGTCATTTTCCCTTCCAAGGAAAATACTTTGGGGTGCGCCTGAGTGATGTCTCTCTGTGAAGTTCGATTTTTTTATTTTTTTAGTCTTGAACTCTGCCATCTTATAATTACATTTTTTTTTTCTCTCTCCCTCTATCTCATTTACCCCCCCCCCTTTTGCGCTTCCTGTGCATCAGAACCAGTGTGCGTCGGCTCTGGGCGGCGGCGGCGCCCTGCTGCGCTGTGACAAACTGGACCGGGACGAGGTCAAGAACCTGCTCATGTGCTTTCTGCATATTCTCAAGAGCATGTCGGAGGGTAGGGCTTCTCCGTTGTGTTGGATTTTGACACGGGCCGACAACGGGCCCGGAGTAAACCTGTTTTCACCTTTTTCATTTTATTAATTGTCTTACCCCTTTGTCACTTTTCAGAGGCTCTTTTTTCTTACTGGAACAAAGCGGCTTCCTCCGAACTCATGGACTTCTTCACGCTAATAGAGTGAGTGATCTATTTTTGACATGTTTCAAAATAGAATGGTCCTAATGGATACGGCGGTAAAACTGAGACATTCTTTCCAAAAGGCGTAGCGCCACGGGATGTCCCTGCAAAACATGTGTAAATGTTATTTTTGAAACGTGCCAACGCCAGTAAATACACGCCCGCTCCTTCGCTTGTGTTTGTCCCGCAGAGTCTGCCTGCATCAGTTCAGATACATGGGAAAGAGATTCATCGCCAGGTAGAGCGCACCAAAATGATTTTTTTTTTTTTTTTTTTTTTTCCTCTTCAAGATGTATCACTATTGCCATAATGTCCCTCTTACATGACACTTCCAAACATAACCTTTGCGCCGAACCTTCTAACAGCCCGCTCTTGGTTTGTCCTCTCGTCTGTTAACAATGCCGCCCAAGTTGTATTGTGGGTAATGTCCTGCGCCAGGGCCCCTCTTGCATGGGTAAGAAATCACTGCTCACTTTGCTTAACTCAGTGCATGATTTTGTCTAATGTTTGTCTCCCAGTTCTTTCTCGGTTCTCAGTTTGAAAACGAATTTATATTCTCGCACCACGAGACTCCGCAGTTCCCTTTTTTAAATTTTCTTATTTTTTTTGCCACCTCCTCCTTTCTGTGGCGTACTGCAAGCGTCGCAAGACGTACTCAGTGTTGGTGTTTTCCCCGTCTGACCAACAGAAGCCAGGAGGGGCCGGGGCCTGTCGCTCCGGACAGGAAGTCTCTGACTCTGCCCGTGTCTCGTAACAGGGCGGGGATCCTGCACGCCCGCCTCCAGCAGCTGGGAGCTCTGGAGAACGCCCACACCTTCAACAACAGTGAGTCGGTCTCTCTTCCTTCGTTCAAACACCTGCATGCAGGGCACGCATTTTTTCCTCACTTTTCAGCCCGTGTGATCATGTCGCCGACACTGTCTTCTTTCAGAAGACATGCACACCGGTATTCGTCCAATTTAACCATGACACCCGTCCCCAGTGAAGTTGGCCGACACTGGGTGCTGTCCGTTCCGCAGCGCGACGTAGTGCCCAGTGCCACGGCCGAGTCTCTTTTGCGAGTTCCACATGGACCGCAGTTACCGTTTTCCAAGCCTTCAAAGTGGTCTGAACAAAAGGGGCGTGGTCAGCCGCATTGTTATATCGCAATTAAGATGGAAGCACTTTTTTTCCCCTTCCGCTTATAAGTCTCTGACCCAGCAATCCTTGAGGCGCGTGGACGTAGCCGGAGCGCAGTCGCGTGTTTTGGCCAAAAAAAGCCACCATTTTAGTAGGCCAGTAAAATGACTCTCTCCGAGAGTGACCTGGCGCCCGTGCTCTCTGCGCAGTGTACTCCCATACGGAAGCAGACGTGAGCAGCCAGTGCCTGCTGGAGGCCAATGTGTCCACGGAGGTGTGTCTGACTGTGCTGGACACGCTCAGCATCTTCATCATGGGGTTCAAGGTAGGAGCGGAGACCGTCTGTTCATAAAAAGAAAAAAGAAACAAGCCAAAACGCGATACCTGACCTCTCATAGTCCTGTATCGCCGACTGCCCTGGCTTCCTCCACAGACTCAGCTGCACTCCGATCTGGGACACAACCCCCTGATGAAGAAGGTCTTCCAGGTGCACCTGTGCTTCCTGCAGATCCCTCAGTCTGAGGCCGCCCTCAAGCAGGTCTTCACCTCGCTCCGGACCTTCATCTATAAGGTGAACCTTTTTTTTTTTTCTTTTTTTTTCACTGTCCCTTTAAACCGAGGGTGGGCAACTTTGACGATATGGGAGGGGGCCACAAAAAAAGGCGTCCTCACTACCAGAGGGCCACATGGTGACCGTGCACTTCCACCAGTCGGACGCTATCGCCGCGTCATTTCAATTTGCCAACTATAGAATCTAATTTGATAAAAATAACGAAATATATACGGGCAATTTGAGGTTTCGTAACCAATGTCTTGCTTGTTTACAACCGTGAACCCAATAACTTTGTTGTTTTTTTTTTATTGACTCGGGGGGGGCGCAGAAACATAGGGTGGGGGGCCACATGCGACCCGTGGGCCGCCGGTTGCCCATCCCTGCTTTAAACCGGCCTCCTCGGGCAGGTGCCCCGTGAGTTTCGTAATGTGGCCTCATGGTCTTTTGTCACTCTCCGCGCAGTTCCCCTGCACCTTCTTTGACGGCCGCGCCGACATGTGTGCCTCTCTGTGCTACGAAATCCTCAAGTGCTGCAACTCCAAGCTGAGCTCCATCCGCAGTGACGCCGCCCACCTCCTCTACTTCCTCATGAAGAGCAACTTTGACTACACGGGCCGCAAGTCCTTCGTGCGGACGCACCTGCAGGTACACGTTGGAGGTTTTTGCGCAAAAACAAAAAAAAAAAAACACACTCCGCGAGTGGATGCGGCCCGCTCCCTCGATGGTAGCCTTCATGTGCTCATGTTCTCGCTCACGGTCGGTGCAGGTGGTAATCGCCGTCAGTCAGCTGATCGCCGACGTCATCGGCATAGGGGGGACCCGCTTCCAGCAGTCTCTCTCCATCATCAACAACTGTGCCAACAGCGACAAGAGCATCAAGGTGACCTCGCTTTTATTCAACCTCGTATTTTTGACCCCGAAAATGAATGAGTCTCTTCAAAATGTTGGCCATACGAGTGTGATCTTTGGCATCGCCTGCGCCGCTGTAACCCCCGCAGCACACGGCATTCCCGTCCGATGTCAAGGACCTGACGAAGCGCATCCGGACGGTGCTCATGGCCACGGAGCAGATGAAGGAGCACGAGAGCGACCCGGAGATGCTGGTGGACCTGCAGTACAGCCTGGCCAAGTCCTACACCAGCACGCCGGAGCTCCGCAAGACCTGGCTGGACAGCATGGCGCGCATTCACAACAAGAACGGAGATCTTTCGGAGGTGGGGTTTTTTTTTTTTTTTCGTTCGTTTTTTTTTTTTACTAAAATTTCAAGCTTAGCTGCGGTCCACGTGACTGTGCTTTTGAAGGCGTTGCATTTCATTTGTCACTTGTGTACCTCACCTGCAGGCTGCCATGTGTTACGTGCATGTTGCTGCACTGGTGGCTGAGTACCTGTGGAGAAAAGGTGGGTGGAGCTTATGGATATTTGCCTCCTGGTAGTAATCTGCTTATTTTTTAACGCTGCTTTATCTTTTTATGACCCCCAGTTTACACAGGTCATATAATGACTCGCTCGTAAGATGATTCTGAGCCATAGTAAGATGTAGTCGACGATAGAACGTTTTGAAGCACTAATGATTAAACAAATAGGCGGATTGATGTGATTTTCACATTTATGGTGTTTTTTATTATTTTATGCATGGCTTGCTGCTGTGGCTGGAAAGTGCTCCCCACACGCCTACACGTGCGCACGCAGGAACGTACCCTTTCATCTGCCACCTGAGCACTTGTCCAAGGGTCACCTGCCCCATCCTGTGCTCCAAACCCTCCAACGCTGCATTTTTTCAGATAAGATCCCACGTCACGTTTCAGCACATATCGCACCGGATTCAACTCCGGAGGGGATCTGTTACGTAGGGGCGGGTGGGTCAAAATGTGGATCCTGGGAACACCTGCTACGAGAAGCACGTTGACGTTCACATCGCGGATCACTGCACCCCAGCTTTAATCATTCACATCCAGATCAGCGTTAAGTTTCACTTTCCGCATCATTTTTTTAAATAATAGAGCAGCACAGGAAAGCGCTATTGTGTGATTCGGTGTTTCTGCACGCGTCAATGAACACCACTTTTCACGAAAAACAGTTAACACCGCATCTCCGCCCCGCACACCCGTCCCTCCCGCTGTAATCTTGTTTCATTTGTGACAAACGCGTTCATTTGCGGTTCTCGCTTTAGAGGTGGAAATGTTCCGTGTTCGGCCCAATGGCCTTTGGGTTGACGCAATTTGCGCCGGGGTTGTCCTGTGCCTGCCTTACACTGGGCCTACGTGTAACTGTCTGCTCGCGTGCTCCGCGCCAGGTATGTTCAGACAGGGCTGCTCCGCCTTCCGCGTCACCACGCCGAACATCGACGAGGAGGCGGCCATGATGGAGGACGTGGGGATGCAGGATGTCCACTTCAACGAGGTGAGGCTCTCTGTCGTTATCTCCCTCCACGTGCCGTAGACTTTAGGCTGTGCCCTGAGCGCCTGCCTGTTGACCAAGCATTTAGGATGTTTTTTTTTTTGTTTGTTATGGCCACACGTGTCACTTGATTGCCTGTTTGGAAGAGCTCTTATCTCCGGGAAGAGTATCAATTGCTCTTGGAGCGTGAGGCGGAATTACAGTAGACTTTGACTCGGGGCTTGGCGCGCGTTCCTGCTTTGAATCCGCTGAGCTGAGGGGAGTCCGGCGGGGGGGTTGGGGGGGGGGCTTGTTTGTTGGAACAGAGGCTTCCGATCAGGTCTTTCGGCTGCGCTAACATGACAGGGACATTGAATGCAGCGTGTGGGCAATGTGTGCGGCTTTATGAGGCGGCCGACAGGTGTGTTTGCGATGAAAAGTGTATTTACCGTCCAGAGGCTCTGAGAAGCTTCTTCCCGTCTTTGCCAGATGGACCCGGTTTGGCATCCGCCAATAAAAAGAAACGAGATGATGCGTCCATTACCTCCCCCTCCGCACGCACACTCGGCACAGTTTAAGTTCAATTTAACCTCTTAAGACAAATGAGGGGGACGGAATGCCCCTCTCTTTGCAACCGCTTGTCCGGCGGGGGGTTGCGGGGGGGGGGGGGGGGGGGGGGGGGGGGGGGGGGGGGGGGGGGGGGGGGGCTTCCGATCAGGTCTTTCGGCTGCGCTAACATGACAGGGACACTGAATGCAACGTGTGGGCAATGTGTGCGGCTTTATGAGGCGGCCGACAGGTGTGTTTGCGATGAAAAGTGTATTTACCGTCCAGAGGCTCTGAGAAGCTTCTTCCCGTCTTTGCCAGATGGACCCGGTTTGGCATCCGCCAATAAAAAGAAACGAGATGATGCGTCCATTACCTCCCCCTCCGCACGCACACTCGGCACAGTTTAAGTTCAATTTAACCTCTTAAGACAAATGAGGGGGCGGAATGCCCCTCTCTTTGCAACCGCTTAATGTCCCAAGATGAAAGCTGCACGCAGCAGGTCCAAGTTTTATTGACGTGCGCGTGTCTGCGTTTGCTCAGGAGGTGCTGATGGAGCTGCTGGAGGAGTGCGCCGATGGCCTCTGGAAGGCGGAGCGCTACGAGCTCATCGCCGATGTCTACAGGCTCATCATCCCCATATATGAGCAGCGAAGAGACTTTGAGGTAATCCAGGGACGCGCATGCATTCGTACGGGAGCCACGTTGTAAATGGCAAAAATCCCGGCCTCAAACTGCCACGGAGGCAAACGTTGTCATGTGTCAGGGCTTTGAAAAAAAAAAAAAAAAAAAAGTGTCCAGAAGTTACCGTGCGTGGTTCACGAAACCCTCCACTTCCACATTTCAATTTCTGCAATTTGTTTTGGGCAACAGAAGCTGACACACCTCTATGACACCCTCCACCGTGCCTACACCAAAGTCATGGAGGTGATGCACACCGGCAAGAGACTGCTGGGCACATACTTCCGAGTGGCCTTCTTTGGACAGGTAAGGGGGGCGGAGCGGGAGAGAAAGCCGTCACACAACTGAAGTAACGGGCAGTTTTTGACCAGTATGAGCGTTCATTAACTCCGATCTCTTGATGAAAGCATGATTTCGGACTTTGGCACGCATGCACGTTCGGCGCGGGAACGTTCCCTTATGCACACATTGAATCTGAATTAACCCCATCTAAAATTCTCCTTTTAACGGGAGATTTCTCTTTTTTTCCCCCCCGCCACCTCCAAGGCTGCGGTAAGTGTGTGTTGTGTTTTCGGTTGGATTAGGAGCATAGTGTAGCTGTTGATTTCCCAAAGTGGTACCATAGTTGTAGATTTACATTCTTAGCAAAATGAAGGTCATTTTGATAATCCAGATGTACATTTGCTTTATAGCTGTGTTTTGCAAAAGTAGGCACATACAACTTTTTTTTTTCCTCTGAACGCTAGTGCGTGTCTCCACCCACACAACTGTCTGTGTAGTCTTTTGTCGTTCATTGGTGACTAAGTAGGTATTTTGTTAATATCACCCTATATAGTCCATCTCAAGGGAAATCTGGCCTCTCACAGAATACCAGCAAAAATACATAAACAAAATACATGCACTATTGTCATTTGTGCATGTAAGTACAAATCAAATAATAATACATTTATAGATAAAGACCAGATAAGTAAATTGATAAATAAATCATAAATCTTATCAAGTGTTTCCTTATTACAGTCATATACAGTCTTTACAGTCAGAGAAAGTTGTTCTAGTAGCCAAGCCTCACATCCCGAATTAATAGTACAAAAATATCCATTGATATTATTTCCTTATTAATATATATATTTCGTAGTGCTTGGCACTTTAACGCGTTATTGTTATTATTATTATTACAAAGCAATTCTCCCGCAAGTCACTCCAAACGACCCACCAGTTGAGAACCACTGCTCTAACAGGGACACTTGCTACTGAACATAGACTATTTATTCTGCTCCCTGATAAAATATATACGTGTAAAGCACCTGTTCAAGGAAAAAAAAGAAAACTGATTCATAAATGTTTACTTGCTGCTGCTCAGTATGGGCGGGATTTATATTTCATTCGATTGCATTAATTAATGTTTAAGTTGAGATTTTTTGAAGTGTTACTGCACTTTTGTCCATCCTACCTATGTACTTTTTGCGCATAATAATGCGATGAATCGCGATCAAAAATGTCATAGTTGCCCTGCACTAATATTTAGTAAAGGTAAGATAATGGTAACTAATGAAAAATATGGCAGAATCCAGCAAGGTTTGACCCCAGCTTTTTATTCTGGGACTCTGCAGATACATCCAGGCGGCGCAGGTGATAACAGGCGACGGGGTTAATGTGTAAACTCTGTCTTCTGCAGGGATTCTTTGAGGATGAGGATGGAAAGGAATATATCTACAAGGAGCCAAAGTTCACTCCGCTCTCTGAGATTTCCCAGAGGCTCCTGAAGCTCTACTCTGACAAGTTTGGCCAGGAGAATGTCAAGATCATCCAGGACTCTGGCAGGGTGGGGTCCCGCTTGTGTTTGTGGGTGTGTGTGTGTGTGTGTGTGTGTGTGTGCGCGCGCGTGTTTATATAGCTGTTTTTATTAATGGGAGTCTCAGGAAGTTGTGTTATCATCTTGGGTGAACAAGATTATTTGGTTTCATAATGCTGAGTCCGGGAACATTCAGACAAGTCATGGTTAAAACGCAACAATTCCCATCATCTAAAATACATTTGATGTGTCATACCTCGAGTATTAATCTTGTCTATTCAACCTTTATTTATACTGGTGACATATTCACCAGATTATCTATGTAGAAGTTTTAATCATATAAATATCATAGTGAGGTCATTGAGGCAAAATGTTGACATGTTTGCCAGATTATCTCTGAAGAGGTCATTTTCTGATGTCTTCCACGATATCATGGTATATTCATTTTATACCAAAGGATAATGAAATGTTTACTTAATCATCTTTTTGTTTTTATTTATGCTTGAGCAATGATAGGTGTGATTACCACCACTGCAGGTAGCTTGTGGTTGATGTTGGAGTAAAAAAATATTCTGTTTAAACCATTGCTTACACATGTTCTTATGTATTTTTGGCTAAAACAAGGACACTATCCTACATGTGGAAATTCTGACATCATAAACATGATGTATATCTGTTCTTAAAGAAAATCATTCTAGTGGTAAATTCCCCTGCAACCACAACTTGTCGTTGTTATACTTTTGTCTGTATACATAGTTTAATAATATTAATAGTGATAAAAATGATAATAAATAATGACTTCATTTTTCTCTTTTTTGATCTATCTTTTCCAACCCACAGGTGAACCCAAAAGACCTGGACTCCAAGTACGCCTACATCCAGGTGACCCACGTCACGCCCTACCACGACGACAAGGAGCTCGACGACAGGAAGACGGACTTCGAGAAGTGCCACAACATTCGGCGCTTCGTCTTCGAGACGCCGTTCACCGTGTCGGGCAAGAAGCAGGGAGGCGTGGAGGAGCAGTGCAAGCGGCGGACCGTTCTCACCAGTGGGTCGCGCGGCCCGCGCCAATTGCACTCAAAGAAACATTAGTAATAAAAAAAACAACAAAAAAAAAAAATACGTTAACAAATATACTGTAATTAATTAACACGAGAGCAAGAACCAAAGTAAGGCTTGCTGATGGGAAGCACGGAATGAGCGAATCTCCCTGGTGGAATCTGTTATCGATTACAATCAACCAAAATGTTATTATCACTGTGCTGTTTTTCTTTAAAAGACAAAGTTCAAGTGTTATCTGGCTATGTAAAGAATCACGCTCACTGATAGTGTCTTGGCTCTAGGCCAGCTCCCTTTTGCTCAGTCACTGTTTACAAGCACAGTGGCCCATAATTCATTAGATTGAACGTTGCCATGGCACACGACTGGACGCTTATTAGTAGTCTGTTTTCCCGGGTCGGCACTGGGAATGATGCTTCCCCCCCCCCATTCTCCCCCCCCAGCCACCCACTGCTTCCCCTACGTGAAGAAGCGCATCTCGGTGATGTACCAGCACCAGACGGACCTGAGCCCCATCGAGGTGGCCATCGACGAGATGAGCGCCAAGGTGGCCGAGCTGCGGCTGCTGTGCTCGGCCCCGGAGGTGGACATGATCCGGCTGCAGCTCAAACTGCAAGGCAGCATCAGCGTCCAGGTACGTGCGGCCGCTCGAACCCCGCGGGGGGGGGGGGGGGGGGGGGGGAAGAAAAGGGCGGGGGAAGCAATAATCGGCGCACTTCGTCGTAACGCGACTGCGGTTGTCCTTCCAGGTCAACGCCGGCCCCCTCGCCTACGCCAGAGCCTTCCTCGACGACGCCAGTGCCAAGAAATATCCCGACAACAAGGTCAAACAGCTCAAGGAGGTTTTCAGGTACTGCTTGATGTCAGAGGCGCCGGTGCCGATATGGAGCTCTTTTTTCCACAGCTTTTCTCCCCCTCCTCACCTGCATTGGGCCTGTGGTCAACCCAAAGAAAATCGTGGCCAAAATTGCATTGGGCCTAATCCTCCACCCATCGGCCGGTGTCGGGATTAAGGTTAGATTTAGTTCGATGACTACACCAGAGTGCGCCGAGTCTGCAAATCTCTGATCGCCTCGGTGACGTCAACGAATCGTCAATCAACGTTTGCGCTGTCGCGTACCGAACAAATGCCAATTCTGTGTTTACACTGTGGGCCTCAAGTGCCACTTGGTCTCGGCGTTGTTTTTCTCCTTTGATTTTGATGGGGTCTGTTGGCGTGCCGCTTTATTTATTCATACGTTTTTTTTGTTTTTTTTCTCGACCCCACCGAACGTCGCCGCCGCAGGCAGTTCGTGGACGCGTGCGGCCAGGCGCTGGGCGTGAACGAGCGGCTGATCAAGGAGGACCAGCAGGAGTACCACGACGAGATGAAGGCCAACTACAGGGACCTGGCCCGCGAGCTGTCCGGCATCATGCATGAGCAGGTAGGAGCGCCGCACCCACTGGACGCGCTGGCCACACCGGGGCTCTCACTTTCCCCTCACACACGTTTTCACGTGCTTTTGCAGCTATTTATTTGTCTGGCGCCAGTATCGTGCTTTTGCGTGCGTCCCGACGCTTGTCCCGCTCCGCCTGTGATGCGTCGGGTGAACATGTTGCGCCAGGATGCACAGCTGTCCTCGCACTTGCCATTTGTGTCACCCCCCCCTCCCCCCCCCTAACGTTGCGCAGCTCGCCTCACCAAGCTAACCCCGTCTCTCGTCTCCTGCTTCCTTTGTGCCGGCCGGAGCAGATCGGACGGTAAAGCTGCTTTTCTTTCTCCTCTCTCTTTGTGAAGCGCTCGTCAAATACTGTGTGGTGGCTGTGTGAGTGACGGGTGCGGGTGAATTGTCCTCTTGTGCCAAAAAAATACAAAAAAAAACACCCCGCCCGACATTATTTACATATCCCACGGAGCCTCTTCTTGAAGTAGAACAACGTGCACCTTAATGACTCCCTAATGGCCACGGAGAGAAAAAAAAGAAAACGCGGCCATATGGAGACCATAAGCACAATCCATATGCTTAACAGCCGCGTGTGCATTTGCCGGGATACAGTGAATGTCCTCCTAACGGTGCATTTCTCCCAGATAAACCCGGTGGAGGACGGCGCAAGGAGCGCCCTGTCTGACTCCATGGGCATCTTCAACGCCATCAGCGGCACGCCTACCAGCGCCAACTCTCACGGCTCCGCCGGCGCCCTCTGAGCCACCCCCCCCCCCCCCCCCCCCCCCCCCCCCCCCCCCCCGCCCCCGCCGAGCCCACCCCCCCCCCCCCTCCCGACGCCAACGGCCGACACCCGTTCTTCACCTCCACTGACCCCGGGAGGAGGAATCACTTTCCCGTTGCCTCCCCTGCCCCGCCGGCAGAGAGGGCGTGACGCCGGCGGCTGGTCCTCAGACGGTTAAGCAGCCGACGTGCTTCCGGTGGGGCGACGGCGGAGGAGCTCATGTTTTTCCCAATCGTTCGGCCCCACCGAAAAGGACATATTTCCGCAGGTTGAAACGCATTTTTCACCCAAGTCGGATGCACGTCCGTTTTTTTTTTTATCGTCGAGTTCCGGTTTTGCCTGCAGTGCTTGTCGGAGAGGGGCCTTTTTCTTTTTTTTTTTTCTTTTTTTTCGAAATAAAATGCCGCCGGCACAGGATGATGCGCGGTGTTTTTTTTTACCCTTGGAGCTCCAGGCGCTGTTACAGCCGATGCATTTCTCTCTCTCTCTCTCTCTCTCTCTCTCTCCTCGCTCTATTTCAGAAGAACCGTCGAGCCGAGCCAAGCCAGTTTCTATAAAGGAAAAAAAAGAAAAGAAAACGTGTGCAATATTTTCTACCTTGACCGAGGCTACCTACTTGCACGTGGGGGGAAAAAAAAAACACTCTTGCCAAAGACGCTATAGACACTGCAAGGATGGGGGGGGGGGGGGGGGCGGCAATTTGTAACCTACCCCTTGGTTTTTCTTTCGTCTGTCACCTGGACGCCCTTTGTTACCTGTGAGATATAAAAAAAAAAAAAAACTAACTAACCAAACGTTTTTACTCATTGACCGCTAATGTATTATAAATTCAAGGCCAGAATAAAATCTGCAACGATGCACGCGCTCTCCTTCTGTTCGGTTATTATCGTCCAAGGTGGAGGCGCAGGTGGAGATTCCTCACCGGTGTCGGGGAGCGGACCGCAGCGTGCATCGGAGTTTCGGCTCCCTCGACGCGACTTCTTGACAAATCTGCTTGAGTCCGCTTATCGACCGGCTAAATGTGTAAATCCGCCCCAGGTACGTCCGTCCATCGGTCCACTTTGAGATAGGGCATATTCTCAGGAATGCCGTTGGGGAGGTTTTCCCAAATGTTGGGAATTTTGTGATTTTGCTCGTCAAAGGTCAAAGGTCGCCGCCTCTGGGACCTCACGATATTATTTTTTATTTTTTTTGTTACCTAGATTCAGCAAACTTCTTTTTTTTTTATATATATTTTCTTTTAATAAAGACTGCTATCTTATTTCAGTTAGTTGGACGTATTTCGTTCAAGCGGGGCTTGCTAATCCCACCACATGTCACGGACACACCCCCACGGGCGCGCGCGCACACACACACACACACACAAACTGCACACGCCTTGTTGCGGTCCTGCTGGACGAGCCGGACGAAACACGGTCATTGGGTGTCAGAGGTTTCCGGGGCCGCTGAACACGGCGTGTGCGGCGTGAGTCCTGCGAGCCTTTTAACGGCGTGCGCTTGTGTGTGTTTTTATTCCGTGAAATGCACCTCATCATTTTATGTCTGACCTTTTGCGAGCTCCACCTTCGCCGCACGTGCTATTCACTCACGTCCGGTCACTCCTTACCGTACCTACCGTGAGGCACTAAGGTACAGGGGGTCATTTCGTGTTTGAGAGCGACAACAGAAACAAATAATGCTGTCCCTTAAGTGCCAGTACAATTTATAAAAAAAAAAAAAAAAAAAAGTCCAAATGGAAAAGAGTGTTAAATGTCAGGCCAGGTGTTTCATTCATTGAAAACCAGATATGCATGGCTCTGCTAGGACGCTGATATTATAATATATCATAATAATAACCAGAATTGCTGCTCAAGGTGCTTCACAGGATAACATTGACAACTCGTCAAATACACGAGAGCAATAAAATGCTTAAAATAAATCAAATATGAGCAAAAAAAAAGTGTCATAGACCAATAAACACTAACGTCTTGCTCAGTATATACTGTATATATATATATATATATATATGTGTGTGTGAGTGGCGCAAAATGACGATTCATCTATACACAAGTGCTTCAGTCGAAATACTAAAAACCAGTCTACCTGCATTTTAAATTGTCATTACATTTTCATAGACGGGCTTTGGTTTGGTGCCAGGCTTTTAAAAAAAAAAAATTATAGCTTGTATTGAAATACACTCGCTATCTTGCAATCGCTTCCAGCTTAGCTGACCCATCGTCTTTTCGTGTGCGGGAAGGCCTGTTCACTGTGGGGCCGGAGTCATAAAGAAATGACTCACACGCGCGCACACGCGCACACACACACACACACACACACACGTTCACACACGTAGACACACGTACAGAGAGAATGTGCTGGCCGGTTGGTGACTTGCATACTGGGAGGTGCTGGGGAGTTTTAGTGCGTGCGTCTGGGTGTGTGTGTGTGTGTTTGTGTGTGTGTGTGTGTGTGTGTGTGTGTGTGTGTGTGTGTGAGTCCAGCGTCGGTAGGCGTTGTAGGAGGTCCGTTGGGAGGTTACATAAGAAGCCGCCGGGGCCTCTGCCTGCTCAAAGTGTCGCGGATCTGGACCGGGGTCACCGATTTTGTCTCTCTGTGTTTTAAGGATACTGTTGGAGAGGGGCCCTGATTGCACACACTGCAGCCATGGCAGGTGAGTGCCAGGCTGGAGGGACACACACACACACTCAGGAGCGCGCACACGCACACACAGGATTTGCTTTTGCCGTTTATAGCAGGGGAGGAATATTCTTTGTTTATATCCCACGCTACACTGTGTGCTTCACTTTGTGAACCACTTTGTAACCAATGTGCTCAGCGGATGTCGGATGTGATATTGTGTCTTATTGCGTCCTTCGCAATAATATTATTATCGTGTTTTTTGTTTCCCCCCCCAGACAACGAGAAGCAGAAGGCCAAGCAGAAAAGCGTAAGTGCCGACTTCACCGCGGCGTCTCGGTGGTATACGTGGTTTACCGCTTTGACGAAAGAAAATGAATGAAAAAAAACACTTGGCGGCGCCACGGTCTAGCGGTTTTGGGGTTCGAGCATTGAAGTGATGACGGCTACGAAACGCGTGCATACTTACCGCATTGCGTGTCCTTCTCCGTCAGGTGACCGTCTGCGGTTACCCCCTGAGCATCTTTTTCATCGTGGTCAATGAGTTCTGCGAGCGCTTCTCCTACTATGGCATGCGAGGTGAGTCGGCTGTCCCCGGCTTCCGCGCGTGTTTTTTCCCCCCCGTTTCCCCCAAACGCCAAAAAACATAGCCCTCTGGCCCAAGTCAACGAAATCTTCTGTCAACTTATTCCTACGCCATTCGGTGCACTGCTGTGATTCCCCAACATCCTCGGGTCGCCTCATCTTAACTTTGCGCCGAATGCACTTAAAATTTTTCAAAATTGACCAAGTGTACTTTCTGGGATGATATGACTCATCGTGGCAGATTCAATCGTTCCATAATATGTGTAAGGGTATCTTAAAAAAAAACAAAAACGTCCTAATAATCGGATAATGCACTTCATGGGGATCCAAAAATTCACAGGGAATGTTTTTCAACTGGGGAAAAAAAAAAATGAACATACTGCTGTTGTTTTACCCCCCCCCCACCACGCCGCGTCGTGCAGCCGTGCTGGTGCTGTACTTTAAGTACTTCCTGAGGTGGGACGACGACTTCGCCACCACCATCTACCACACCTTCGTGGCCCTGTGCTACCTGACGCCCATCCTGGGAGCCATCGTGGCCGACTCGTGGCTCGGCAAGTTCAAGTGAGTCGTTTTTTTTTGTTGCCCTCCCGCGGAAACGCCGACTCGCAACCGGACAGTGGCGCACTTTTATTTTCCATCCATTTGGATGGAAAAAAAAAAGGCCCGGAAGGTCCATAAACAGCAGTTGGCCGAACCGTGCTGTTGCCCTGCACGTGTACGCAGGCTTGTGCAACCGGTGTGGAGGGCCGGAGTGTGTCACGGAGTGTATCTCAGAGAGAGTCGGCTGTTAAATCTCATCCTTGGATTTTTGACCCTTATCGAGCTTATCTGATGTACACCCATTTCAACTCTGCGCTCCTTCCTCCTCCTCCTCCTCCTCCTCCTCCCTCTGCACAGGACTATCGTGTACCTCTCCATCGTTTATACGGCCGGACAGGTCGTCATGGCTGTGAGTGCCATCCACGACATCACAGACGCAGACAAGGACGGCACGCCTGACAACATGACCTTCCACGTGTGAGTGGAGCGCAGCCGTAACGCAGCTGCAGTCTAACGGCACGACACTCACAGATGCACTCTGACACGCTTTTTTTTTGTCCCCCCCCCACACACACACACACAGAGCTCTGTCCATGGTGGGTCTGCTCCTCATCGCCCTGGGGACGGGCGGCATCAAACCCTGCGTGGCCGCCTTTGGTGGAGACCAGTTTCAGGACCATCAGGTCAGACGGGGCTCCACACACACACCACACCAGCACTGTGTACACGGGAGAGGGGGGAGAATGACATTTACGGCCTCATAAATCCCAGGGCAACAGAGCCGCAGTAAATGCTGTAGGAACACCATGTATCCTCAAAGGTAAAATCAAATCGTAACACCAGGGGACCTGGCAAAAAAAAAAAAAAAGTGATAATGTATTCAAAATGACATTTTCTTTTATTATTATTATTATTATTATTATTATTATTATTATTATTATTATTATTATTATTATTATTATTATTATTATTATTATTAATTTTCATACATATTTTAGACCTGT
>JAFBJU010001328.1:406948-426082 GCA_016785305.1 Colistium nudipinnis
TTGCAGGTTTCCATGTGAACCGTACACACACACACAAACACACACACACACACACACACACACACACACACTAAAAATCTACTCGCACGCGTACACCAGTTGTTATCTCACGCCCTTGCACAAACACGCGCACACAAGGCAATTCTCTCAGCTATCTGCGGCATCTTGTCAGCACTTCTTGTATCTCTGTTTTTTTTTTTTTTCCCCCTTCTCCTGCCCCTCCTTTTATTAACTATTAACCGTGGGGCCATCTGCCTCTGTGACTTATTACAATGTTCAAGGCCAACGGCCACATGTATCTCCTATTGTTATTATTGGGAACCGTGAGGGAAAACCACGTCGCGTAGGAAATCGGATAAGGAAAAAAACACACACACACACACACACACACACACACACACACACACACACACACACCCACCAGCATCGGTGCTTTTCTTGAACTCGCTTGTCCTCCGGTGTCTTCGCAGGAGAAGCAGAGAAGAACCTTCTTCTCCATCTTCTACCTGTCCATCAATGCTGGCAGCCTGCTGTCCACTGTCATCACCCCCATCCTCAGAGGTAGGAGCGCGCGCTCGAGTCCCGCCCGGAGGACAAAATGTGAGACTGACCCTTCACGTCTCGACTTTTGTTTTGTTTTTTTGGTGCTTTCCAGCTCAGGAGTGTGGCATTTACACCAAGCAGAAGTGCTACCCACTGGCCTTTGGAGTCCCTGCCGCTCTCATGGTGGTCGCTCTGAGTAAGGCATTTTGTTTTCTGTTGTGAGCAGTCAGGCCGTAATCAGCAGATCAGTGCGTCTTTGTCCCGAGGCCACCTTTATTACACGTCCCCTCCTGACTCCTTTGAAGACGGATACCAAAGTGATAAAAACGCTTGGCTCACGATTGGGTTTCAAAACAAAATGTGACGGTGACGTCATCCGGCTTATCTCAGGTTGCGACGCCTGTGACTTCCCGTTTTTGACGCCACGTATCACACGTCCTCAGACCAAAAGTCAAATGTCCATATGCACATGCTGCCGCCGTGTATGTGATGTGCTTGTTTGTGCGCGTCCGCAGTTGTGTTCATTGTCGGAAGCGGCATGTACAATAAGACCGCCCCGCAGGGCAACATCATGGTGAAAGTCTGCAAGTGCATCGGGGTAAGTGACCCCCCCCCCCCCCCAAAAAAAAATTTTTTGGAACGCCGCGTCTTTTCAAACTTTCAGGGCGCAGTGTGTGGTAACAATCCGAGACAAAAAACACACATGTTCTTTCTGCCGCCTGTAGTTTGCCATCAAGAACCGCTTCAGGCATCGTTCCTCTCAGTATCCTAAGAGAGCCCACTGGATGGACTGGGCTGATGAGAATTACGATGTAAGTGAAATACCCGCGCGCGCACAGCACACACACACACGCAAATACAAGCAGTACAACCAGGGACATGAGACTCCAAAGTGTTTGTCTCTCTGTTCCGCTCCAGAAACTGCTGATTGCCCAGGTGAAGATGGTGCTGAAGGTGCTGTTCCTCTACATCCCTCTGCCCATGTTCTGGGCTCTCTTTGACCAGCAGGTGACTTTACCCCATTACCTCCCCTCGTGCGCCGCATGTGTGATGTAACGCGCGTCACCCCCGATCCCCGACGCTCCTCGTCACCCCGCGGAGCGACGCAAGCTCAACAACGCAGTGCATTTCAGGGGACGCGTAAACGGAATTTGAATTAGATTGGACGAGGACTAGCAAATGGAAATGAAGCAGTAAAGTGCACAGTGTGGTTTAAATATGTGTATATATATATATATATATATATATTTATACATATATACAGTATGGACAGGAATTGTAAACAGTAGTATAAATATGAGGTATACAGTTGAGGTAGAGCAAATGCAGACATTATTATTATTATTATTATTATTATTATTATTATTATTATTATTATTATTATTATTATTATTATTATTACTATTATTATTACTATTATTATTACTATTATTATTAATTATAATTAACATTGTGCTAAAACAACTGAATACACGTGCCGTGTCTCCTCCGCAGGGCTCCAGGTGGACCCTCCAGGCCACCACAATGGACGGAGACTTTGTGCGTGCAGTATTTCGTTCGAAGCATTTCTCCAGAGTCCCACTCTAGACCACAATAAAGCCCGTTTTCTTTTTTTCCCCTCTCCTCTTCAACAGGGATTTCTCACCATACAGCCCGATCAGATGCAGGTAACACACACACACACACACACACACACACGGGAATGGATTTCTATTCATTTGTTCCGTCGCGGCTGAGCGCCGGTGGTCCCTTTGCTCTCTCAAAGACCCGACCCGCTCTCTTCCCTCCAGACCGTCAACCCAATCTTGATCCTGATTTTGGTGCCAATCGTGGACAGTGTCATCTACCCGCTGATAGCCAAGTGCAAACTAAACTTCAGGTGAGTTCCTCGCTTTTCTCTCCCGATGTGACAATGTGACATCGATATAAATACCGTACACCAGTACGCAAGAGAATGGTCTGAGAAAAGATGTGATGGTTGAGAAACACGTCATTGAAAATGTCTTTTCTCTGCATTATAGTGTGGCATAAAACCACCAAATACTGTTTATCGGTGATGTCTCTAAAAAGGGGGTTGAATATGTGTGGTGTGTGTGGTGTGTGTGGTGTGTGTGTCTGTGTGTGTGTGTGTGTGTGTGTTGTTTCGCAGTCCCTTAAAGAGGATGACCGTGGGGATGTTTTTCGCTGCTCTGGCGTTCATAGCTGCCGGTCTGGTCCAGATTCAGATCGACGTGAGAGCCACACACATGCGACCGCACACACGGGGCAAATTGAAACTAACCAAAAAAAAAAAAACACCCAGGGCCTCGTGACACACAATTCACACACGCGCGCGCAATTCCTCTCCTCTCCCAGCAAACCCTGCCCAAGTTCCCCTCGAGCGCCGAGATTCAAGTCAAGTTCATCAACGGGCTGAACAGGTCGCTGGACATCACGGCGGGAACCAACGACTTGACCCTGGAGCCTTACGCGGTAATTGGCGGGGAGTCGTGCTCACTCGTAGCCAGGTTTGGGAGACATCTTACGGACGCTGATGTTTTTTTTTTGGAATCTCCCAACAGGCCAGTCAGGATTACCTGACCTTTAACGAAGATTTCCCACTGAATCTGGGACCCAATGCCTCGTACGCGAGCAGTTTGCAGCATGGCTCTCGGTATACCGTGGTCATCGTTCAGGACGGTGCCTTGCCCAGGCCCCAAACGGTGAGCACGCCCGCGGGACAAACCCGGATCACGATAAACTCACCGCCATGTCCGTTTGCTCAGAGGAGAGTCCGAGCCACCTTGATTTCACGAGACTTAAACGACCTTATGCGCCTGTCGGGACCTGGCAGTTATTTGGCAAGATTTGCACGGAACACGCCCTAACCGACCTTTCTGTCTTCAGTTCAAGGACATCGCAGCCAAGCCGGAACAAGGCGCCAACCTTATCAGGCAAGCGTCTCCTTTTGACTCTTAAGCCGGCAGGAAATGGTCCCCAATGGGCGCCACGTGCGCTCATTGGGGTGTATGCCGAGTGGCGTTGCCGCTCCTTTATGCCACTTTGCAACTTGTGTCGTGTCGTTTTTGTCCCCTCACCTGGAATTCTCCCTGCCCAGATTCCTGAACGTCTATGGCTCCGATTTGAACGTGACGGTGGGGAACGGGGACGCCCACGCGATTGTCGTCAACAACATGTCGGACTATATCGCCGTACCCAAGGGAAAGTAAGGCTGGCATCGCCATCCGTTACAACCTGCACGTGACATGCTTTGCCATAGGGGGGGAACAACTCGACCCCTGACCCGGGTGTTTCTTTTTGTTTTTTTTTCCCCCCGTCACGTCAGCGCCCAGTACCGCCTCATGAGCGCTGATGGAAACCACTGTGTCTACAAGCAGAAACTGGGCTTCGGCAGCTCGTTCACCCTGATCGTCCCGCTGACCATCGTGTTTGACCCACAGAATGTAACTAAACACTAAAAAACACCTCTCCCCAACAATATGTGCAACTTTTCCCCCCCTCCGTGGGCATCGCCTCTGAGCACTGTGTGTGTGTGTCTCTCTCTCTCTCTCTCTCTCTCTCTCTCTCTCTCTCTCTCTCTCTCTCTCTCTGTGTCTCCGCAGTGTGGGAACATCCGAGCCGTGGAGGACATCGCGCCCAACACGATCCACATGGCCTGGCAGATCCCTCAGTATTTCCTCATCACCGTGGGAGAGGTGGTGTTCTCCGTCACCGGCCTGGAGTTCTCCTACTCGCAGGTAGGGCAGATTTAAGTCACGGGGGGGGGCAGGAAATGGGGAAAGACTCCTGCCTCCTGTTGGTCCTTTAGTGGCGCCACTTCAAATCCTCCTTCCTCTCTCCCCCCCCCCCCCCCCCCCCCCCCCACACACACACACACCAGGCACCGAGCAACATGAAGTCGGTGCTGCAGGCCGGTTGGCTGCTGACCGTCGCCGTGGGGAACATCATTGTGCTCATTGTCGCCGAGGCCGTGACCCTTTCGGAACAGGTGGGTGGATTGCATGCCCCCGGTCCATTTACGGCTGTCCGTCGATATCGCGCGGACGCTCATGATGGTGACACTGGAGGCGATTGCGCAGCGGTGCATGGTGCGCTACCAGCAGTTCCCCATAGCGTAGAGTAGCGCCTCCTCGCGAGTGGCTCACAAATCTCGAGGGCTTCCGAAACGATTTCCGGATGGCATAGCATCATGGGGAGAAGAAACGTTGCACTTGCAACTCTTTCACACCGGGGGAAACAGCGAGACCATTTTCGTTGGGTGCTAGCGTGTTTGTCTTTAAACATCCATTTAACGTGTGTGTGCGTGTGTCTTTGTTCCCCAGTGGGCCGAGTACATCCTCTTCGCCTCTCTGCTGGTGGTGGTGTGCGTCGTCTTCGCCGTCATGGCCCATTTCTACACCTACATCGACCCGGCCAAGATCGAAGCCGAGTTCGCCCACAAGGAACCCGAAGACAAGGACAGGAGGAAGAGTCTGGAGATGGCCCGGAAGAGGTCGGCGCGACACAGCGACAGCAGCTCCGTCTCCAGCTCCGAGGAGGAGGAGGAGGAGGGCAAACAGTCCAGGTTGTAAACGAACCCTGGATCTTTGCTGGTTGTTAATTTGCCCTCCGGCTGTTGTACATTTATTTGTACAGTGATTTATTCTTTTTGCACTGTGGAGCCACGTCTACGTTCCTTTCGTAGCCTTTATTTCCTTCGTACCGGAGTGCGCACGCCAAGAAACCGTTCCACCATTGTGTATTTATTGTAATATATTGTCACTGTTTTATATGCACGACGTTCCTGCCTGCTCCAGGATAAGAAGAAAAAAAAAAAAATAAGAAAAAAGAAAAAAGCGGGACACCAAAAGGGCTGCCTCATTGGTCAGAGTGACCAAGTGATACGCCGCACACGTCGGTCACTCATTTTTCGGCGTCGAGTGCAGATGCAAGGCAGGTACCGCGACCCTTCCAGTTTCCGTAAAGAGAGAGAGAGAGAGAGAAAGAAAAACAATCGAAACAATGTCTGTAAACAGTTAAAATGATCAAATTGAAAATAAATGTCCTTTTTCTGAGTACCAAAGGCTTTTCACACGTCCACTGGTTCATCGACCACGGGGTTGTCGCCGGGTCAACTTCGCCGAATCAGCCGCGAGACGCGCAGGACCCCAGAACTCTCGGTTACCATTAGATCTTTATTTCTCATGTCACTTTGAAAGCTTACAAGGAGCTCACATTGAACTTGGGAATTCTCAAATGACACAAGCAAAGATTATATACAGTACTATAAACTGTCAGCTATGATAAAGGAGACCCAATGTACACATTTTGTAGTTATTTCCGTAGCATATGGTTTTCTGTAAGGTATAGTTTTTTTTTTTGGCCGGAGCCAGGCGCCCATGTCCGTAAAGCGTTCCGTATTTCCATTCTTGACTCTTTGCAGTTATAAAAATATCTGATATTTCATCATTTCGTTCAATCCCTGTGTTGACAAGTGCGCCTTGGTGCGACTCCCTCAACATTATTGCTGCGTTAGCACAGTAGTAAAATTCTGGAAATTTGAAGTAAACATATATAGTAAAAGAATGGCTATTAGCAACTTTTTTTTTTTAATTTTCTGGTTTGTTCTTTTCTTCTTCCTTTTCCTCCTCTAACGGGTTTTTCTTTAAATACTCGTTACACTTTCAAAGTGCAAAAAAAACGCATTCTGAAGATTAGAAATGATAAACGGGGGGGGGGGGGGGGAAACAAAAAAAAAGGGAGAAACAAAACAACAAAAAGGTGCAAATCATACTACAAAAACGCCTGACGAGAGCGTTGAAACGAGGACGTGGCACTTCTGTGGCGCGGTGCGGAGGCCAGACCGCTTGCGCGCGCACGCGTGTGTGGCGGGAGGGGAGTCGGGATGGCGTCGATCTGCAGCTTGGCGTCCCCCCCCCCCCCTGTTTTTTGCCAATCGTTCCTCGGCCGCCTCTTTCAGCTTCGTAAGCGGCGGCGAGGACAAAGCGCGAGCCCGGGGGAAAAAAATAATACTTATCGCCGTTTGACCCTCTTCACCTCGCTCGGCGCCACCGCCCACACATCTGCCTTCATTCTTGTCCTAAACAATTTAAAAGCTCACTTAACATTGCCTGAACATAAAAATACAGGAAGGAGTCCCCCCCCGCACACACACACACACACACACATCCCCCCCACACACACACACCACACACACACACATCCCCCCCCACGCACACACACAAACACACTCTCTCCCAACAGGCAAACTCCGAAAAATAAAGATCCAGCTTCTCCCTCGAAGCCAAAAAAGTTACCAAAAGAGCATGGGAGTTAGCTCCATGACTCAGCAGTTGATTGAAATGAAAGAACCGCCATTAACCCGGCTCGCTTTCTTTTTTTTTTTTTTTTTTTTCCGAAAGAGACAACAACGGACCGATTGACACTGAACTGGTGACGCAAGCGGGAGTGTGCGCGGTGAAACGCCAGAACTTCGGGGAGTGCATCATTTAAAAAAAAAAAAAAAAGAAAAAAAAAAAGGCAAAGGCATTTTCCGTGCTCTCGGTTGGGAGTAGCTTTTGAAATCTTTAAATATCTACTTTTTCCATTAACATCGTCGTTAACTACAAAATGCGTCATGACCATTTTTGTACACAGTGATTCATTTCCCGCAATGACAACTTGTACAGCATGGCGACATCCCCACCCACCCAACCCAACCCCCCCTCCCCCCATCCTCCTCCTCCTCGTCTTCTTCCTCCTCCCCACTGCCCTGGAGGACAAAGCCCACTTAAAGCACTTTACCTGAGGTTTCATTAAGAATGCTGCAATTTGCCTAAACAGGGAGTCTTACATACGCCAGAGCACACATGCATGCCGACACACACACACACACACACACACACACACACGCGCGCACGCACGCGCGCACGCACACATTTGGACACACGTTTGCACACGCACACACATGCGCACGCAGCTTGCACACTAAGATGGTATCCCTGCAGGTTCATCAAGCATGCTTTCAGAGGTTTTTGGGGATATGACGTCTGCATTAGGAAGGGGGGGGGGGGGGGTCTTAAGTCTCGTCTTGTGTTTTTGTTTTTTTTTTTTGGGGGGGGGGGGGGGGGGGGGGGGGGAGTTGGAGGGGTTGGGGGGGGTGGGTGGCGGCGTTAGTTGAGAGGCTTCTTGCGTCCGCCGCAGAGCCCCCGTCTGACTTGACTGCTGTTTGGCGACAGTTTTTTTTTTTTTCTCTGGCGGGTTGAGCTGACTGTGAGTTTTGTCCAATCACAGCCAAATCCACAGGGGGGGGGGTCAGCCGCCGTCGCCCCCCCCTCCCACTAGGCAAGGAGAAGCTCTCCAGAGTTCCTCTGGCATCCTCCACTTCGAAGTTCAGTTGTTGTTTTTTTGTTGTTGTTTTTTTTTTTTTTACAGGCTTGGTTTGTGCGCCTCCCACCCTCCGCGCACGACAGTCCACGCGTGCGTCGGCTGGCATTGAATGCGTTGACCCGTGACGGGTGGCGGTGGTGGTGGTGGTGGGGGCCTGGGGCGGAGAGTCGGTCACTAGGGGGAGGGGGAGGAGGACGTCCTGCCTGTGGAGAAACTGTAAACGACAACGGGGGAGGGGGGCGCAGAGTTGAGTGAACCCTCTCCGCACAAGTTCAAATGGAGCAACAAATCTTTTTTTTTTTTCCTTTTTTCCCCCCGCTTTTATTCGCAGGGCAAGTGTTACCTCTGAAGCCGGTGCACCATGTGGGCCACCAGGGAGTCGGAGATGCCGGGGTAGGCCTCCTCGGCCAGCAGGATGGCCTCTCTCAGCTCGTCCAGGACCATGGGGTTCCCGTTCACCTGCTCCTGTCGGGCCTTCAGCTGGGACAGAGAGGTGGTCGTTCGATTAGAGACACCGCGACGCGAGGCCCGTGCCGGGTGCTCAAATTCCAGTCCACCAGAAAAAGAAAAAAGGTTAAAAATAAAACCTTGAATCAGAACAGCCACCCATTAACTCGGCGAAAGCCATTTCCATATCGCTCAGACAGAGCCCGTGGGCTCCGCGGGACCCCCCACCCCCCCCGTGGTCCCGCGACCCAGTTTTCTCAAACCAAAAAAAAAAAAAAAAAAAATGTGAAAGCACACCAATGCGGCACGGCCTCCTCTGGGTGAGAAGCCAACGGGAGACTTTCTCCGTGGCTTGGCTGCTTACCTCGGCTAACGCAGGAGAGATGACACTGGCCAGGCTCTGTGAGTAAGGCCTCTTTGGAATGTCTTTCGTCTGCGGACCAAACGCAGAAGCATGTTGGCGTAAAACCACTTAACTTTGCTCCTTTTTTTTTTTTTTTTTTTTGTTAAACAGCACAGCACCTGATCCGCCGCCACCGATTGCCCCTCCCCGTTCAGGAGCTTCTTGGGGTCCTTCTCTCGGATGGTGAAGATCCAGTCGTCGCTGCCAAAGTCGTTCCCTCCCGACGCCTGCCCATCCTGCTCTCTGGTCGGTCGGGTGCCGGGGAGGAACGAGGGGGGGGGGAAGGTAGGCGGTAAAATGGCGTGGTAGTCCGTCAGGAACGATAAGTGCATTCTAACGATGCCAAAAACAGAAAAGGAGAAGAAGAAGAACACACTTACGAGTCGGACTCATCGGAACTGGACTCCGTGGTTCTGGACTGCTCCGCCTTCCACCTCTTGTACTTGTCCACCAACTCGGTCAGGTAGGAGGTCTTTTTCGCGTGCCGGACGATCAGCTTGTGCTTCAGCAGCTCTTTGGCGGTCGGCCTCTGCGGGAGCGGAGACAGAACGTGAGCGCGCCGCATGAAGTCAGGTGCGCGGGGAGAAGTGGCAAACGCCAAACGTACAAAACTGGGCTCCTTGTTGAGGCAGGCCTCGACAAACTCCTTGAGCGGTTTGCTGTAGCTTCCCTCCAGCGTGGGCGGGTTGTTCTTTGGGATGAGGAATAACACCTTCATGGGGTGCAGCTCCGAGTGGGGCGGCTCGCCCTTCGCCAGCTCGATGGCCGTGATGCCTAGAGACCAGATATCCGCCTGGAAGGCGTGGACGTGGGGGGGGAGGGGGGGGGCGCGGCTGAGCGGCGGAGGGGGGGGGGGGGGGGGGGGGGAGTCGTTAACCGACGAGCAGAGCCACTTGGATTTCTTCGCTGCGTGCGGCCACCTCACCTTGGAGTCGTAGGCCGACTGTTTGATGACCTCGGGCGCCATCCAGAAGGGCGTGCCGACAAAGGTGTTGCGTTTGATCTGGGTGTCCGTGAGCTGGCCGGCCACCCCGAAGTCCGCCAGCTTCACCTCCCCTTGCTCGGAAAGCAGCACGTTGGCAGCTGCGCGTGCGTGCGTGTGGGGTGGGGGGCGGGGGTTGACAGAGGGGACACTTGATGTGATTCGGCTCAAACTAGACGCTGTGCTACATCCTCAGAAGCCTGTTATCTGCATCGGCATTTCAGTTAATAAGCATGGAACCCCCCCCCCCCCCCCCCCCCCCACCGCCCACGACGCAACCCCCCCCCCCCCAACCCTCCCACTCCCCCCATGACGTACAAACTACATAATTCATGAAACCCCAAGCGGACGTCCATCCCATTAGCGCGTCATGTGATACTTGTGTGTGCCACGAAGTCAGCGGTAACCCTGTGTCCCGTAGCCCCGTCGCTCGGCGGCTAACCTTTGATATCCCTGTGGATTTTCTTCTCCGAGTGCAGATACTCCAGGCCCTTCAGGATCTCTCTCAGGACGGTGGCGATCTGGGTCTCGTCCAGGGCTCCGGGCTCCATCTGAAGGACAAAAAGAACGCAAACGAAAGCGGTGAGCAGCACCGGGGGCGGGGGGTGGTTGTAAATGTTTTTAATAATAATAATAATAATAATCTTTATTTGTATGGTATTTATTTTCATGGTATAATAATAATAATAATAATCATAATAATCATAATCATAATCATAATAATACTACTAATAATAATAATATTTATTTGTATCACACTTTTCATGGTATAATAATAATAATAATAACAATAATAATATTATTATTAATATTATTATTATTATTATTAATAATAATAATAATAATAATAATAATAATAATAATCATTATCATAATAATAATCATAATCATAATCATAATCATAATTTGTAACACACTTTTCATACCCAGGATGTAGCTCAAAGTCCTTTTTTCTTTTTACAGGACATAAAACTTGCAGAATATAAAATATACGGGCCCACGGTGCAGTGAGTCACTTACCAAGTCTAGCGCCGAGCCTCCGCCCAAATACTCCATGATGATCCACAACTTTGTGTCCTGGAAAGGTGGAGACGGAGACGGACGAGAATAAGCTGTGAGTGGCGAGGCGAGTGGGTCACTCAGTTGTGGAGGGGAACTAATCACCGCTCTTTCACGAAGGTGGTTACTGGTTTGCTGGCTAATGCGTCATATTTAGGATGAATCGGGGCCAATGCGGGTGGAAGGAGAGAAACGCATGCCAACACACATCACCTTCAGGTAGGAGCCGTAGTACTTGGTGACAAACGGGCTGTCGCACTGGCTCAGCACGGTGATCTCCTGCTGGATGTCTTCGATCTCGTCCTCCGCCTCCTCCAGGTCGATGACCTTGATGGCCACCACCTTCTGGGTGCGGTTGTCGATGCCTTTGAACACCTCGCCAAACGAACCCTTGCCAATGCGCTCCAGCTTGGTGAACAGCTCCTCCGGGTCCGCTTTGGTATTCTGACGGCACAAAACAGAACAAAAGAAATAAAACAGGGGGGCAGGAAAAGGGAGGACGGATTCTAAAAGGAAAAGATAAAGGATTATTCTCACAGGATACATTAATTCACTCATTGCAGCACCTTGTTTCTGCACAGGAAAAAAAAAGGAAACGGTAGAATGATAAGGAAAGAGTGCAACAACTGGATCAAATGCAGATTAAAAAAAGAACTAAAATAAAATAACAAAAAACATGTGCCGTTTGTTTTAATAACCATTTTGGGGGACCTTTGGGGATTGATGTCCTATTTCCATGACTATTTGACAAATAATTTCTCAGGTGCAGGTTTCCCATGGAGCCAGTGAACCCGCCAGGCAAATGTAGAAAAAAATGACCTCAGGACCCCAACAACTTTGTGTGATGAAGCCTGAAGGTAACTTTTAGCAAAATCAAGATGCGCCGCTTCAGTGCTGAATGCAGCAAATTCAGAATTACGCTAATGCCCCTCCCGCGAGGACATAATGAACCTAGAGCAGGCTTCCAAGGGTCACAGGGGTCATGGCTGCAGCCCGTCAGCCATCTAGGGTCCCGTTCAGGCTTGGATATTAACATCCGTCCTTTGCAACTTTTCTGGAGTAGCACACTGCAGCCTGTTTATCTGAGTGTGCAATAAAAAATAAAAAAAAACCCTCAGGATGTGAACTGAAATGACTTAACTCTCCAGAGGCTGGTATATGGGAAACAAGAGCTGATAAAAAAAGAAAAACACACATCACAATTCTCTTTTATGACCTCTTAAGGACAGGGCATGGGTCAATATAAATGAAAAGAGCTGCATTACGCAAGAGGGGGCCCCCGTTGGCACCTTTTAAAATACATTTATATGGAAAGTGCGGTTGAGAACAGAGGAATAAGTGATACAGTAATGAGCTAGTCCACAAAACAATGAGAAGCTTTGTTTGAGGGGGGGGAATACGGGAGTTTAAACTGGAACAAGAGCCTGGAGTCAAAAGACAAATACTGACTGCGGCTGCTGCAATTTGAAGTTGTTGGAGTAAAGTCAGCATTTGAAATAGGAAAATATTTAACATTTAACAGGCAGGCAATACCTTTGGACACCACAGCTTCTGCGCACGCACGCACGCACACAAACACACACACTTCTGAAACAGATAAACCTAACAAGAAAGGGGATTTTAACATGGTGCGTGAAGCAGTTGGCGTTACATCGCCTTTACTCATCTACACAACACAATAAACCCCCTGAAGGCACAATCGGACACACAGGAGCAAGGCTCGTGTGTGTGTGCGCGCGCACAACGTTGTCTGAGTGCAGGAGACGTGCTGTTGTCAAGTGAATGTTGTCTTTGACAGGAAATGTTTGATATGAAATCCGATTTGTGTCGTGATTGTGTTCCTTAATAACCTGGCACACACTGTGGATGCGCCTCCTCTGATTGATTTCATCAGATGTTTGTGCAGTCGTGAAATGCAACGCAATCTCTGGATTTGGTAAAAAAATAAAAATAAAGTGTGTGCAGTGCGCAGTCCACAAAACACAACCCGGAGTCAAAAAGGGGGTACACAATGTTCCGGTGGTGTCCTGAGCGTTATCAAAAGACACCCGCATCTCACCTGCATCCCTGGCAGATTACCCTGAACGGGAGAGTGGGCCATGGTGATGCTTCCGGGGTGGGCGCCTCGACCACTCCGCGCAGGGGCAACACTTCCCCGGCTCCGCTCGTGTTTATAGTCCCGGCGCTCGAGCCGCTAAACGTTAGCAGTCCTCCAGGGCAGCGGTCGTGCGGGGAACACTATGCTCCGTCTCTGGTACTTGTCCGCGCGGACAGAAATGTCCTCCCCAGCCCCGACCACCCGCACACACACTGGTGCACCTCTCCTGCCTGAACTGCCCCCCCCCGAAAAAAACAGCTGAGCAAGCTAACAAGCTGACGTTTGCCCAATGCTAACTCCGAGGCTGCAAACAAGAAATCCGCAATGTTAGCTCTCTGGCTACCTCAGCGTTAACTGGCGCGTTAAATACCCCCAAAAAAGAACACTTCCCAGAAACGAAGAAGGGGCAAAGGCGTTTTATTACAAAAAGAAGAAACAGTCACTTTCTGGGCGCGTTTGCTCTCGCTGACGGTGTTGTCAGCTAGCTAGCATGGTTAGCCGACTAGCTAGCTAGCTAGCCAACGCAGGCGACCTGACGAGCGACCCGTCAGCTCGGGGCACGGGCGGTCCGCATGCCGCAAAATGTCACCCACGGGGCGGAGAGCGCCAGGAGGCGATCGCACCGGCTGCTCGACTCTCCGGCGGGTCTACAGCTCCGCCGCCCGCGCCACGGATAGCACGCCAGTGTTTGAGTTTCCTCCCTCACTTTCGTCCCGTGCTCTCGGCCATCTTGTCGGTGCCTGTGACGCCGGGGCTGGGCGGATCCGGATCCACAACAACATCCTGGACCCAGCGACCAGGTGATGGAGGCCATGGTGGTTCCAGAGCAGGTGGACCGAGGAGCAAACTTTTCCAAAATCAGCGACGCCTCGGCGGATTGACGCTGAATCGGTTTGTTACCTCTAAAACACTCCAGTGGCCAAGTGCGATCTGATGATTCGGCAAAGTTTTGTGACAACGTGCGTCTGTGATAACCTTTAAATCGGTTTATATTTCAGTTCGAAACGCATGTTCAGTTTACTGCTCCGTTTAAAATCCTCTCACCGATCCCTTCGGGCCATTTTATCGTCTCAGAAACATCTAAACTCGCGGACAGGCTAATAACGGTTAAAACATTTTTTTTTTGACGTGCACAACAGCACGTTTTCTTTCATAATACTCGATGTTTAGTAAGTAAACGTGTCACACTGTCACACCGATGCACTGGGGGAGAAGCTTGGATTTTAATTCCAATAAGTTTACGGCGAGCCATAATTGCGCCGCGTCTCGGGACGTGACGTGTCTCGCGTCTGACCACGAGATGGCGCCAGAGGACAGACTTCCCCCTTTCGTGTTTGTTGTGGTCCCCCCCGGTGCGCCGTGATGTGAGCCCATCACTGCGGCTGGGCTTGCCCTGATCGTTGTTGATCGATGTTATGCCATCCCCTGTGTGATGCAAGGAGGCAAAAATGATCGGACCACGGCGACGTGCGTTGTCCACGCATGGGTGGCTGAAACGATGCACGCCGCCTTTATTAGGAGGACAAAGCATGGTGGTTATGGCGGCCGCCTTTAAACTAGATCCCACTGTTAACAGCGATCTGACCCTTGTTGGCAAAAAGACATCTAATAGAAGACCGTCATTTGAATTGATTCCCCGTTGGATTGTGGTGCGCCTCACGCAGATGCCACGTGAAAAAGGAAACCGCAAACCCCGTGTCGCTATATACACGCATGTGCGTATCCCTCTGAATGCGCGTTTATAATGGACTGGCCCTGCGCACTGCCTCGTGCGTCCGCGCTCGCACGCGTGTCGTGGGAAGCGCCAGCTCCCTCCTTCGTGCGTAAATTATGTAGGACGGGACGGGGATGCTTTTCCTCCTGCCTCTGAGCGAACCCGGCCACCGCGAGGAGAACTAAACAAACACAAATAAAACGAAGGGGGGGAAAAAAAGAGAGAGAGAGAGAAAAGAAATCAGAAGGGGGGAAAAAAAAAAAAAAAAAAACCCACAACCGCCAGGCTCGTCTTCAAAGGCAGAGAAATCAGAAGGGGGAAAAAAAAAAAAAAAAAAAAACCCACAACCGCCAGGCTCGTCTTCAAAGGCAGAGTTTCGACAGAGGCGGAGTAGTCGCGCATCACGACCTGCCTATTGTGAAGCCGAGGAGAAGAGGAAGATGGACATCACGGACCAAGGAGCTCAAATGGAGCCGCTGCTACCTATGGTAAGAGCAACAATACACCCACCCTACTCGTATTTCTGTGCAGATTCATTGTTACTGTTGCTTTCGAATTCATACATGGAGCCAGATTGCACCGCTGCCGCTCAGTTTATATAATCCCCGATTTGGGCCACAATTAGGACCTATTCTGGATTTTTGTGGGGCAATGTGCGTGGCCACCCCTATTTTCATTTTTTTTTTGGTGTGGCTCGTGGGTTTGTGGTTTTGGCCGGAGCGGAACGGCAAACGCGGACGCTGCGCACCATAAATCGACAAAATGGATCCACCGTGTGCACACTATTCCTACTCGGGCCAAAGATGAGAGCCCCCCCCCCCTTCATATTTCTATGTTGCCGCTTTCCCCCCACCCCCTCTCTCGCCTGCAAACGCCCACGCCTTCACGCGGGAGGTGTTTGTGGTGCACCGTGCAGGTTGATCACACGATTCGTGCACCGTTCATGCATGGCGACGGCGCGTAATATGTCGCCTCTCATGGCCAAATCATATGGATTACCCGGTCGACCCATTTATTTTGTATTTATTTATTTTACTGTGTATTTTATGTAACATGCCGTCAAGCTGTTGCTTCCGATGCGCGGTGCCGCAGGTGTGAGATGTGGCAATGAGAGGAGGACATTCGATCCCAGCAGTGAAGGGCCGTGTGCCTCATCAGTAAAATGGTAATGGCACCACCGTCTTGCCATCTCTCAACTGTGAGCTGTATGAAATGAATACATATCCCCCCCAAAAAAAACTAAATTCCCCCCCCCCCAAAAAAACCAAACAAACCACACAGGCTTCTGTGAGAAAATGAACGCAACCCTTTAACCTGTGACAGTGGTGGTGGTGGTGGGGGGGGTGTCACTCATTTCACGGAAACGTTTACTGTCTGTGGTGTGGGTTCAGCTCGTGCTGGTGTAAGGCGGGGACAAATGTGTCCAAAACTCTCCCCTGGCAAAGTTGTCATACACTCCAAGGAGGGGGGGGGGGGCGGGGGGGCAGAAACCAGATTTTGGTGGCCATCAGCGTTCAGGCGTGACTGTGCTGCGAAAGGAAGAAAGATATGAAAGCAGGTCCGCCGCCTCGGATGTCTCTGTCGATTGCCAGAGGAGAGAGATAAAATGGATCGCTTTTGTCTTTCACCCCTCCTTTAAAAACACCGGAGGCAAATCAATACCACCCTTGTTGTGTTCTATTTGTGGACGCGTTGCATGAGGACTCGTTCCCCCCCCCCGTCCCCCCGGAGCTCGCAGCGAAACCGGCGAGGCTCATGACAGAGCTCATGTGGTGTGTGGGATGGCTGCTCGGCCTCCTCTGCAGCCTCGATGCACTGCGGTTGCTTCCCCCCCCGTCTCCATCCCCGTGCCACAAGCCAAAGCGTTGTCATGGTTTCGGGATGGTGAGAAGCTCAGGGGTCTCCTATAAGTACAAAAAAAAAAACCACGACGCTTCCATTGTCGCCCTCTCCAGCAGGGTGATCCCAAGGTCAAGCGCACACACTCTCGGTGTGTTTAATGTACGGCAGGCAGGACTGCATTTGAATGCATCACTGTCATATCCTTGCTATATCTCTGAGCCGCCTCTCAGTTCAGTGAGCTGTGTGCGCTGAATGCAAAATATATACAGTATATATATATATATATATATATATATATATGCCTGTTGACTGATTTCTTTGTGTTCTTTTGACTTGCAGGAACAAAGTTCCCAAGAAAATAAAGAAGTGGTGAGTATGTTGTTGTTTCCCCGCCCCCCCCTTCGTCTTGCTCGCACAAATGCCATATATTCCGCGCCGCCCAGACACCGACTGAATTTGATGCACCCGCTTCAGTTGTTCACATGTTCACCTCTTCTGATGCACGCTCATAAATGGCTTTTATCAACATGTGACCTGACATTTAAATATTCAACGTTTCGCTGATAATTTGTCCGAAGTTTTCATAAAATAGGGGTTTTCCCCGCAGGGCTTATTTGTAAAATATAACAAAAAAAAAATAAAAATGCAGCAGTCGCACGGGACGAATAGACCACAATGGACGCCGGGTATTCGGTGGAGCTTCTGAAGGGCCAAGTGTCAGCGGGCCAGAAGTGAGGAGTTGTGGAGGAGAGCTCTGAGGCGTGCATGCATGTTCGCCTGTTCGGACCGAATATGGCTTACGCAACTGCGGGCGGCGCGCCAGGCCGAGGACACAAAGTGTCTGCCACCGACCAAAACCCGTTGTTCTTCCGCCCCTGACGACTTTATCTCGCGGCCCTCGGGCGCCGCGCTGCCCGATCGCCAGTGCAATTGGCGGAAGCGGGATGCGGGGGAAATCTTTAGCGCGCGGCAGTGTTTCCAGTCGCTCCGTGATTGAGTGCGAGTGGAGCGGCGCGGCGGATCCAATATTTTCCATTTAAAAATCAACTCGTTATTGATTCTGTATTGACCTGATTTTCGACTAGGTTGAGCACCAGCTTTTGTGGACCCATTTTTTGGTTTTCTGACGCCTGACTCTGGACAGGAGGGCACTTTTATTATGCTTTGGTCTTTGTAGGTATTCGACGCGTCACTTTATTGATGATTTGTTTCTTTTAATTATACAAGAATGGGCCTGGCCTGTAGAGGGGTGTGCATGTGGAGTCTCTCATATAGAGGAAAGGCAGTAATATTGCCTACCAATATTTAGTATTCGTATTGAGGCTACTTACCAGAACACTGAAACCTGGAATGATTGATTGGGTCCTCTTTTTTTTTTTTTTAAGTGATTTTCAAACAACCCGGCAACCTGGCGGCTGCTGACATCGCGACCTCTAACGGGTTAGTGATGGACAGAGATCCGTTGACCTCGGCCCACATCTTTACTTGTACTTAAGTCGCCCCGGTTCCCGGATTTAACTTTGACTCGTCCTGCGTGGTCCTAATTACAGGCCTGACATAAGAGCTGGCTCTGAGCCAGGCAGCCCACTTATAGCTGGTTGATTGGCTGGCTTGGAGAGAGAGAGAGAGAGCGAGAGAGAGCTACATTGTTAACATTGTTCCCATCTGCTGACATTTCCGGCGCGCCGCGTCTCCGTCACAGTTTTTGCTGAGCACGCGCTACTGCCAGAGCCGCATCTTTCCCTCAGGTGGCCCGTGCAGACGCACGCACATTCGGAGAGGCGCGCGCGGCGTGCAGTAAAACTGAAACGCGCTAGACCCCCCTTCCGGCACAGGGAGTCGCATCCTCCGACTCCCTGCGACCCCGGGGGCTCATCTTGGGTAACAGAGCCGCAGAAGCTGGGAGGCTCAGCGGAGCGGAGCTGCGCTGAGCTGAGCATGGCACAGCGTCGGTGATGTCAGAGCGCTAATCTCTTCTGGGGGAGGGATTGGCGGACGGACGCTTGTCAGAGGCATTGGATGCTGCCGGAGGCTGAGGCAGAGCCGGTGCCGCGCTGAGCTGTTGCGTTGAGGTCGCCGGGCGCGCTCCGGCATGGGCAGGAGGAGCGGCTGAGGGGGGGAGAGGCTTCTGACCGAGCAGCTCAAAAGACAAGCCCACCCCGTCTCCCTGCGCTATTCCTCTCCCGACTCTCCTCGCGCGCACGCACGCACGCTCACAGCGGGGCTCAGGCCCGGAGCCTCAGCCTCTCATCTTACCGCTGCCGCGAGCGCAAAGGGGACTTAGCGGGCATCCTGCCCCGACCCAGAGGAGACGCACCATGCTTTCAGCGGACCAGAGTAAAGGATTTGCCTATCAGGTAGGTCACGCTGGGAACTTTGCCGTCAGAAGTGCGCAGCGGGTTGGAGGGTGTGCGTTACGGAGGCTCAATAATAGGGATCTGCCCTATCATTCATTTTCGGAGTTGGAGTTCAGACCTGAATCGGCGACGAGACGGTTGAAACGCAGCGGGGTTCGTCGTTTTCAGCTTGGAAATTGAAAGGGGTCGCATGTGATCTCTAGAATTATTTCCTTTTTTTGTATTACCTGCATAATATTAAAGCGCCTTTAGATGCACGTCCGTGGGAGGCTTGCCTCCTGTGCTGCAGGGAGAGAGAGAGAGCTGTCTCTTATACACATC
>JAFBJU010001328.1:429062-453634 GCA_016785305.1 Colistium nudipinnis
CACACACACACACACACACACACACACACACACACACACACACACACACACACACACACACACACACACACACACACAGACAAATCCATATCCTGTGTATGAAAAAACCTTTATGATAATATTAAAAAAAACACTTTAAGGTGTACAAATGGAGACGTAATATGCATTGATGTTGCATTCAAGTGCCTCTCTTCACCGTGCCACACGATCTCATGTCCGCCCCTCCTCCACCTCTCCCATCCCGACTCCCCTGGAGTGTGGCTCACGTGACCCCCCCCCCTCCCCGCCCCCCCTCGCCCAAGCCAGCTGATTTAATTCTCTCCATCGTTGCACGGGCCCTCCGTCGCTGATCCCGTGGTCAGAGCGGAAAGGGGTTTTATCCCGCCGCAGAGGCTGGCAGATTAATCTCGAGCCAGATTGGTGCGCTGGGATGCGGGCGGCTCTGTGGGCTGGTCTGGGGTCAGCATCATGAGGTAGAGAAGCAGGCGCCTATAAATAGAGGCAGGGACCTGCGGGCGGGAGGCTCCGGCTCATCTCTCATTAGAAGCAGGGCAAAAGCCTTGCTGGGGACGGACACTGCGGTGCATAGCAGAAGGTTTGAAGATGTCAAATATTTTGAATAACCAAATATTTTGATATTCATTCAAATATCATCATAAATCATTATTTTGTATAAAGCCATTGGGAAATGGAAGTGGCTTATTCTCAGTATTTCTGTATTTTCACATTTTTTTCAATACATTTATTTGAATATCTCAATAGGCGCTCGAATGGACGGATTCGAAATTTGGATTCAGTGATGGTGTAGACAATAAACCCATATTCAGTCTTCATGAAGCATCCAGAGGAGTTTTGCAGGTTGTGTTAAGACGCAAGTCTCGCGACGGCCTGATGCCATCCGGTCGGCTGCTCGGTGCCGGCGCTTTCGGACCGGGCGCTCGGCGATTTCGGAGCGGGCGCGTCTCTCACGGGTTCCTCGACGGGGAGACGCCGTGTTTCTTCCCCCGGGGGACCTGGGGGGGGCGGGCAGGCAGGGGGGGGGGCAGGCAGGGCTCTCCCAAGCATCTGCAGTCAGTACGAGATTAAAGAAAAAAAAAAAAAAAAAGAAGCTGGCGAGTGACGCACTGGACGTTTCTTCATCTCGCACGGCCGACCCATGGAACTGTGCGCTTGAGTGCCGATTAAGTCTGCGATCCCTCTCGCGGCCGGTCTGTCCGCGGCAGCCGGATCAGAGACCAAATTAACACACGGAGACAATGTGCGTCTCTTAGAATTCCCATTAGCACTCTGCCGGGGGGGGGGGGGGGCGAGGGAAGTCTGTCCACAGGGGCGGGGGGGGGGTTCGAGGGAAGTCTGTCCACAGGGGCTTGGATGATGAATCGGGCCCCACCAGTGTGCGTGTGTTGTGCGGGTTTATGTGAGCGACTGTACAGATACTGTAAGCCCATCATGTCGGCTCTCAACATCTGTCCACGCACTCCTTTGATGCGATGGGACGGCTTGTTCCTCACATGGCGATCCGTGTGTGTGCCAGATTGTGTGCTCGTGTTTGCGCAAGCCAGTGGGCTGTGTATATATATATATATATATATATATATATATCCCGCCGGTCGCCAAATACCTCCGGGTGACAGATCGAAGGCCACGGTACTGTGCGGGACTTTGAGTGGCTCTTTGAATTTCGTATGCGGCATGCAGGAAAGGGGTCGAAGGAGGGGATTTTGACCCCGAAAAGCTGACGTCCAGAGGAAGGCGGCATGGGCTACGAATGTCCCTGGCGGCACGGCACGTCTGTGATTTGGTCAATCTGGTGATTTGTGTTCGGGGATGATCGACTCAGTGTGTGTGTGTGTGTGTTTGCGGTGGGGGGTCTCTTTGCAGGAGGAGCTCGAGACACTGCAGCCAAGACGGGCCTCTATCAAAGTCCTTATAATCTTTTAGCGTCTCTGCAGCTATCAGCTTCCCAAAGCCCAATTTGGACAGGATTAGCACTCTTGAGTAGACGGGAGGACTGGAAAGATTCCCTGTGCTCAGAAATGATAGAATAAAAGTGTCTCGGATAATTGCATTAACGCCATTTTTTTCCAAATTTGACTTTTTTATCCCCCCCCCCCCATGCTTTTCACTGCTAACCGCCTATTTACCATAATCAATAATGCCGATTGGTTATGGTTATGTTTTTTTTTTTTTCTGTGGTCATACCGCGGACAAGAGGAAAGGAAGGACGGAGAATGTCGCCATGGAAACGAAATCTAAATCATGAGGTCCAGCAAGTTCTCCTTTCAAAATAAATAAAAGAATGTAAATCATGGCAGCCATAATTATTACAAGGGTGGGAGTGAAGCATTACCCGCGCCTTAAGATCACCTCGCCTGCTCTAAAGACCTAAATCCAACCGGGGCTTTAAACACACCGTTCGTCACATAAAAGATAGTAGTCACGCAGCTGCAGCGTTGACGCCCTCCGTCCCGGTGTGCGGGTCGACCCCGAGCGGTCCTTCGGGGCGATGGAAGCGAGCGAGAGGCCCTCTCCGGTGGCCGGCGTTTGTTGTCTCCCGTTCCGTGCTGTTCGATTCCGGAGGCCACGGGCTCCGTGTGCAAACGATCGCTCATTCTCCTTTTTCGCGCCGATTCCTGAAGAAGCGGTGAGCAAACGGAACCCCGCCGGAGATTGAGTCGGCCTGGAGTTCTGCCCCCCCCCCCCCCCCCCCCCCCCCCTGCGTTTCTTGCCAGGAAACCCCTTAGCTCCGCATTGTTACTGCGCCATGTTGCCCTCATCTACACATGCTCATTTGCATTCTCTCTTCTTGGCGTTGAACCTCCCCCGTGTGACTCTTTTTTATTTATTTATTTTTTTATAATGCCCGCCCCTCGCCGAGAATTCGTTCCTGGACCGTCTCCCTGTGACTGACGTGTTGGACTGCGATGTCGTCCGATTCGCCTACACCTCGGGCCTCGCTCGATTTCTCTGCTTATGCACTCGGAAAAAACGGCGATGTGTGCGAGTCCTCGTTATGTAGAAAAAAAAAAAAAAACAGAGTTGTCTCGGAATGATGGATTCCTTCATTTGTAGCATCGATGATATTGCACATTTTAAAGGCAGAGCCCGTTCTAGCAACTTTACCAACAAAAAAAAAAAACGCCTACGTTTGTGAGTTGGATACGTTGTTGTGTATAGACAAAGTGAGCCTTCCAGTAGCGAATCGCTGTTATCCGCGCATAATGAGGATGAAGGACGCAAAATGTTTCGCCGCTCAGCGAGGTGGCCATCGCTCGACAACACATCGGAATAAAACGAAGCAACAAATGGACACGCGCGCGCACACACAGACGCACGCGGGAGAGAATGGGGAGTAGGCGGGAGAAGAGGGAGACTTTTTCTTCTGGCCCGGAGGCGTTGGCGTGCAAATCCAAAATTCACGGTCCGACAGGCCTAAATGATCGTGACCGGATGCCTCTAGATTTGGTTTCGGCGTCTTTCCGGAGAGGGGGCGGGGACATTTTGAGGAAATGAACGTTTAACCATTAACGCCGACTCTCCTGTGGTTCATGTGTTCACTCTCTATCTACTGTGGATTAACCGCGTGGGTCCCTTTGTATGCGCCTGCGTGTATCGACAGTGTCCTGAGAGTATTGTTGGGAGTCAACAGTAACAGTCTTTGGTCTGTGTCTTGTGTCTGTCTGTCTGTGTGCGTCCGCCTGTGTGTTTCCCATAGAGGACCGACGAGGAGGCGGTGGTGGACCGCGGGGGCACTCGCTCCATGCTCAACACCAACTTTGAGAAGGAGGAGCTCGAAGGTAAAAACCGTACCACCGGACCCCCTGTGTATCCCGCTCCCCGTTTAATGGCACAGGCGTCGCCTGGCGTGGTCAGAGAGGCCGTCTCTGCCCCGTCCGTCTGAATCGTGAAATCCTTCGGCGCCAGGGCCTTTCGAGTTGTTTTTTTTTTTTTTTTTTGCACCTACAGACGCCCGTTGGAATGTATTACTTCCGAATTTCGTCTCGTGCGGCGGTCGCCACAGAGTGTCGCTTCCACCGCCCAGGGTCCGCGCTGCATTTGTCGTCACGCCCACAGCGGTGGTTGCGGCCTGGGGGAGGGGGAGGAGGAGGAGGAGGGGCTGGCTATTTTTGTACACCGTCGTCCACTGGTGGAGCAGAGGTTTATGTCCTCACGTTGTGCCCCCGCTACCTTATTTTTCCTGTCTGCCGGAATGCGAGTTTAATTGTGAATGATCGCGCAACGTCACTCCCTCCCGCGGCGGGCCGAGCGGAGCTGGATTTCCCCCGTCCGCCAATGTGTTTTGCGTCTCGGAGGCCCGCGCACCCTCCATCCTGTTCAAATCCTGCGGTGTCATTGGGCTCTTCTGCGCCCGACTCTGATTAGCACGCCATGATGCGATTACTCGTCTCTCCAAGCGCGTGAAAGCCATTGGAGACATTCACCGGGGATATTTTGCATCCAGGCCAAAAGCAGACCTTGGTTGCCTGAGAGGTTTTTATGCATCCTGATGAATTCTGCACGGTAGCTCCTGAACACCAAATCGCCCCGGATCCATTCGGTGTCGCAGGAAGCTGGACTCCGTGGTCGCCTTGTATGGTCCCAGCGGCAGATGAAGTCCAGCCACTGAGCCGAGGGGCCGGCAGGAAGGAGGCAGCGGTCATGCAAATTGGTCGAGGGAGGGGGCGGGGGACAAAATCAACTCTGATTAACTTCACGCGGACCCCGTGGGTGCACACAAACAAGCACACAAAGAGCAGTGGAGAGACCTTGTGCTCCCTTTTGTACAATGCGCCTTCCGAATCCCAGTCTCATTACGTGCCCCGTGTCGATTCGCGAAAATGTGCAACGGAAAAGTGAGACGTTGTACGTCGTCAAAATGTCCCCGCCGTTTTAGGGAAGAAGAAAAAAAAAAAGCAGAGGAAATGAACTCGGAATAAGTGTGAACTGAAAAGCCTTGACGCTGCGCTTGGCATGTCGCCTCCAGGTCACCGCACCCTCTACATCGGGGTCCACGTGCCCCTGGGCCGGAGGTCGCACCGCCGCCACCGCCACCACGGCCACAGGCACAGGAAACGCTCCAAGGAGAGGGACTCCTCCACCGAGGACGGACACGAATCCCC
Organism: Colistium nudipinnis; assembly: GCA_016785305.1. Taxonomy (NCBI): domain Eukaryota; kingdom Metazoa; phylum Chordata; class Actinopteri; order Pleuronectiformes; family Rhombosoleidae; genus Colistium; species Colistium nudipinnis. The sequence goes on from JAFBJU010001328.1 coordinate 434,183, forward strand.
CTCGCACAGTAGGTGTCCCGATGTTCCTTAGACGTAGACGTAGCTTTTTTGAAAATGATGCTTACTTGAGAGGACAATGCCCGTCCTCCGCCTGTCCCCGATCGCCGCAGCAGACACACCGGCTCAGAGGGTGCAGTTTCTCCTGGGGACGGAGGATGGCGACGAGGAGCACATCCCCCACGCCCTCTTCACCGAGCTGGACGAAATCTGCCTCAGGGAGGGCGAGGACGCTGAATGGAAAGAGACAGCCAGGTAAACTGCCGCGGACCTGCACCTGAAGCTGTGGGAAATGATAAATAAAATCTTTGTGGATGTAAAATAATAATAAAAGAAATAAAAAATAAAAATACTTAAATTAAAATAATAATAATAATAATAATAATAATAATAAAAATCCCCAAAAAGTGCCGCAATGTTTTTTTGTGTGATGGCAAATGTTTTTTTTTTTGTTTGTTTTTTTGCTTTTCGTTTTGCCGCGCAGGTGGCTCAAGTTTGAGGAGGATGTTGAGGATGGCGGCGAGCGCTGGAGCAAACCGTACGTAGCCACGCTGTCTCTGCACAGTCTCTTCGAGCTCCGCAGCTGCATCATGAACGGCACTGTGATGCTGGACATGCGGGCCAACTCGCTGGAGGAGATTGCAGGTAAACACTCCGGGCTAAAAAAACCCAATATCTTACAGTAAAAAAAACAATTCAAAGATAATAATAATAGGTCATTTGCGTAATAACGTTGTACCGTTCATTTGGGATCCCGTCCGTTATTCATAATGTGTCGTATGTATTTACTTTGTTCGCTTTTATGCGAAAGGCGGTGCAACTTGGGAGGCAAGAAAAGCAAATAATGGATGATAAAGTGAAACCCTCTCTCAAATAGGCCAAAGGAACCAGATTAACATCGTAACGTGTCCAAATGATTCCACCCAAAAAATCTGTTGGACCGACAGCTGCCAACGTTTCACATTTTAATCAACGGTCTCATTGGACCCGGTTTGGGAGAGGAAAAAGGCAACCGCGTTTTAGTTTTTGCTGATGGTACAAAAACAAACGCCGGCCTTAACCTGGTTTGGTGCGATTAAATCGGCATCAGTGTTTTTTTATTTTTTTCCTCCCCCGTCTATTTTTGTTGATATAATCAGCTTAACGTCCCCCTTTTTTTTTTTTTGGTCCGCGCCGGAACGCGCGCCGCCGCGGGCGGCCTTTGTGAAACTAAAAGCGGGCGCGGCGGACGGTGCCCTCGGTGTTTTTTTTTTCTTCATTTTGTCCGCCCCTTCTTCTCAGACATGGTGCTGGACCAGCACGAGGCGTCGGGCCCCGTGGGCCAGGACGCCAGGAGGAGGATCCGCGAGGCCCTGCTCAAACAGCACCACCACCAAAACCACAAGAAGCTGGCCAACCGCATCCCCATCGTGCGCTCCTTTGCCGACATTGGCAAGAAGCAGTCCGAGCCTCATTCCATGGACAAGAACGGTGAGCGAACGGGTCGGATCGTGCGCGCGCGCGCCACCTCTCTGCTTTTCCCATGTTACCCCTGTTGTGTGTAAATATATCATGCGCGCAGTGATCCGTTGCATGATTTTTCCCAATCTGCCTCGGTGAACTGCTGTTTTACTGCCATATGATCTCTCATTTTCTCCTTTTGTGCGTGTTTTTCCATGTGTCTGTCTGTCTGTCTGTGTGTGTGTGTGTGTGTGTGTGTGTCTGTGTTGTCGACCGCGTGCGTGTCATTCACCCAAGCAGTAAATGGCCTCTATTATCAAACCCTTAACCCTCCGAAGTGTTGGCCCGAAAGCGCACTCCCCGCGAATGCTGCCCCCGAAAGCGCTTGTCCCTGTGTGCCGTGGCCACACTGTGCGCCTTGCATGCCGTGCCGGTCCACCCCACCGCCGGCTTCGCGCTCCGCCAGGAGCCGCCGCGGCGCCACCACCAGCGACTTCCCCCTTGGCGACGCCGGGGTCCGGCGCCTCGGTGTCCTTCAGGCCGTCGCCCAGGGCTACGGCCCCATCTCGCGGGAAGACCCTGAGCCGGGGCTTTTCGCAGGCAACCGGGACGCTCCGGCGGAGGCTGAGCCCAAATGGGCCTCGAACCGCTGCGCCAGAAGTGGCGGCGCCTTAACAAGCGCACAAGAGGGGCCAGAGTATCATCATGGGGAAAACACTCAAAGATGCGTACCGCTTATGCCGTTATCTTTGCGCAGAGCTCACAGCAAAGTCGAACCCCGCCGTTACTCCAGCGTCTTTCCTTCTTGAGACTTAAAAAGGACTGCCTGTGGCAGCGTGGCGGGATTTCAAGAGTTTTCGCCAACGCCCATGATGATGCTCCCCACTTCTTGTTATGCGCAGCAATCCGTTTCCTGGTTGAAATGGATTCAAACCAGTCACCAGCACTAATGGTAGAGGCTTTTTCCACCCTGAACTGCCCCGGATAACCTCACGTATTGCTACTGACATGCGGAGCGATCTTTGCATTTTCCCCTAACAACAGAAACAATGAAACAACAGTTAATGCGTGGGATTTTTCTTTTTTAATCATGCGAGGTTTCAGATTGCACCTCACGGAGTCCACTCAGCTTTATATTCAAGCGCTTCGGTCCAAGTTTTAGCTTGAATCGTCCCCCGCTCAACTCACACATCCCCAGAAGTATTAGAACTAACTGTGCGGGGGGCACCTGGGGGGGGGGGGGGGGGGGGTTACANNTTTGTCACCCAGGGGGGGGGGCCCACCGCTGTACCGTGTTTTTCATAGAACGTAACTGTACCCCGTAGTCGCTCACTGGAGGCCTGTTTTTTTTTTCCTTTTCTCACCGTGGGAAAGTAGTGTTGTGATAGGACTCGGAGAAGTATGACATGCTGATGGGCTGATGGTTTCCCTCTCTCCCCCGCCCCCCCCCCCCCCCCGACAGGCCAAACCGTCTCGCCCCAGTCCCACCCCAGCAGCAACGAGGGCAAACAGGACGTCAGCCGGGAGAACAGCGCCGTCGACTTCAGCAAGGTGAGGACCCCCCTGCCGCTGCGGCTGTTTGTCCGCCGGGCCACCGATACCCGGCGCCCGCGGCGCCTGCTGGATGTTGAACCAGGATTGGGTTACGCGTGACATTGGTTCGCCGGGCGCCTCGCCTTCCCTGGGAACCCCGACTGGAGTTCAGCGGGCGTGGCGGTTGCTGACTTTTGCCGCGTGTGGGCCGTCGCCAATCCGGCCCCGTCATTTTCAATTGGGATTATTAACGCTTTGGCTCTCCTAATCCACCTCTACACTGAACCGTTAGGAAAGAGACAAAGAAAGAAAGAAATAAAACCCGATATTCCTGATTCTGCCTCGCAGATTGACCTCCACTTCATGAAGAAGATCCCCCCCGGCGCCGAGGCCTCCAACGTCCTGGTGGGCGAGCTGGAATTCCTCGACCGCCCCGTGGTTGCTTTCGTGCGCCTGGCCCCCGCGGTGCTGCTCAATGGCCTGGCTGAGGTTCCCATCACCACCAGGTAACGCACACACACACACACACACACACGCCTGCTGGAAAGAAAAGAGCTTTAGTTTCATCTCGCCACGGAGAACTTCACGCGCTACAGCAACAAGCGCAAAGGGATCGATTACGGATAGTAATACAAATATTCCCAAACATATGTATGGGGAAAAATAAAGAAACACTTTTTTGTGCATTAGGAAAAGGCCGCTGCTTGTCTCCGTCGCCCCTTTCTCTCCGTTTTTTGCGATTTCCGCAGACGAGTTAATAATGTCCCGACTGACTTCAACCCGAATGCTCCGTGTCCTCTGTGTTGGACAGGTTTCTCTTCATCCTGCTGGGCCCCCTGGGAAAAGGTCCGCAGTATCACGAAATTGGCCGGTCCATCGCGACCCTGATGACCGACGAGGTGAGGCCCGTCTGGCGGTACGCGGAAAACGCCCTCGGTTTGATTCCGGCCAAATTAAAACGGGCCGAGGGCGGAGGAAGTATCTAGCGCGTTTGCGAGTATGAATATTGCCTTGAAAATAAACTTAAGTAACGTGTTGAGCCGAAACGGCCTTATTGTGGGACATTAATGTCGGGACGAATTAAGATGCGGATGGAATTGTTATTGTTTATTTTGAAGACATTGTGATCCAAAATCACTTTTATTTATTTGGCATTAAGATTATTTATTTATTTTTTTAGCGTCTGAATCGTAAAAAAAAAAAAAAAAGGCCAACCCGCTGATTTAAAAATAAATAAATAAATAAAAATAATAATAATAAAAAAAAATAAAAAAACATGCCCTTCAAGATGTTTATCGCTAAATGTAAATACTTAGAAACGGAACAAGAGACACAGAGGGTACAAGTATGGCCAGATGCAGCTTTTCAAAAGAAGAAGCAAGAAATTCAATCCCCTCGTCCATACTACTAAAATGTCATATTCGTGGGGAAACCAATCGCCTTTCAGAAAACTGCCACATGAAACGACCTCGTTCCTCCGTGTATGTAATCACTTTGTATGTTAACGTTCCAGATGTTTTTTTACTCTTTTTATTCGGCACTTTAAAAGAAACAATAATTTGAATCATTGTCGTCCCCCCCCGAAGGTTTTCCACGATGTCGCTTACAAAGCCAAAGACAGGAACGACCTGGTGGCGGGCATCGACGAGTTTCTGGACCAGGTGACCGTGTTGCCCCCCGGAGAGTGGGACCCCTCCATCAGAATCGAGCCCCCCAAGAATGTGCCGTCTCAGGTGCGTCGCGTTTTCTGACCTCGGCGCGCGCTGTCCGTTGTAATTCGCGCACGATCACGTCACCGGCGCCCCTCGTGGTCGGCCAAAACCCCCATTTCACGCCGAGAGTAGGGTTTGGGATTCTCCTCGGACTTCTTTGTCCGTCTGAGCGAAACGCGCCTCTCTGCTATCGCTCATGGGCTCCTGATGTGAAATAACCGTCGCATTACTGCGCAGTCCTCCGTTGGAAGCATGCGTTGACATGGCGTTACTGTCCCCGCCGCGGTGGCCACCCGCAGCGGTTGACTCACGGTGATCTCCACCACGCAGGAAAAGCGCAAGATTCCTCCCCTGCCCAACGGCGTGACGGACCTCGGAGAGTCGGAGGAACACGGCGGACACGGCGGCCCCGAGCTCCAGCGCACCGGGAGGTAAGCGCCAGACCAGAAAACGGAGCGCGCGGCCAGTACCGCTTTAGTAGTAGTAGTAGTAGTAGTAGTAGTAGTAGTGCTCAGCGTTAAGGAGGATTGCGTATTGCGGGGGGATGCCCCCTTAAATGGGTGCGTCAATAAAACACCACACAGTTTATTAATGGAACATTTCAACCCCAGAACTCCTCCATTTTTATTAATTTTTTCTCCTGGGGATGGATGAGAACCAATACGTGCGTCTCACGTCCGCATTGACGGGCAACGGAAATGGAAAGTGACCCGCCTCTACTGGTCGCGTTGCCATTTCGTCTTTTTCTCCGCGTTTAAGCCGACGTTTTTAATTCATGGTGTGCGTGCGTGCGTGCGTGCGTGCGTGCGTGCGTGCGTGCGTGCGTGCGTGCGTGTGTGTGTGGTTTATCGGGGGAGGATTATTTGTGGCAAATTGGGCAAATGGGGGGGGGGGGGGGGGGGTAAAAAAAAAATTAAAAGGGGGCCGTCTGTTCGTCGTATGCACGCGCACGTTTGGCAGCGCCATGCGCGGACCCTCTCACGCCGGCCGTCTCTCCGCAGGCTGTTTGGCGGCTTGGTGTTGGACATCAAGCGCAAGGCCCCCCACTACCTTTCCGACTACACGGACGCCCTCAGCCTGCAGTGTCTGGCCTCGTTCCTCTTCCTCTACTGCGCCTGCATGTCGCCCGTCATCACCTTCGGCGGACTCCTGGGCGAGGCCACCGAGGGACGCGTGGTAAGAGCCTCTCGATGGGCCCTGGGCGCCGAGTGTCCCCCGGTACGAGGGGCCTCGCTTGCGCGAGTGCCTCCTTTTTCGGAGCCTCCCAGGCCTGGCACGCGCTCGCATTTGCATATATGCCCCCTGGGATCCAGACGTAGCCTCCCCTGCGCTGGCGGATGTTTGCACCGAACAACCTGTTCAGGCAGCGGGTCCAACCCCTGTGCTGCGTTGTGTTCCAAATCTCTGGTCGTGCGTTTGTTTTTTCATCTAAAAAAAAAAAACAAAACAAAAAAAAAAACTCAAATCCAATGCTTTACCGTACTTTTATTGCTTCTGACCAAATGTCGTAAGATGGTGAACCCAGCAGCTGATGATATTTAACATGTTGAGAATAGACGAAAAGCTGCGGAATCAACTGGGCACGTTAATCGGTCCACTCACGGCTTTTTGCCCCCCCCCCCGGTGTGTGTGTGTCTGTGTCTGTGTGTGTCCCCAGAGTGCCATCGAGTCCCTGTTCGGGGCCTCCATGACTGGAATAGCCTACTCTCTGTTCGCCGGGCAGCCTCTCACCATCCTGGGCAGCACGGGGCCCGTGCTGGTCTTCGAGAAGATCCTCTTCAAGTTCTGCAAGTGGGTGGATGGTTTTCGGCTTCGGCTGGCGTGGAATGTTCTCATTTGGCCGGCGCAGGAGTGTCCTTTTTCCGCTTGAGTAGTGGTGCCATGTCTAATTTCGTATGCCTTCACTCCTCCGTTTGTCCGTCTGTGTGCGCGCGGCCCCTCTCTCTCTCTCTATCCATCTCTATCTTTCTCTCTCTCTCTCTCTCGCTCTCTCTCTCAGGGAGTATTCGCTCTCCTACCTCTCCCTGAGGGCCTGCATCGGCCTGTGGACGGCCTTCTTCTGTCTGCTGCTGGTGGCCACCGATGCCAGCTCGCTTGTCTGCTACATCACGCGCTTCACCGAGGAAGCGTTCGCGTCACTCATCTGCATCATCTTCATCTACGAGGCCCTGGAGAAGCTGCTGCACTTGGGCGTGCACTACCCCATCAATAAAAACAACAATCTCCAGAAGCTCACCATGTACTCGTAAGTGCCTTTTCTCGCGCATGCCGGCGCTGGTGCGGCTGGAGGGGAGGGGGGAAAAAAAACGAAAACAGTATGTTAGCCAATTAGAAGCGAGAATGAGTCTGAGGATCAGGTGGGCCGGCATGTATCGGATGTACGTTTCTGGCACATCAAGTGTTGCATGCGCATTGCATTACTGAACACATTTGCACGCACGTGCTGTAGCGGTTTGCTGCGTCATGAGAAGACAGGCGGTGCGGTGTTATTGCACAAACACTGTGTAGTCTTTTTTTTTATGGATTTTAGCTTTATGGTGAATAATCCCATGTTGAGTGTGTGTGTGTGTGCGTGCGTGTGTGCGCGTGTGTGTGTGTGTGTCAGGAGCATCCTGCATTATCCAGCTGCATAAGCAGGCTAGTGGATTTGTCCAGCCAAGAGGCTCCTTCTGTGCTTTTTTTTTTTTTTTTTTTTTCTTCTATTCTCGCGTCGTGCGCACCGCAGGGGATGCTGCCGACGTTTAGTTTTGCAAAATGCCACGCCGAATGAGTCATTTCATTTACGTGGCCGGACCGTTCCACGCCGGATGCGTCAGAGAACGTGCCCAATGCGTCCGCCAGCGCTGATTGCGCTTGCCAAAAAAAATAATGGGCCGAATAATCGACAACCAATATTAAATGCATCCTCTCCCTCTGAGCCTGCGTTTGACTCTCGAGCTTAAGTCTATCTCTGTCAGCGATGGACTCAGTTGGATTTCTATATATTCGCTACTGTAGATGCGCTTGCGCGGAGCCCAGGGACCCCAGCAACGAGACCCTGCGCTACTGGGAGGAGAGAAACATCACATCCTCGCAGGTCAACTGGACCATGCTGGAGGTCAAGGTAAGGAACGCTTTACATTTGGAGCCAAATGTAGCGGAACAATTGCACGCGCGTGCGGCATGAATCGGAAACTCTGATATCGAGAGGAACATCTAATGGTTAAAGGACCCAACCCGGGCTTTTTGTGCGTTTTATATATATATATATATATATATATATAAAACCCCCCCAAAAAAAAAGCAATGAAAGTGTGTGTTGTGTGAGTAGAGGCGGCGCGGGTTAAGAGTGGATCCTCTCCCCTGTCGGCCGCGAATCCAGTGGCAGCCCTGCTGCGTCACGCCCACGTCGGGGTCACATGTCGGGATATGTGCTAAATTAATCGGCTTTTTAAGTGGCTGCGCCGTATGTTCATAAAATGCCCGAGGAGGAAAAAAAAAAAAAACGGGTATTTCGGATTGCGTCGGACTTCACTAATTCACGGCTGACTTCCATCATCGCCCTCATCCTCGCTGTCACTCTAATCATTTCCCTCCCCCCCACCCCCCCCCCCGCCCCCGCCCCCCCCTCCCCCCCTCGACGCCCCCCCCCCCCCCCCCCCCCCCGCCCCCCCCCCCCTTCCTTCGTCTTCTCCCTCCCCCGCCCTCCCCCGGAGGTCAAGGTAAGGAACGCTTTACATTTGGAGCCAAATGTAGCGGAACAATTGCACGCGCGTGCGGCATGAATCGGAAACTCTGATATCGAGAGGAACATCTAATGGTTAAAGGACCCAACCCGGGCTTTTCGCGCGTTTTTTATATATATATATATTTTTTTTTAAAAAGCAATGAAAGTGTGTGTCGTGTGAGTAGAGGCGGCGCGGGTTAAGAGCAAGTGGGCCGAATTTCACCGGATGAGCCGCGCAGAACGAGAACGGAGACGCAGCGTGGAGGGTGGAGCCTCTCCCCTGTCGGGCGCAAATCCGGATTTGCGAATCCAGTGGCGGCCCTGCTGCGTCAAGCCCACGTCGGGGTCACATGTCGGGATATGTGCTAAATTGAGTCATCGCGCTCGGCTTTTTAAGTGGCTGCGCCGTATGTTCATAAAATGCCCGAGGAGGAAAAAAAAAAAAACGGGTATTTCGGATTGCGTCGGACTTCACTAATTCACGGCTGACTTCCATCATCGCCCTCATCCTCGCTGTCACTCTAATCATTTCCCTCCCCACCCCCCCCCGCCATCGTCATCCCCTCGTCCGCCTCACCCTCATCCTGCCGACCGTCGCCATCCCCACCGCCATTGTCCTCCGGTGCCAGTAGGAGTGCGAGATGTTGCGCGGGGAGTTTGAGGGCGCCGCCTGCGGCGACCACGGCCCCTACATCCCCGACGTCCTCTTCTGGTGCGTGGTGCTCTTCTTCTCCACCGTCCTGATGTCGGCCTTCCTCAAGGAGTTCAAGACGAGCCGCTACTTCCCCACTAAGGTGCCTATGACACTCAAACCGTCCGTATCTTTTGAATATTTCAATGAGATGTCCTTGTTCCGGGTCAAAACGCTTTCGGACATGAAGTTCCCGTTTGACACATCCTGTTTTGAGGTTGGCGATTGAAATGTATTCATCCATTCTGCAGTCTTCCTTTTCACCTTACTCCTTTTGCCATGGCTCCTGAAATCATACTCGTGCTGCCATCTGTTGGTTATTTCATCATGCAGGGGAAAAAAAAAAAAAGTGTGGCCATTCCACGTGTGCAATTTCTAGGATTTATCATTGAGAGGGCACTCAGGCGGGGGGTACTGTGTGGCGTGACGCTGACGCGCCGTCCCCCGCAGCACGCCGGCACCACCTGGTGGCGACGAGCAGACCTGCGTGCCCCGCGATCCGAGGCCGGGGTCGAGTCTGAGGAGTGTGTGTCTGTGTTCCCCGCAGGTGCGAGCCATCATCAGCGACTTCGCCGTCTTCATCACCATCCTCACTATGGTCCTCGTGGATTATGCTCTGGGGATCCCCTCTCCCAAATTGCAGGTCCCCAGCAAGTTCAAAGTAAGTCACGGGCGGGGGAAAAAAAAAAAGCCAGCCCCTTCTCTTATCGAACAGTTCACACACAGGGGGAAGCATTTCGATTTTTTATATTACTATACAAAAATACATTTCTGCAAGTAACAAGTCCTCCTGCATATAAATAAATAATATTTGTTTTATATGATTTACTTCCTCTTGATAATATTTGATTGAATCATTTTTCATAATTATTGGAGACTCCTCAGGGACCGTCTGCACGTTTGTGAACTTAACTACACAAAATGCGAGGGGGGGGGGATTATCGTAAATAATATGAATAAGTAAAGTAAAATATTACTTAATATAAAAAAAAATTTGTTTTTGAAATAAAATAGTTGCAATACATGGGCATGCTTGTCTTAAATAAAATACTAATAAAGAGCGTAAAGATTGAGATAAAGCGAAAAATAACGTGATATTAACATTTTTCCCCATCTTGATGTATTTTGATTGTATGTGCTTTTTTAGATTTAAGGCTAGTCATCGAATAATCATTTGCGTCATTCAGCCCACCAGGGATGATCGTGGCTGGATCGTCAACCCTGTGGGGCCCAACCCCTGGTGGACCACCATCATCACCTGCATCCCCGCCCTGCTCTGCACCATCCTCATTTTCATGGACCAGCAGATCACGGCCGTCATCATCAACCGGAAGGAGCACAAACTGAAGGTATTGCAGACGTTGCGTGTGAACGCCCCTTATCCCCAAGGGCCACTTCAGGAACCCGCGCTACTGTTTGCCAAAACCCAAACGTCTCTCCGCCTGGCTCTCTCCCCCCCCCTCCCCGCCCCCCGCAGAAAGGCTGTGGCTACCACCTGGACCTGTTCGTGGTGGGGGTGATGCTGGGCGTGTGCTCGGTGATGGGCCTGCCGTGGTTCGTCGCCGCCACCGTGCTCTCCATCTCCCACGTGAACAGCCTGAAGCTGGAGTCCGAGTGCTCGGCCCCCGGGGAGCAGCCCAAGTTCCTGGGCATCCGCGAGCAGCGCTTCACCGGCCTCATGATCTTCACCCTGATGGGCTGCTCCGTCTTCATGACCTCTGTGCTGAAGGTCGGGACACAAAAAAAACAAACAAAAAAAAAAAAACCTGAAACCATACGCTCACATCCGAGAATTTTCTAGTTGTAGCACAAATTAAGTTAAGTGTGTACTTTTACTTTCATTCTAGAACATAGAAGTTGTTTAATTATAAATAACTAACACCCTTCAGAACTTAAACAATAGCCCACAGCCTTATTCAGGGTAATATGTTCTTTTTTTTTTTGGCTGCTGCTGCAGCCTTACTATAGTTTTAGCCTTGACCCTGCGTGTTTCTGTCCGTCTCCAGTTCATCCCCATGCCTGTGCTGTATGGAGTCTTTCTGTACATGGGGGCGTCCTCCCTCAGAGGTATTCAGGTGAGCCCCTTCTGCCGGTGTATTTTATTTATTTTTTGATCAGATTCAGATGTCTGATCGATTTCCTGACTGCCCGTCCACATTTGTCTCCGCGCAGTTCTTTGACCGACTGAAGCTGTTCTGCATGCCGGCCAAACACCAGCCGGACTTCATCTACCTTCGCCACGTCCCCCTGAGGAAGGTGCACCTCTTCACCATCGTCCAGCTCAGCTGCTTGGCCCTGCTGTGGATCATCAAGACGTCCAAGGCGGCCATCGTCTTCCCCATGATGGTACCATGAGTGTGTGTGTGTGTGTGTGTGTGTGGGTCCCGTGGGCACTTTGCGGCCTTCGCGCACAGCGCGGCTGACGACCGTTTCGCGCCCCCTGCAGGTCCTGGCCCTGGTGTTCATCCGCAAGCTGCTGGACTTCATCTTCACCAAGAGAGAGCTGAGCTGGCTGGACGACCTGATGCCGGAGTGGAAGAAGAAGAAGTTGGAGGACGCGGCGCAGGAGGTGCGGTAACGCTGCGCGCGGTGTACCTTTCCCGCCCCGCCGGTGTAGGACTGACCCTTTATTCTCTGTCTTCAGGAGGAACACAGTATTATTGTGGAGGAGGAAGGCATCGTACAAGTGCCGCTGGAGGGACCCTACAAGTAAGGCCTTCTTTTTATTTTTCTTCTTTTTTTTATCACAGACTGCCTCGTGTGTATCTGCACTTCCCACAAAAGTGCTGCGTTTCCTTTACCGCTGCTTTTTTTATTATTTTATTATTATTATTGAACTATTTTTGCCCTCATATCGACGCGCACCTGAGTCCAAATTTTATATTCGGATTTCTGGTGGGTTTCAAAAAAAAATCAACCGGGGGTCCCGTCAATCTAGGATGAGCTGGATACTCACTTGCACGTGATTTGACTTGCGAATTGTGTGTGTGTGTTTTTTTTTTTTTAAAAGGTGCGACCCGGCCACAGTGAACATCACTGACGAGATGGAGAAAGGCTCTTTCGGGAACGCGTGGACGAGCGTCAGCCCCGCCGAGAGCACCAAGAAGGAACCCGGCGCCAAAAGGTACGCCTCCGTAACCGTCCGCGGCACTCGCGCTCACCTCTTATTCCACATCAAGTGTATTTTTATTTATTTTTGACGTAGTCAACCAAATAAAATCCTAGACATCAAGGGGCGAGTGGTTTCTTAAAGTAGGCGGTCCGCAGATGTTTTATTATGGAAACGTTGTGCGACTATTGCGATTATTGTTTTATTGGCAATTTTCTCCAGGAAACCCGAGGAGCCCGTATGTGTAGAATAAAAAGGGGCTTTTACCTGCGCTCACTGCTGCCCCGGCAGAAAACAATTCCGACAGAGTAGACTAACATAGTGTCTCCTGCCTGCTTCTCTCGTCCCATCCCAAACCCCTTAAGCTCCCCTACCTAACCTCTCAGACGCCCGATATACCCAAAGGTGAGTCGCTCCCAGTCCCCGCTCGCATGCGGCGTCTCGCCTCTGTGTGTTCACCGACCGACCGGCGCATGACGAAGTAACGGGGGCTTGTTCGCCGCGCCGCATGCCAGAGCTTGGGATTGCGCGCCAAGCAGCCGGGGGAATCGGGGAGGGCGGGGCGAAAACCGCAGCATGGCCTGGGTGTGCATGGTGTTTCCGAAGGGCGCGTTTTTGGAACGGAGGCCCGAGGCGGCACGTTGGTCAAATGGCGTCGCGCGCAAAAAGCCCTACTGTAGATGGTGGGGCTTGTTCGCCGGGTAATGTTTTGACTCCACGAGACGTACGTGCATGCCGTTTGATCAGGGTGACACTGACTGTGATGATACAACCATGGCAACAGCAACAAAAACAAATAACGAAATTGAGTCCACGCTCCAACGGTAAACGTTTTTTTTTTTGTTGTTTTTTTTTTTCTTCTTTCTGTTTTTTTTTCAACATTTCCTGTGGTGTTGCGCAGTTGTTCCAGTGGTCGTGAAAAGCGCCACAAGCGGCGGAGGCATGAGAAGAGCTTGGACAGGGAGACCAGTTTGTGACGACGCATACCGGCGGCGCCGCAGCGCTGTCAATCAGTAGATCGAACCACACCAATCCGTACCGTGCCACACTCAACCACCTTTGTACTGTGCTACACTGTGTTTTTTTTTTGTTTTTTTTTTTCCTCGTCACGTAAGTCTCTCTGTGCAAGTTGTGTGAATCCGACATTTAGTTAGAAAAAAACGTTATTTACGAGAGGAGCCGAGACACACTCGCGCTTCTTTTTCTACGCGTGTGCGTCAGTGTTTGGTGATGCCAGCAACCGAGGGGGGGCTGGAAAAAACTAGATCCACGCCACGCTTGCTGATGGGCCAATTCCGGAAAACATTTTCAACAATTTTGAGCTCAACTTTATTTGTATTTTGTATGTTTTTTATATTTTTCCAATATTAATCCTTTAGAGAGAGAAAAAAAAAAAAAGAAACTGCCACAGGAAAAACCTCAGGTGATTTTGTGTGCAGCATTTGACTTAATGCACCTCACAATGGAACAACTGAAGAGTATCAATTTGCCATTAATAATAATAATAATAATAATAATAATAATAATAAGAAGAAGAAGAACAACAACAACAATAACTTTCAGTTGTCTCTAAAAGAGATGGATACATAGGAACTCTAGTACGTTTTTTGGAAAGTATTAAAATGACGTTTTCTATATTCTGTATATTTACATGTTTTTGTGACAGTGACAGCTCATATCACTCGAGGCTTCTCCGTTGCTATTTTACATGCAAACTTAAAAAAAAAAAAAAAAGAAAAGTTTCTCAGTATAAACACGTCGATTAGTGATATGTGCCCCCCACCCCCAAGTGTTGGTTGAGAAGATTTGTCCCATTTGCAAGCCTGCACTAGCGCAAAGACTCATTGCGGGCCTTCTCTTCAATACTTTAGCTCTGTTTCGTTTCCGTTTTCTCGCCGCACAACACAGTGCGGGTAAAAACAACGCTTTGCGGTTGGTTGACGTCTCCTCGCCATCCCTCTTGACATGTACGGTGCAGCCAAATCTTCTCGCCGAACACTTGCGAGGAAAACAAACGTGGTCTTTTGGGCCCAGGGGGCCCGTTGATTGGACGAGGACATTTTGCGAGCGAGCGAGCTTAAAACCCCCGACAAAATTCCGCGGTGGCCCCAACCTGGATCCTCTTTGTCGTCCTGTGGCTAAAGTGTCATCCGCGGACGCGTGATCTCCTCTCCAAATGACCCCTCGGTGTTTAAGCGGATTGTTTAAAAAAAACTATAATAAATCAATCAATACAAAAATGGGGAAAAAATTTAAATAAATAAACGCACAGACCTGCGTGAGGGCGAAACAGACGTGACCGTCTGGCTGCAGGCCCACGGTTACTTCCAGAGATGCAATAATACCTGTTTTTCCCGGAAGGGGGGGGGGGGGATATGTTAGGGGGGGCGGGGGCGGAGGTGACGATGTCGTGACGATGTACAATACATAGTATATTTTATTCATGTAAAATGTTACTGATATATTACTAACACGAAGTCGGTGTCGAAGGCAGGACTTTTTTTTTGTCGTAGATGTTCTTTTCCCCCATTGTCTAATTGATGGTTCTTAGTTGATTTAGAGAAACTAATACTGGTTCAAAGCTATATATCGATATCAAAAAAAAAACAAAAAAAAACAACGAAACAATTTGGCCACGTCTGTGTGGAATTCTGCCTTAAAAATTTGGTAGTGCTAGCCGTACACTTTCTGTTTAGCGCGTTTTAAGTCACCTGTATCCAAGACTTAAGCCGTTTCTGATCTGTTGTTTCAATTGTGATTCGTTTCATAAGAGTGAGCGAGGGAGTGAGTGAGCGTACAAATAAAAGATATAAAGCTGCCGGATCCGTGCGTTTGCTTTTCCTTTTGATACCTGAGTGTTTTTTGTTTTTTTTGTCCGCACAGGGGTCAAGAGGTCAACTAGCCGGCGTCCGAGGCGCCCCACCGCGGCGCCGCTACGGTCGCGTTGTCGCTCCGTCCTCCGTTGGCCTGACGTTGTTTGTGTAGAGCCACCTTTGGCCTCGTGGGAGGGGGGGGGGGGGGGGGGGGGGGGGGGGGGGGGGGGCGTGGAGGGGCGTAGAGGGCCTCGGGCTCCTCCAGCCTTAGACGTGCAGGATGCGCCCGTGTATCCCCGACCCGCGGTGCTGATGCCGAGTCTCCCACTCGGAAACTGTTTTAAATAGTACCGTGGCCGTTTATTTATTTTTTGTAAGATTGTCGGTGCCCTGAGATGGGAGGGAGCATGATCCCGGTATATTTTGGTGAGTGCATAACCCACAAGTGCCGATGAAGCTTACGTCCGTCTGTTAACATTCTCCCAAGGGATATGTTGACGTCTTTCGAGTGTTTATTTTTTTTCCGTCGTTTCTGTAGCGAAGAGCCAAGGTCACGATGTGCGGTTGCCGCGCCTTGAACTCAAAACATGCTCGCTTGTAGCCCCGAGTACGTCCTATTAATCCAAATGTGGCATTCCTGCCTGCCCCGGCGTTATTCACCACGCCGAGCGGAAGCTTCGGGAAAGGAGTGGGCTTATTATTTGAACTCGAAACGAAATTCAAAGGGGTGCAGCCGCATCCGGTGCCGATCCCGAGGCTTGGACTGCAACATTTCAGTCGAAAAATGGGTTTTGTTTATTGGTGTTGATTGATTGATGTGCCTTTGTTTCTCCCCGGAGTGTATGGCCTTCTGACCTTTGCAAAGGAGACCGGTGCCACAAACGCGATGGAAAGTCTTTATTTTGCAGAGCAGGTTAATGGCATTACAATGTAAATGAGCTACGCTACTCGTGCTCCTCTAGTTGTCTACCTGAGATTTAGCCTTTTTTGTGTTCTTGTTTTTTTTTTTTTCCTTCTTTTTTTTTTTTTTACCTTAAAAATATAGAGACAATAATTTAAATTTGTAGAAAGAAAAAAAAAACTACGCCCTCGATCTCGTCCCTTCTCTCCGGTTCCCCATAAACACTATAGAAGACTCGTAGTTTTTTTTTTTGTGTCTTTGCAGCACACGCAGTAATGAAGTAACGACAAAAACAAACAAAAAAAAACCCCCAAAAAAACGACGTACAAATTGAAATATTGCGTTGACGATGCAACATGCAAAGCGTGTATGGCTTTCCGTTTCCTCCCGTACATGGCTTTGTGTGCAGCGCACGGAGGGGTCTCTTCGGTGGGGGAACCGGGGCGCCTCATTGGTCCTCTTGTCTTTTCTGACTGCAAAAGACAAAAAAAAAATTATAATAATCACAGTCAGGCGCAAAACAGGCCCCCGGGCGTTATGTATCGGGTCACTCGCGCGAACTCGGCTTTACCTCTCCGCTGAGGGCTTGGAGGTCATGACCCAGAGTAAATATTCCTTCGCAGCCATGGAGTCGAGCACCTTGTTGACGTCACTGGTGAAGCTTCCGTCCACGTGTCTCCGGCTGACCGCTGCTCCCCACCTGTCCTTTTCCGATCTGGGTATGTACACAGGCACACAATATAAACACTGGCCACCCTGCGCTTGTGAACCCCACAGAGTGGAAACTGCCGTGGTCTTCAAAGTGAAATGAAGGAAAAAAAAAAAAAAAACAAAAAAGGTCATTTCGGGAAGCATTGCTGTTTGTCAAGCGGCGTGTCGCCGTGATCGTTCTGGTGATTGTTTCTGCCGTGTTCCGTTTCAGAAATCATCGCGGGACGCGGCCATCGCACACAGAGTGACACATCAATCAACGCGGTGCAACGGGTTCAGGGACGATTTATTTCTTTTTTTGCATTGCTGTTTGTCAAGCGGCGTGTCACCGTGATCGTTCTGGTGATTGTTTCTGCCGTGTTCCGTTTCAGAAATCATCGCGGGACGCGGCCATCGCACACAGAGTGACACATCAATCAACGCGGTGCAACGGGTTCAGGGACGATTTATTTCTTTTTTTTAGCACAACCACAGGAATCATCGAGAAACGAGAAAGAGCAAAGGAAGGGGGGGCGGGGGTGGAAAAAAAACCAAAAAAAAGGTGTGACGGTGCAGAAGAAGCGGCTGATTCGTTCTTGCCCTCCGACTCGACATCTCTGTCTTTCTCTTCCCGGTAGAATCAGACACAGGCAGGCTTTTTTTTCGGAGGAGGAGGAAGAGGAGGAGGAGCAGGAGGAGGAGGAGGAGGAGGAGGAGGAAGGGACAGCCTACTCTCTTCTGACTTGTCCAGACTTGAGCCTGGCGACAAAGTCTTTGATTGCCTGGTCCTTGAGGTAAGAGCTCACATCACTGGTGAAGGTCCCGTCTGCGTGGCGCTTTTCTGCCGCTCTGAAAAAAAACACACGGTGACACTTGGTTGACAGTAAAAAAAAAATATATATATATATATATATATATATATATATAAAAATATGTGTAATATTTCAGAAGTTCAGAAAAGTCAGTTCAATCCAATCTTTTTGTATAACCCACAATCGCAAATATCCTCTGTTCAGTAATTTTATTTTTTTATTTTATGGTATCATCCTACATTAATAATAATAATAATAATAATAATTGTGTAGTTTGGGTACCTTTTCATGTTTTCCCTGCCCTCAACGCTTGCAGCAGTAAAATATTGGCCGTGCCTCAGTATTAATCATCGAAATAGTGTCAGATTTATGATAAATACGTTATATCATTCAAGATGGACGTGTAACTGATCCGATTGTGATAATATTGGATATTTTTTTACATTGTCGTATCATTACTTACATTAAAAAAGTATGTTGTAACGTCCTGAGATTCAATTGAAATAGTTTGAATTATTATTATTATTATTATTATTATTCTTATTACGTGAACATGCTGAATGAATTTCGCACTGACCCGCTCCTCTTGTTGCTCATCAGCCACCGCAAGAAGTCCTCCGCCTTTCTGTCCTGCAGGTATTTGCTGTAGTCGTTGGAGAACGTCCCCTCGGAGTGTCTCTTCATGTTCAGCAGCTCCCTCGGCTCGTCCACCACAGTGTCCTCTGCCTCGAAGCTGCCGCACGGTAAGGGTGTACCAGTAACAATGAGTCCCTTTTGACTTTCAAAAATCTGCTTAGTAGGAGGAAAATGACTTTTTGACGCTGCGGGTCGACGGGCTGAATTTACTTGTCAAGATTTAGCTGTGAACTTCATCATTACAAATGATGGTCATTCTGAAAAGCTCAAAGCATTGTCCCTAGACAGTGAAGCCCAGTAAGGGGCTTCGCTACAATCCAGATTTCTTGCCTAAAATAAAAGACATTTGTCTTTTATTTCACGTTTTCTGTTGCAATTAAACCTAATGAATGCATGATAAAATAAACCTTTGTATTCTATGTATGCACCACATATATACGCTGTGTATATATATATATATATATATATATATGTATGTATATATATATATATATATATATATATATTATATATATACATTTTTTTTTTGTCAACAAAAGTTGAATCCACACTTACTGGCAAAGGAAAAAGTGAACGATAGTTGTCTCCTGTGAGTGTGTCACCGCAAAAATTAAAGTTAATTTAAGTTAACACATTTTTTTCTTTTATCACCGCAGGTTTCCGCTGGGATCTCCGTACCTTGAGCTGTCATCAGCCTCGTGCACCGGAACCTGCCAGCTGCTCCGGACGAAGCCGAGCACCAGGAGGACGCCGGCCAGGGAGTGGATGCTTTTCATGGTTCTAACCTACACCGCACAACGGCACAAAGTAAGCACTCATCTTTTCCTTTCAAACAAAAAATGTAAAAAAGAGAAAGGGGGGTGGGTTGCGCCTGTGCAACGAAATGCAGCTCACCGTTTTGCTTCGCGAGACCTGCGCAGGTAGTTCCTCTGCTCGTCGCCGGTGTCCGTATGTAGCACCCGCTCTTCGTATGTGAGCTTATATACTCTAAGAGGGTTGAGGAGGAGGACCGGTCTGCTCTGGAGGACCCGTTTTACAACTCTGCCAGGTCCACCTGTTACTCTCGACCCATTAGACACGGACGCCCCCGGCCACATTGGCCCGATGAGCAGCCCTCGGCGAGGGCGCCGCTCATGCGTGACGCCAGCTGGTACTTAGGTGTCAAGATCAAACAACCGCCGTTCATCCTGTTAAACAGAAAGTCCGGTGTGGATGCTCTCATGCGCTACCGTGTCACCGCGCGGCGATACGTGCCGCCGCCGTTATGCGGCGGGATGGGGTCTGTGTCTGTGGATTCTGTTCCGATCGAATTAAAAAAGAAAAAAAAAGAAAAGATGGGAAATATTGACTGCTTGTGCTCCGGTGGAAGGTATCTTTGGTTTACGGTGGGTGGGGGGGGGGCGCGCGGGGGG
>JAFBJU010001332.1:0-164306 GCA_016785305.1 Colistium nudipinnis
GCCGATGCTGCTGTGCGAGTTTCGAGTGTTTTCGAAATTTTGAAAAATTGGCAATTTTCGGGCCCGAAGGTAAGGCTATATAGTAAGGCGTTTTTTTTTACATTTTCGACTGCAAAAAAGTCCCCAAAAACTAGGACGTTTACACTTTTTTCCCTTTATTTTTGCATCTACCCTATAGCCTTACCTTCGGGCCCGAAAATTGCACATTTTCAAACATGTCAAAAACACTCGAAACTTGCCCAGTAGCATCGGCAGGACTTAAAAATAGGATAAGTGCGAAAATAAAGTGATATTATAGCATGACGTGAAAAAAAAACAAAAAAAACTACCAACTACCCTAGTTTTAAGCCCTGTTGATGTTACTGTGTGAGTTTTGAAATGTATGACTTTTTGGCAAACATAAGGCCATACTAAGTTGTTTTTTTCCAAATTTTGGATGACCTATTATATTATGGCGTTTTTGCCTTTTTTTCCATTGCCACCATATTTTGTGCAATCTTGACGTTTATATGCATATATGTTTCAAATGTTTAGACTTTTTTTAACGACATGTGCATAGCAATGTCAGAAACGTGCACATATATTAAGGAGGTGAAGAAAGTAATACATACAGTACAACAAATAAGTAATAAATTCCACCTCCTTTTTATTAAAAAAATTATGGATACCTTGTAGACAGATCATTTCTCAAATAATCTAAATCAAAACTTTCTGACTCTGAAAACAGAATCACAACAGAGTAATTTTACCTATATTCTTGCCATACAATTACAAATCAAACGTCTTGGTTCCTTGAAACACGGTAAAACATTTTTACAAGTGGTGTAAGGAACAACTTTTAGAAAAGGAACGGTAAATCAACAGAAAGCACAACGCGAAAAGGTTAACAAAAATACCACTTTACTTTTTTCCAAAGGGAAACAAATTTTAAAGCATAATGCTGCAAATACATTATTTTTCCAGCATGAAACCATCAAAAACAAGAAGCACTTTGGTATTCCTCCTCAAGTACACTGAATATAATTATGTTAGCATTTTCATGAATGAAGCCAGTTTCACTTTGGAAAGTGCTAAATTATTATCTATTTTCGGGGGCCATGATAAATTTAAGTACCATGTTGAATTGACTTCAAAAGAGATGTGAATATTGGGGTTAGAGCAAGTGGCAAGCAGGTGAGGTTCAAAAAAGATGTTACTAATTTTTATTCCATTTAGACTATGTCTTTAAAGTGCAATATCTTCATTCTCTCTCAAACGTGTGCACATGCATATGAATCTGCCGTCTATGTTGCTCTGGAAGCTTGACATCAAAACCCAATTAATTTCAAAACTAAATCCAGAACTACAGTACATCAGATCGGTGAGGACGTTATTACCTTTATATTTTTCTGGAAAAACTGTTAAAACTGCCAACCATATAAACGTAGTGTGTTTATGTGTGTCTTGTGTTTTTTGTTGTCTAAACATTGAGTATTTGTGGATTTCTACAATTGTCCCTGTTATTTCCTTTAACTGGGTGATTGTTTCTTTGCAGGGCTGATTTCAAGTGGCATTTTACCTCTCCCAAAATGAGAACAAGGTAAGTCAGTTTTACAATTTACCAACAGCATGGTACTGTAAACAACTGTTAACAGGTAATGGGGAATGTAGCCGTTTTACACGTTTATATCAGACAGCTGGTTTGAACAAAGGGTAGTTACAAATTAATTTAGATGAGCATAGATGCTAAGTATGCAAAAATAGCAAACGTTATCATTCTTATTTATCAAATACTACTATATATAATATCAGTATTTTAACCGTTTAATGAACAAACCAGGCTTTGTCTTGATAATTAGGATTCCCCATAATTGGAGTCTGATCCTAATGTAATCTGTGATTTAAATTTGAAAGTCATTTCTAGTTATTTCTTGTCTGAAGAAAAACTCAGATTGAATTGAGTATTTCAAAAAACATATTTAGATGAAAACAGAGTTTGAAACTCACTCAACTTAAATAACAACTTTTAGTTTATGAAAAATAAAACACAGAAATTACAAAAAAAAAAATCGGCATTCCAATACTTTGCCTTCAAATTTACAATAGAGCTGAAATGAAAACCGTTGCAAATGCAGCTTAGAACCGAAGCTATCACAATAATAATTTATGCTTATAATACTTTTCGTAGACAGGTAAAATATAGCATTGTTTTGTCTCATAAAACACAAAAATAGAAACAAACTAGAATTCAAAAAACCCTAAGTAAAAACACTGAGTGGGTAAATAAATAGTTTGTGAATTGCACAAAGTGAGAACGTTGAAAGTCAGAGCACTCTGATATGTTTGGACTGACGAGTCAGTCTTTCAGTCAGTGAGATTGACAAGTTGACACGGTTTCTCTTTTCACTGTCATGATTTGATCTTCCACAGCTGTAAAAAGATTGAAAAAGATGTCACAAAACTTTCCAATGTTAGGCTTTTAACTAAAGAGGCCCTGTGGAAAACGCACTAACCTTCAGGTTAAATCCTAACAGGTCCGAGATGACTCCTGACACTGCAGACAGGATGACCACCTGGGTGATGTTGTAGAGCAGAGGGTTCATGGTCAAACCGTACAACCTGAACGGAGTATCCAGCTCCTGGAGACAGAGACGGGAAGGGATGAAGATCCATGGGAGAGGCAGGACCATTAGGAAAGCTGCTCTGTGTGTTGTCGCAATGCAAAGTGATTGTACCTTCAGTAATTTGGTGGCCAGTTTTAACACATTGTTGACCAGTGTGAGCTCCTCTTTCTTGTTTGGCTTCTTCTCCATCTTCAGGTACAGGTTGATCTGTGAAACCAACAGTGGATCGTTGTGAGCGTTTAAAGAGGTGCCTGCAGTGTGGCAACGTCTGTGTCCTCCGGCGTCGCTGCGCTTGTACCTGTTCGGTGAGCAGTATGGAGGTGTTGCTGTACTTCTTGCTGGTCTCGGAGCCCAAGGTGACGAACCGGAGCAGGAACAGCGACAGACTGGAGCACCAGATCACCAGCTCCCAGTTGTAGTGACACTCCAGGAACGTTTCGTGGACATGGAGCAACTGAAGTGAGAAGGTGGGGTATTAAGTCTTTACATTAAAGGTACTCAAGTCCATTATGTGTAAAATTTGACAACTTCCTTCATTTGGTCGTAACATTAGACAACAGTTTGAACTAAGATGGCCAAAAGTTCCCTGTGAACCAGACAGTCCAAGGCCATATTCAGCGGTAATGTCTGGAGGTTCTCGGACATGGTTTAATCAGGAATGTGCCACGTAAGCAACTGAATTAGTATAAGATTAATGAAGACGTTTCTATAGTTCTAATGAACCAGTGGGAACGCTCAGCTTCCTTGTGTTGTGGTGGGAGTGTAGCTGTCTGGGGAGAGAATGAAGGAGGGCATTGTGGGTGGCTGAAAGTTTGTATCTTCAGCCACCTTCAACGCTCCTCTTCCTTCTCTCCTCAGACAACTACACTCAAATGCAACGAACCTGTTCACACCCAAACTGAGGTCTTCAAGAATCCTAAACTAGTCCAGTCGCCTGCTCGGAACACACCTGATGTGAAATGATGTGCGGTGATCATCAATCATACCTGTGCACAGCAGATGAAGACCACGGACAAAGTGAGCAGGAAGGCGGACGAAACGATCACGTCCACTGAGCGCTGAGGACCCCGTCTCTGCACACAAATTCACTCGGTACGTAGGAATCGCCACACGCCATCTCGGACAAGTGCATGTTTGAAAACGTGTGGTACCTTGAGGTAGGAGCGCAGTGACAGCCACATCTTGATGTTCTGAACCTTCTTCAGTCTGAAGTGAGGAACTTCGGACTTCCTGGCTCTGCGGGCCGACGTCAGGTGACCGAACAGCTTGGCAAACAGCAGCCTCTGAACCAAGTAAGTAGATTTCAGATCGTTAAGCATCCATCTCAGCGTGTAGCAATTCTTGTGAAATGAAAAATGTGGGAATCTCTTGATCTCACCTGTTTGTAGGTTCTCTCGGCTACGCTGAGCAGGAAGAAGAAGAGCCATATGAGGCAAACGCGCACCAGGAAGCTGAGCGTCACCATGCCGACGACCAGAGCATCGGATCCGGACCCACCACCCAGTGCCACTGACAGCAGCTCATTGGCTGAGAGAGTGGTCAGCTGATCAACGTCTCTGTACTGAGCCAGCCTGCAAGAGAGAAACAAAGACTGTAAGTACCGCACAGCTGACGACTCACATTTGAGTACTTTTACATATACTGAAGAGTCATGTGTGTAGTCAGCAGTACCTGTACACAAAAGGTGTGAGTCCAAGAGTCACCGAAACCAGGTTCCCAAAGACCTGGTAACCAATACCAGGAGTGTAGAGATTCACCTGTGTAGAGGGACAGAGAATCACAACAGTCATGTGGTTCAAGTCGGTGTTTTGCTGCTGCCTCACTTTGACAGTTTTCAGACATGTAGTCCAAACTCACTCTGTTCATGATCATGCCACTGATCTCCAAGACGGACATGTCCGCCTTCTTGCACTCGTTTCCCTCCCACACTATAGCACTCACTCTCTCCAGGCCGGGGTTGGAGCTGTGGAGCCAGGGAACGTGACCCTGCAGACCAGGACCCACATTAAAGGGAAGTCAAGAAATCCGTTCAAATGTTCAAAATACTGGTCCTACGTAACCCAGAGATCTCTATCCACATGTGCTAGAGGTGGAGTTGAGTGATTTTAATCTACACTAAACAACAGTCATTCCAAAACGTGGCTGACCCCCACCTTTAAACGTGGGAGACATTTACCAACGTGTGTTTTACAGACCTGATGGAAAGGGTCGTCTCTATATTCCTTTTTAGCAGGGGGGCAAACAGGTGTTCCTCCTCCTTCTCCCTCTGTAAAGAAGAAGAATAGTGTGAGTTGTAGGTCCAATAACCAAATTAACAGCACATTCAACATTATATAAGAACG
The DNA here is from genome assembly GCA_016785305.1 of Colistium nudipinnis. Classification (NCBI taxonomy): domain Eukaryota; kingdom Metazoa; phylum Chordata; class Actinopteri; order Pleuronectiformes; family Rhombosoleidae; genus Colistium; species Colistium nudipinnis. Next base: position 4,946 of record JAFBJU010001332.1, read on the forward strand.
ACAGAAGGTGTTTAATGATTGACAATCTTTTTCGCTGACCTGTTTCCGAGGTGCAAGAGGATCTACACTCGGCACAGTGTAGGAAGTCTTCCCACATCAGGTCCTCTGTCTCCGACTCGTGTCGAGTGCTCTCCGAGTCCTGAGTCCTCAGACTGGAACATCTGGAGCTGCAGCTGGTGCCAGACTTGGGGACGTCCTGACACAACAGGAGACAGATGCAGATTGTTGCGTTAACTTCCTGTATTGACTTTCTAACATATTAAAGCAACTGTTTCAGAAGTAAATCCTGCTGTTGTGTGATTAGTTGTGTGTGTGTGCGCGTACCTCCACAGCGTAGTGTTTCTTGTAGTGGTGCGTGCTCTTGCGGTTTCGGAGTGCACAGTCATTGTTGATCCTTTCAACTCCCCTGCGGAGGGCGCTGTAGGAGGCTTCAGGATCCTCCTCGCTGGAAGCCTCATCTGATGCTGGCTCCTTAAACACACAACACAAATGCACATCAGTCAAATACTGGACAGACACATCCTTTTTTTTAAGCTGAAGCAATTAACACATCTTTCGATTAAAAAAAATTATAATGTTAAACCGTAAATCAGATGATTGAATAATGTATATTTTCTGACCTTGTTGCCATTGGCCAGAATCAGTCCCGTGCTGCGGGCTGCGTGAGTGGGCTGGACGTGAGAGCTCCAGCACGCCTCGTCAGCCCTGCGTAACGAATCGCATCGCTGCTCGTGGAGCTGGAGGCCCTCCTCGCTACTGCGATTGGTCACCCGGCCGTCCAGCGACACGTAGCCGTTGTCCGTCTCTGTGGACTTGTCGATGGAAAGCTTGGACTTCTTGGATCTATAGGAGGAGGAGGAGCCGGAGAGATGATAGAAGAAGATGGACAAGTACAGAGAGATAGACAAAGATGGGGAGACACATTTAGATAAGGAGATAGTAGTGAACGGGAGTTCACCAATGGGTCAGAAGCAGACATGCTGTGAGACAATAATGCATTCGACATAACATAACACAGAGCAACAGTCAAACAAAATGACAATTATTAAACCGTGCTAAAGCATGACAAATGACGGGAATAAGGACAAAAGCTTGGAGCATTAAATGTCAAACATGCGAAACCTAATGACTCAGGACATTTCTAACCAAAAGAGTAATGCATCTTCCTCCCAAATTCCAACAGTTAAATAGGTAAGGTGAGTGATTCAATCAGGAGATTGACAGAGGAAAATGAACCGACGGAGGGGAGGGGACTTGAACTAAGCACTGAAGTGGGCATGACACATCATCAATGGATGCAGAGATCTAATCAGGACTCATCTAGTGGCTACGCTGTGGCCGTCTGCTGGAAGCTGATCCAAGCAGAAGCACGGGGAGAGTCTGAGGTCACCACGGGAGACATCAGCTCCATTTAAGAGCCATGTCCCGTGCTTCTTTCGAATGCAGCTTTGTCAGCATCCATAATAAAATAAAAACGCTCCGCCTCACTTAAGATGGAAATGATGCCATCATTGCTGTTCAAGGAAACAGAGGTACAGGCAGCTTCATAAATACATGAACTAGCAAGTCAAAACAGGTTATTTTCTGATCAATTTCTCAGCTATTATTTACATGTCAACAACAAACGATCCACTTTCGGTCACATTTTTGCCCATCCTTCTTCAGGAGGATAACATTCACAGTGAGGGAGCTGAGGAAGTCCTGATAGATCGGAGTCAGGGCTGGGATTCAGTTTCAGATTTTTTTTTGGATCATTTTGTCTTGCCTGACAAAATGAAAAGGTTTAGATTCAATTCCACATTTTTTGAAATTGCACCACGTGAATGCAAGGATTCATCCAATGGATCATCTCGAATTGGCTGTTGCGTTTTGGAAATTGAAGCCCAGGCCCGTCTCTGCGCATCATCTCACAGTGGGAGGACAGAAAATGAAGATACACACCCAGCTTTAGAGATATCATGCCAGAAATCTTGGAAGAGAGTGCCCAGGCTGTATGTGATGCTGCTGGCTGAGTGGCAATGTGGCGCCCCCTCCTGTGTGTTATCGGTAGTGCTAGACCCGTCGCCTTCCCTATGCACCTCCATCTGAGATGCTTTCCTCAACTTCCTTCAGTTTGGACAGAGTAGAGGGAGGAGAGAGACTTAAAGAGGAAGTGGACATTGGGAAACTGCAGCACTGTGTCCAGGGGGAGGCCTTTTTCATTTTGAAATCTGCACCCCCATAGAGAGCGTAACGGTGCAGTATGAAAGAATGGCACCCGCTGGACACTGATACTGTTAAAGGCAAATTCCACCAAAATCTTCTGTTACCCTGCTCTTTTTCAACAGAGAACATTTTTCAGAAAATGCTCCAACATGTATTATGTATTTTCCAATTATAACTGCTTTTCTTTAAAGGGCAGAACATCATTTGCTATATATTTACATTTATAAATATTCATTCATTTTATAAACATAGGATAAAACTACTAATTAAAATATGGGGAGGCTTAATTTCCTTTATAATGGTCAATTTATAGTTAAAGAGAAATTAATGTTCTTATCTTCCACTGGTTATATAAAAGTTAGATTTAGATTATAATTGAGTTTTGTTGAGACCAAAGGACACAGACACGGAGTGGAACTTAATTTGTGTCTTGGCAGTGTAAAACCAAATCTACGGGAAGTATTTTAACTATCACTGATAAGAAAGTAAAAAAAATACAATAATGACAGTTTTTCCATTGATGGGAATTTTTGGTAAATGTAAATAACAAGCTTAGATGTTCCTTTTAAGTAAAACATAATTAGAAATGCCCTAATGACACATGTTAAGTGTCCGATTCATCAATGAGATAAAATGTCCAAAAGAGCAGTATAAAGAGAAGAGAGAGACAGATATAGAAATACTCTGATTAACACAATCAACTATGTATCAAATACATGTCCATGAAGGAGAACCGAAGCTGATTGATCGAATAGAGATGAAAACAGCATTAACTCACTCCTCCTAATTCCAAAACCTCCCTAAACTCTTTCCAAAACTGGTGCACTCCAAGAGGCTGAAAATGGCCTTTTCCATCATTGTGAGCCAGAGACAGCAGCCACACACCAACAAGCGTCAAGCCGTTGAGGTGAAAAATCACACAGCAAATCAAAGCACTACAAAACACACCAGGCAAAAACAAGCTACGTTCTACTTTCACACACAATAAATCCCTTTGTCTACTAACAGTCACCCGGTGATTTATTCTTATTATTGTCGTCATCATCAGGGAGAGGCTTCTTTAAGATTTGACAGTTAACTGCGAAACGACTCGGCCCATTCGCTGCTTCGTGTCCAACCAGAATTAACCGTAGGAATGAATTATTGGCCCATTAGTTATTGTCTAGAATTTCGCTGGACAGACGCTTGTGGGGGAATAAAAAAAAAACGCCTCCATGATAAACTCATTCTGAGTAGGATTTTGAGCGGAAGAGACAGAATGAGAGCTTGGCTACGAAAGCCACCGAACCCTGGCAACAAAAGGCATGCTGTTTCCACAACGATCCTCCTCCACTTTGTTTCTCTCCATCTCATGTTTGTCTTCTGTTCTTATCTCTTCCTGCGTCTCCCAGCTCTTCAAAGGGGCTTTGGTGCCTCCCCAATCTTCGCCTCATCTTTATTTTAATCCTCTTCTGTAATGACCTCATGTCCAGAAGCCCGCTTCCTTTCCTTCCTGCTGTCTGTCCTCCTCTGCTCGAATTTCTGCACTCTTTCCGTTCCTACTCTACCTTCGACATTTCCCACGAGTATTATTTCATCTGCTCTTTTCGGGGGGGTCCTTACCTGCGTCTCTTCCCGCCGCCACTGGAGGCCGGTTTCGGGGTCCTGGTGGAGACGATCTGACAGTGCACGGTGCCCAGCAGCAACATGAGCCAGACGCCTCCCAACACCTCGGTGGCCGGTATCCCATGAGACTGAGGGATGCTCACATACAGGACCACCGCTGCCACTGTGGGTACAGAAGAGAAATGTGGTCAGATGGGGCTCTTGTTTCCATGTTTTCCAAAGACATAAGAAAGTTGACTTCTTCTTCTCCCAAAGTACATATTTATCCACTCGATCTGAATTACTAAAATATTGAGCAAAAATAATACAAATAATAACTAATAAAACAACACAGACTCTCTCATACACGTACCTTGCAGCAGATAGAGAGCCAGCAGCAGCAGGAAAATGGCCCTGGAGGTGACCTGGATCCACCATCGATAAAAGAACGGGAAGCAGACGACTCTGACGATGCCTTTCCTGGTCAGCGAGGTCCACGGGCTCTCTGGTTTGGCCTTGGCGAACGCCGAGCCTGAGGACAAAGACGAACACACACACACTCTGTTTAATGCGATCAGAAACCTCCACACTCAATATGTCCCGAGCAGTGCGTTTTTTAACTTTCAATCTGCTGCTTCGCCCTCCTGTCCCTTTTTGTTTTTTTTTATCTCTATCGGTGCATGGCTCTCTACTTTCAACCAGCCATCCATGCCTTTCTTTATCGATCATCTCTTCCTGTGCAGTGAAATAACAACCAGGGCAATTCTGACTGAGCTGATGAATAATTGAAAGTGTGATGAATACGAGACAGAGGGGTTAACGGTGACAGGGGGCTGGCACGGCGACGCGGGCATCTCGGGTTCTAGAGCGTTTTGTTAATGTCCCCGAACAAACAATATTTGCGTGTCTGACGATTTTAGCAGGACTCCTGTTCGGTGTCCAACGATGCCGATCGATACACGCTGAGCTTTCTCACCTCTAACCAAGTCCACATCGATGAGGTCTGGTTTGACGTGTCCTGTCTTCTTTGGCTTGTTCCTAAAGCCCTGCAGGGGGAGACACAGAGACACAGAGTCAATGCCGGACAAAGATACACGCAGTGAAACAATAACACACAAATTCTCTACACTCTGCAATAGAAGGGTGTCTGACTATCGCCGCGGGAGTCACCCATCCACATTAATCATGACCCCTCACTCAAACCGTACCCACAACATTCAGGCTCAAGTCCCCACACGTCTATACAGGAATTTCGACTGCAGCAGGACTCCTGTGCACTTAGCGTCTTCGCAGACACACAACTCATGTTCACTCAGGGTTGGAGGAGACACACTGCGCAATCAGGCTGCAGCACATTTACTCACATCTACCGCATCGATCTGTGCATTTCATTTATCCAGGTTCAGGGAAACTCAGGTCATCACTCTGATGCATTCATTTGGTTTCTCTACGCTACGTCATTTCAAGGGCATTGCGGTTCTCATTCATTCCGCTCAGTTTTACAGCGACACCTCTCCAGTGGCACGCCGACTTCCTGTGCCAGCATTCACTTCCTGCTATGATGAGTGTGTGTGTGTGTGTGTCTGTGTGAGAGAGAGACACACTGCTGAACTGAAACTTTAACGGGGACACATCAATAAATGATGGAAGTCACATGCACATGGTTTGTATAAGAGCCTCTGGGTAAAGAGGAGAGTGAATAATGTAAGTTCGCATGTTCTTTATTATGCCTGTTTGCCAGATGATAATCCCACAGGGTCAAACTATGACTTGATGTTTTGTGAGCCTTAATGCCGTCACACACACACACCCTCGATTTTATCATTTTATCAAAAACATTTTTCAAGGCCCAAATAAAAAAAAACAAAAGCTGCTACCATGTATTCTTCCATCCACTGTCAAAAACTTAACATGCACATCTCTCCACATCATTATTTGATCAGAATTGTTTTTCGATACTAATCAAAATAACTAATCAAATTAAATATTGTGCCAGCAGCATTACGAATACGGAACAATACCCAGCTCTCAGAGGAGAGGAAATGTGATATACTTTCAAAGCTTCGAAACAGACATGTTAAAGTTGTGAGTCATATCGAACTATGCAGTTCAACACACAAGGTTTTCCCCTTGAATTTGACTGCCTCATGCTAATGTTTACATACAGGCCAATCAAGTTTCCTGTTATCAGTTATTGGTCCGATACAGAGGCTGGATGGAGACCTTATCTGTAGAACACAACCAACGAGGGAGTGTGGGAAAGGAAAATAAGAAGCGGATCAATAACTTCCTCCTGACAGTAGATTTAAAGCAGCTGTAAAGTCCTTGACAAACATCTTCCCTGGCCTCTTATCTCTGCAATATCCATAGCCTCTTCTCCTCGTAAACTAGTTTCTCATCCACTTCCAGGGTTTTGCAGAGTCAGAAAACAAAATGGGGAAAAAAGGGAAAGCTCCTTGTCCCACTGATTTCTAACTGGTTGCATTGCCCTTTAATTATTTGCCATTCTAAAAGATCAAATATACTTTACAACTATTTTGGGGTCTATAGTCATGGTTAGGGAAAGTGCATATAATTGATATATGTACATTATATATATATATTTAACGTTAATGACCTGTAACAACATCAGTGTGTGTGTGAGTGTGAGCGGACTTTGAGCTCATTAGCGAGAGTGTCTCTCACCTCTCTGTTTACAGAAGAAGAGGTGAAGGGAAGGAGGGAGGTGGAAATAGTAATGAGACACTGAGTAATCTCTTGTAACCGAAAACACCTCATAAGATATAAACACCATTTTTCTATCTCGTCAACTATATATAATCTTGCCCTGAAAAGACTTAAAGAAGACAGAGATCCTCAAACTCCACTTTGGGAGCATTGGACGTAAAATAATCTCTCATCAAATCTGAGGGGGGAGGGACGAGGGCTTCCTCTTGGAAGCCCTTGTAAAGTGAAATTTGATCATGTTCAGCGTTAAAGCCAATTACGCCGCATTGCTGAAAAAAGACTTGATAAAGAAAAGGAACGGAAGCTGATGCTGTTCTATAAAAACCTTTGGTGGCTGAGTGAAATCCGACAAATGACCAGTGAGTTGATCAGATCTCTTTGGCCAGTTCCTCCTCTGACAGACAAACAACTTGGAGGACACAAAGCATGCACGAGTACCCTAACAGAGCCACACTGTTATTGGTTAAACTGCATGGTGGATAATGTATAAGCCAGGGTTTAAGGAGCAAGAAGAAGGCATTAGGTAAAAAGGACAAAAAATACTAAAGATACTGTGTATATCGGTGGAGAATCAAAACAAAAACAGCAACCTCCGAGATGCTTCCACTTCCTACTCTGTCCTTACGGGTGGTTTTTGATTAGAAACAGAAATCATAGGGTCACTTCTTGAAAACGCAGCTCAGAAAATGCATTGTGGGGTTAACACGGACACACATACACACACACACACACACACACACACACACACACACACACACACACACACACACACACACGCCATGGATTCCAAGTAGCAACTGAACTGAGTGACCAAACCAACCACAGTCTATTAATCTACAGCATGGGTGAGCAGACGTGCACTGTGGGACAAAAGGAGGGACGTTCCCCCCCGGTGAATACTCACCAGAGAAATAAACTGCAGAGAGGAGGAAGGAAGGAAGAGGGGATGGAGGTGGAGGTGAAGAGAGGAGAGATGGGCAGATGACACCCAGCCAGGAAGGCGGAGAGGAGAGAGTTAAAAAGAAAACACTGGAAAATGAACTGCTGGTATAGTGAAAGGCAACGACAACAGAGGAGAAGAGGATGAAGGAGTGAAAGTCAAATAAAGAGATGTGTTGAGTAAGCAGAGAACAGAAACAAAAAACACAAAAGGAGAGAGTAAAGAAAAACAAAAAACTGTCGAGAAACAATGGGCAAAAAAAAAAGGGAATCAAACATACCTTTATTTCTCTCTGTTCCACTGATTTCTCCCAAATCTGTTGATCATAAGCGCCAATCTGAAAAAAAGAGTCAAAACTTTAGAAAAGAGCTACAGCAAACATAAAGCAGACACCATATTTAGTTTCTCTATAACGCCATGTGCATGTGTCCCATTTTTGGAGGAATAATAACCCAAACCACAACTTATGTTCTTGTGACGCTCAACAAAGCTGAAGTCCCCCTAGAGTAACTTTCATATCGCTGAGCAGTGGCTGCGGTGAACATGACAATGTTTTCCACATGAAGGTAGAAAAGAAACAGAAACACTACATTTTAAACCGATAATGGCCATATAATGATGTTTTTATTTTATGCATCTTAAAAACTTCAAACTAGTTCCAAACAAAACAACAGCAAATGGCGCACACACACACACACGCTACCTTAAAGCATCACTTTCACCCATTCACGTTATTGTTGAGCAGGGGGAACACTAAATTGGAAATGAGTACCAACTCAAACAACTTCATCACCAACCAGCCGATTAGATCACACTCCGACACAACAACCAACACATTCCATCCACAGTATGCGTCTGTTCTCCCATTGGTTCTTATTTACTCTTAACCCCTGTGTCTCTCTTCTTGGTGGATAACTTGTAAAACTGGTCGAAGAGGTCAGGTTCAACTGGAGGCCAGTTCGAGGTCTCACGCTCACACACTGCGAGTGTGTGTGTGGAAATGCATGCAGCACCATGTGTGACTGTTGGCAAAGGAGGAGGAGGAGTAAGAGTGTGTGTGTGTGTGTGTGTGTGTGTGTGTGTGTGTGTGTGTGTGTGTGTGTGTGTGTGTGTGTGTGTGTGTGTGTGTGCGCGTGAGGCTTCATTTCACACTTCATGTACTCATGTCACTGCGTCAGTCTAATTCATCCAGTCACACACACACACACACGTTTCAGATACAGCTCAGCTCTGACAGTTGTGAAGGAGAAAGGGATTCTGGGACTCTAGAATAACAAAGCTTGGTAGCTCTTTCTTATAGTGGTAACCACATAGGAGCCACAGCGTATTCGTGTATGTCCCGGCGCATCGCTCTGTGAGCTTGCCAGTGGAAACTCTGCATGTTCAATGAAGTCTAAAGAAAGATGGATAGGCCAGAGAGGAGGAAAGAAAATGATGGAGAGCGAGTATCGGCGATGGAGGTTAACCAATGTTCCCCACAATCAACGTCACGAGAACAAAACAGACATGGATTCTTGGCATGTTTTCATCTTAATGTCTAATCAGTCGACAAAACAATGCGTCTGTGTAGCGAATCCTGAACTAAAGCGGATAATCTACGTATTTGTGCTGTTACACAGTCCAGACTTGTGATATGCCAACATCAACAAACAGATACCAGTGACAGATGTGCGTCACACAGATTTTTACTTTTACAATGTTCTTCTTTTTAAAATACTGATTCTTTATACTGCAGCCTGTGGCTGTCGCATCACAGTCCAGCGAGACACAAACAGGCCACTGAGCACGAGAAGAGCTTACAGAACTTTAAACAAAATGTTTTAACATGGACTATGTCAACTGGACTAGCACCATGTCTGAGGTCAAAAGCACCACAACAACAACTGAACTCTGTGGTGAGAACAGCGTTTGACTCAAAACCCTCAAGAACAACTATTCGTTTTTTTTATATATATATAATCTAATGATCAAAATGCAACTTCATGGCAAGAGACAAACTTGGATCCTGAGAAAAAGTGCCCAATTCAGAGCAATGCACATTGAATCTGACGTATGACTGACTGGCCTACTGTGTGATATTCAGCCTGACAGCTAATTTTCCACATCACTCAACCTATTAAAATCCACACACGGGTTTGAGAGGATTTTGAGCACATGTGGAGGACAGCCAGAGGCCAACAATACCAGGCTATGGGCAGAGAGATAAAGGAGAGGTTGGAGATAAGGAGGAAGGTGGGGATGGAAAGAGGAGTAATTACAGGAACATGCGCGCACGCAGAGCTTGTTACTTCAGAGTACCGAGGTAACATATCGAAACTGGTTGGAATCAACAGCACTGTAAATCCTCTTATCCCCCACACACACAGGCTCACACTCATCCTTACAACACTATCTGTCTGATCATGTTTTCCTAAAATGAAGTGGTTCTTAGGCAACAAAACACGAATAACACTTCCCTTGTTTTCTTCCTGACTCATCATGTATCATATTGATCAAGTTGTGTATATTCTTGAATAATAAATACCCTGCAGGCGAGGGGTTAAATATTCTTAGTCTCGGTCAAGTGAACGATTTCACTAAGAAAAAAACGCAGGCGCACGCACTCGCGATTTGACAAGCAAATCAAGAGCCGAGTGCACCAGAAGGAGGGATGACGATGCCAAGTGTGCCACTGCGGCACTGCTCGGGGTCGCCATGACAACGGATTGAGGGAAGATCCCGGCAGAGCGAGCGAGCGAGAGTGGGATTATGCCGGCGAGGCAGAGTAAAAGAGTTGCATAAGAACTGCCTCTGCAATGGAGGGAATTCTTCACATGCATACAGATAGAGGCTGGTTTAGAAAGAGGTTGCTGGAGCATGCGTGTGCAGCAGGTGGACACTCAGGAGGTTTAACACGTGAACACAAACACTGTTCACGTCCCTGTTTATCTGCGTCTCCGATTAGCAGAGCTACAGGTGGCATCCAGCTAAAAGAAAGCAGATACAGGAGCAGTGTGTTGCCCTTTTTTAATATCTATTCCATCTTCCTACCAGTAAACCTGGGTACTCTCCACGGTGAAACTGGCGGCTATGGAATCTACGTCACCTATTTGTGGGAAACATCTATTTACAAATGTCCGTCTAGGTGTGGTCTGTTTTGACACACTGCTAAACCAGCAGAGACACCAACTGTGTGTGCACAAGGACACTTTTAGTTTCAGTGGTAGAATAATAATTATTTTCCTATCTAGGACTCAATCATTCTAAGAAAAATAATCAGACAAACCCATGCCCATTTTCTTATTTTAAACAATGAATCAATTCAAATCTTGGAAATCAATAAATTAGTCAACAAATGTCTTTTACCAGAAATCAAAAAAAGAATGAAGATGATCAAGTACTCAACTACACAACCACGTTCTAATCACATAATCGGGAGACAACATGTACCAAAACATTGGACACAACAACAAGAGAGAATGGAAACAGCAAAGAGACACACACACACACACACACACACACACACACACACACACACACACACACACACAAAATACAAACTAAATTCATAACATAAGTTAAAGAACAATTAAAAGGAATGTGGGTCAGACAGCTGGTTGTGTAGTGGAGATTAACCCCTCTGCAGTGTTTTCAAGCAACCATGACAACAGAGGTGTTGCTGCGGGGTGGGTTTCAGGTCTATTATCAGCTGAGACAGGTGTACGTGAGACCAAAAAAATAAAAAATATTCTTTTTGCAGTAATAATACACATCAAGAGAACAATATGATAATGCAGATTAAAGTTTTTGTCCATAAAATATAAGTAAACCCCCAAAATAACAGAAGAATCATATAATGAGGTCTTCAAATGTGTTGTTCTGTCAAAACAACAAACTGTCTGCCCAGACTTAAAGCTAAACCCAAAGCTTTAGGTGACTGACAGCACAATAATTCAAACATCTGAAAATAAACCTTGCATGCATGGCTGACAAAGTCAGGGCAGGGAAGAAAATGTATTTTAGGAGCTTAACATCAAGCTCCAAAATGAAGCGGACTGACTCATGTGAGCAGCTGCAGCTGGCTGAGGGCGAGAGAGGAGGGGGTTTCATGCAGAGTTGGAGACCAGCATGTTTCCAAATTCAAGATCCTAAAAATAAATCTCAGCGGTATGACTGGTAAGCGCTGAGGTTGGGAGGGCAGAAAAGAAACGGAGGATATGTAGGACTTCCTAATCATTTCATACAGCTGAATAAAGATCTGCATGCCGAGAGAAAGAGAAGTGACGGGTCCATCGCAAACGAAATCTTTAACCTTAGAGAGCAGCTGCAGGTTTACTTGCGGCCACTGAAACAGAGAACCTTCCCTCGAACCATTGAAGCTGGACCAAACACAACCCAGACCCAGAGAAAGGGGGTTCTGTCTATTGCTGTCTTCTGAACTCTGATCAAAATGAAACACGTCCGTCACATAATGGAGTTTTACATTTAAGTGCCGCCTACATGCCAGTCATGCAGGTTATGGTTAATGAAAACCAAAGATCTAAATCAAGCTGAATAATCTCTGCTCAGCTTCCTCCTTGGAAAACACTATTTCCGACCAGAAGGAACCAAGTCTGTCTGGTGCCGTGGCAGATATAGAATACAATGTGAACCTTCACGGTGATATACAGTATAGGACTGGCAAGGCACTGCGGTCAGAAATCAAGGCAGCCTCCACACAAACACTGAGTCTATTTCTAGTCCGTCCTCAGATAACACAGTCAGAAATATACCACGACTCAGGCGGACCGCTGACTGAGGAAGGGGGGACGGGGGGGGGGGGGGGGGGGATTTGGTTCTCAGGCGGACCGGGGGGGGGGGGGGGGGGGGGGGGGGGGGGGGGTTGGATTAGGTTCAAGCTTCACTGACCTGTAGGGAAATCTGGATCTTTTAAAATTAGACGCAAACTTCACTTGCCACCCCAATGCTACTGAGGTGAGGTCTTCATCATACCGACTTCCTCATACTGTGAAGGAATCCTTAACCTCTTGGTCAAACCCGAAGCAACCAAAACCAAAACGGTTGACTAAATCAACGGAAGAAGATCACTCCACGGGGCTTGTATTGACAGCATCTGCAACATGAGACACGGCACGACACACACACAAGCCAACAAGTTTTTTTCCACCACGTGAGGCCCGTGAGGAGCCAGACGTTAATTTAAAAACTTGCACACTTAAATGCTCTCCCGAGGGCAGTTCTTTATTTGGCAGGACGTCTGGTGTTTGCTTAAGGCCAAACCTCAAAGCACCTTTTTCGCTATCTCATAAAGCCAGAGCCCGGCACAAGACATCATATAACATGAGCTCCTCTATCTGCCGTGCTACTGGCTGCGTTCGTGACTCAAACTAAGACAAGCAAATCCACAAAAACATTCACCTTCAGCGTGTAAGAGTGGAAAAAAAACGTTTTAATTTCTTTACAAGACACGTGAGAGATAAAGAAGCCCTGAAGCCGAGAGGACGGGTGTGATCTCCTTATTCAGTCGTGACTCACCATCACTGATGTGCCTCTGCCCCGACAAGCTTGCACTGATCCACTCTCTGAGTCTAAGTTTATGACGCTGCAGGTTTGAAAGGGCCTAATCAAAGACTTTAGACCTGTTAAAAATGTTGTCGACAAATTTCAGTGCCCAAAACGAAAATAAGAATGGTGTGTTTAGAGTTCAACCTGCTAATTCAACTTCAACCAATCTGGGGTTACGGGGAAAACAATAACGGGCCGGGTCAAACGGGGCAGAGGAGACGGACCATAATGTCCGAAAGGTTTTTGAGGACAGAGAGGGGGGGCAGGCAGACGGTGTGTAAACCGAGAGCCACGAGGGGTGCAGCGCTGGAGTCCAGCGGAAGATCTGATATCTGATATCTGATACTATGGAACAAGAAGACACACAACACCAGGCTGGTTTCACACTGCGCCGAACGGGCCGACTCAGCGGTGGCTGCTGACAGCACTGAGGAAGCTCACCGACCACAGCACCGGTGGATCGAAAGGAGTTTGCACAATCGTGGAGCTTCGGTTCACATATTAAAGGAACTAAAACAACAACGGATGCTTTTGGCTTTGCTTCCAGGAAAAAAATAAAAAATAAATTGAACTGTAAATACCCAGTTTTCTAAACTTCTAAATATACAATCAATTTTGTGCAAAACCAAAATCTGCAGTCACATTTTGCACATACATAGTTTAAATACCCATTTGGTGGGAAAATAATATTATTAGAGACCTTAAGGCAGATTTGCGATCCCCTTTTAACTGAAATATCTCAGTTTGGGGGAGAATATTTTCCAGCCTGAATGATAATAACCTAATCAGACAAGGGACAGCTGCAAAACAAAGAAAAAAAAGAAAAGGGAAATGAAGAGTATCTTACCTTTTTCTGGTACCACACCACGGCATCTTTTACTTTGGAAGCCATTTACATTTCCCTTCTCCACGCCTAGGGCATCTTAGACTGGAAACACAGAACACAGAGAGAGAGAGAGAGAGAGAGAGAGAGTGAGCGAGCGAGTGAGAGAACGTAGAGTCAGCGACTGAGTAATGACGCGAGAGGGAGGACGTGTGTCTATATACCTGCAAGGCAGGTGTGTCCTGACAAAGGAGGAGAGGAAGGGAAGGCACACGCATGTATATTCATATATGTTCGAATGAGGGCATTCAATCCGTCTTTCTTTATACATTTAATAACAAACACACACACCGTATGGCCAGTCACATGTTGTCTTCCCAAACATTCACCTTACAACATAAACAAACCTATGTGGGAATATTTAGCACTACTCTGATTGCGGAGGTTAAAGCTGGATGTGTGACTGTTTGAATCATAATCTGACACACAGACACAAAAACAATGTCCAGTGCCAACTAAACACACAACACCTCCAAAACTCACCGATTAACACGCCATTTCCTTTTCAAACACACACTTTGATGACAATGGGTTGTGTTTGCGCAGGCCATAGGAAAACACACGTCTTTCCCAAAATGCCAGGCGACTGCTTTAGGAGTCGTGTGCATAAACCAAATAAAGGATAATTAAATACGTGTACCAACATGTTTAGACTGTTGGTGTGAAGCGTACCTGGCGATTGATGACTCGCCGCGTAAATTGGACGCTTGTGTTTGGAATCAAACGGAGGGATAATTATTTCAAATAATTGTTGACACTGAGTTAAAAGGTTTTATGAAATATATCGCACACACGATGGGAAAATAGTAGGATAAATGAAATAATAATGACAAGCATACTCTACTGCAAAATGAATGATGTACAGTTAACATGCGCATTTATTCTTTAAAAGGTCACAATACTTGACCTATATTTAGGATGTTTCGGTGTTCTCGAAGCGATAACATACATGTGACAGGCACGTATCGACGAATAAATTCAATTCAATTCAATTCACGTGACAGGGAGCTAGCATGCAGCCACGGCTGTATTCCTGGCGTGCAATGGTCCTGCAGTGTGTCAGTGTTACGGTAAGCGGCAAAGCTATTTGACACTGAGGAAAAACAAAAGGGAGCCTTTCTTACAAAGCGACATGCAACACAGACAGATTTTGTCCATTTGTGGAATTGTTGAAATACATTTAATATGCAAGTGGGAGGAAAAGATATCTTTTTTGAGTTTTAGAATGAAAATGTATTTTTCGACTGACGAGTCATTGCAGCTGGATGGTAAGCATATAGAGAAGATGTGGTTAATAGACTGTTTGTTGAAAAAAACAGATGCATTGCGGTTTAACACTTCTTCTCTTTTCTCTCCGACTCTTTTCCTTCCCCCTCTGTCTTTCTGTCTCTTGAAGTATTTATCCTGTTCATGTAAAAGCAGCTCTATCCTGCAGTGTGACAAGAGATGGAGGAGCAGGTGGATTGGGAGTGATGGAGGGCAGCCACATCCATCCAAGATAAATTCTCGTCGTCATCAGCCAACTACCAAACCACAACACTCACATGTATGATAAAATCCATACTTTTAATGGAGCAGAATTAGTTTAAAAGGTGTGTGTCCAAGTCCACGCGTTCGCGTCCGGGTGGAGCGAGGGCTGACTGTGTGTCAAGAATGTGAGGTTGAAAAGCAGGAAGGAGGAAAAAAAAAAAAAGGTTTCTACCAAAGCCGAGCGTGAACAGTTTCAACCTCAAGCCGTGTAGTGTTGAAACACCCACCCACCCACAGGCACACACACACACACACACACACACACCAGCCGGCCAATGCACAACATATAAAACAACCACTTATTATATAAATGTTATTTGTGTTTGCATGCGTGCGTGCACTTTTGGCTCTGAAGCCAAGAGCCATTTTTAGCAACAGGAAGAAAGTATTTTGCTTTGCTGTCTACAATTACAATCATGACTCCTCCCTCCATCTTCCACTGCTGAACCACGCACGCACTATACCATACTGTGCTTTTTACAATTATCTAGGACCGTGCAAATAAAACATATTTGAAAGGAGGAGGGATTAAGAGAGAGTGGGGACTGTGCTGGTGTGTCCTTTTTAAGTGCAGCAGTTACACAAGTAAATGGATTTACAGACTCAATAAAAGGCTTCATACTGAAACTTAAGTGAAGAGATGGTGAAAGAGGCTTTGAGAGATAGGAATAATGGACAGATCAAAAGAAAGGGGGGGAGGGGTGAAAACGCAGGAGAAGCATTCTATGCACTCCTTCCTCTGGTAACATAAACAGTGAGATGTGTTTATTTCTCATTCACACATGAGAGAAGACCCTGCCATAAACTCACACTTAGTGCAGACCCCACATTTCACAGCTCGAGAAGGGATATTAGAAACTGTTTGGCTTTAGAGGAATATAGAGGATTTCAAATATTCATTTCAAGTATGATGTCGGCAATAAAAGTAAATGTAATTTCATTTACCTTAACGTACCAATACCCGGGAACAAAAACAATAAACCAGGATTTTATTCAGATCTTGCACAAATGTTACGGTTGATTCAATGAATAATCCATAATATATAAATAGAACTATTTAAATAATTTAATCCGAGGTCAAACTGCCAATGGAGACCTCTCCAACTTGACAAGTAAAAAAAAAAATAAAAAATACATCACGTAAAAAAAAAGTGAAATGCAGCCAGTCCTCAAATGTTTAAATGACTAAATGATTCAAACAACTATAAAAAAGAATTCCAATTCATTTTAAGTCACTTTAAGAGATTTAAACCAATTTAACACCATCACCACTTTAAACTGCTGAGCTACTCTGTCTCGAAGGCAGAAAAACTTTTGCCTCCTAGCTGTACTTTCTTTACAACAGGATGTCGTTTTACCACTATGACAAGGCGTTAAATCTAGTAATGCAAAGATTAGGCCAACAGTTCAGAGTAGGGACGTAGAAGCAGTTTGTGAACACACTTCAGCAAACTGCTCTTCGCACTACTTTGCAGCACTTCCTGGTTCTTGACTTTTAATTTAAGAAACAACTTCACACACAGTCAAAGGTGAATAAGCTAAGAATTTCTGCACAAGAAATGGCGTTACTGAAATGCACAATAAAAAAAAGGGCCTGTTGTCCACTACTGTCGAGCATTAACTGTTATTAACTTCCACTCTCCAACAGTGAAATCCAGAGAACAACACTCGTAAGCACAAGCAGACGTTTATCCAGACAGGCAACCCTCAGAGAGTGACACTCCATCATTAGTGGAACAAACAGCAGTGTTTTTCTGTTTTTAACTCTCTCACACAGAGACAGATTTAAGAGCTCAGAACGTCCTTGTTCAGAGACAGTGATAAGACAGACAAGCAGCTCCTCCCTGTTCAGAGCCTCAAAATCCCTTCATCATACCTCCATGATGCCAACGCTGATTCACACACAGCGTCAGACACAAACACATAGGCAGACGCAGATTGTTGCCCAATACGTTTACAGACGTTAACTGCAAAGTTAATATTTAGGATGGAAAACATAACAAGAACAAATAGTCTGGGAGTTGTTTCTCAACGTACTTGGAAACACCACACAAAACCACACATTTGCAGTGTTTCCAAAACACACTGTGGTTTTTAATAAAGGGTGTTCAGGGAACAGACAATACACAGCGTTTATACGTATATATTCATCACAGGAAGCAAAATTCATAGTCCCTCAAAAATAAATATTACTCAATTAAATTTTCAACAGTAGCTCATTGACAGCAAACGCACCCCATTACACAGCTCGCAAATAATTCGACATCGATAACAACCAGACGCACACACTGATACGCACAATCACACACAGGGTCTGCTGCACTAATGCTGGCCAAGTCTGTCCGACCAATGAGCTGACCCATTTACAGAGAGAGAAAGGGCGATCAAGTCAGTCAGAGAGTGTGCATTATGTAGGCCACGTTTTTTTTTTACGCAGGCCCTTTTTGTGCCTGTGTGTGAGAGATCTAGATAGAGAGTAAATGGGTGTGGTGTGTGAGTGTCTCTGTGCATGCAGGAAATGGTTGGTTGTAATTGGCCATATGTCTGAGGCAGCTACTGTATGAATGTTAATTTGATTGAGGGAAGTTTGCGTTTTGAATTTTTACATTGTCTTCCGAGAATACAGAGGTTTAGTTACTTTCTATACGTGACCTGTGGCATTTCTCATGAACTGCTTCAAGCCACTAGTCAAACACAAGGGAGTGACCTTCAGTTCTGCTCAACAAACCCACAACAAACAGTAAAAAACAAATCTAAGGCAGACACAACAAAACAGATTGGACCCGTGTGAAGAAAAAATTTCAGTAAATGAAAACCAGGAAGCTAAATTTGGGCTCAAACATACTCGGATGGAAAATGGGCATGGAGCTGCACTGCTGACACTATTGACCACAGAAGCGTTTTTTTTTTGGAAGGACAAATAAGAGAAGCGCTTTTTAAACAGTCAGAAATGGCATGTCAAAACAGAAAAGTGTTCTTCTAATGCAAACCACCGAGCAACTGGGATGTCTAATGAAAGCATGAATACAAGAGAAGACCTCCATCATGACTCTGGGAACCCGTGATGTGTAACCCTAGCAGCTCTCTCTCTCTCTCTCTCTGGGTGCTCTATATTTCATGATGGGTGCAGGTTACACCTGAGCTGGGCCGAGGGGGCACGTGTGTGTGTGTGTGTGTGTGTGTGTGTGTGCGTGTGTGCGTGTGTGCGTGTGCGTGCGTGCGTGTGTGTGCGTGCGTGTGTGTGCGTCTGCGTTTCCTTCAGGAAATATGAGGACGCGCAATTGGTGATGAAGGGTCAAAGGTGTCGAAGGGGATTTGGCGCGTGTGTGCGTGCATGCATGTGCGTATTTGTGGGAGCGAGGGAGAGAAACCCAGACGTGGGGATCATGTTTTCCGTCTTGTCAGGTGACTCCTTAACAATCTCAAGTGACGCAAAACAACCCTACACTTGACCTATACAGAACTACATATAACACCCCCCCCCAAACAAAACACACACACACACACACACACACACACACACACACACTACTCTTCATTAGTTAAAAGGACTCATGCTTATAAAAGTGAGAGAACCGCAGTGCTAATGTGTATTTCAATGGGGTGAAGTGAAAGCAAGAAAAAGGAGCATACGAAGCTGCAGACAATATGGTCAGTTCTGCTAAATCTCATAACCACAAAAAGTAAAATGTTTGAACAATTCATTAAAAAAAGCTCCCTCCACAAGTATTTTTGACAGCACAGTCATGAGGCCAGACAGACCATAGACGGTTTACCATTCAGTCTAATCTGCAAACATAAAGCTCTACACTGAAGCTGCTTAACATGACACTAGTTTACTCATTAAGAATTCTGTGTCCCATCTAAATGTTCAGTAACAAAAGAAACAAGTAAAACAAGTAAACATTGCATTTGTAAAAAGTAATAATATCAGATATGAGCATTGGCAAACCGTGTGGGAGGGTATGAACCACTAAAAGTTACTTCACAGTCCAGTCTGCAAGCGTGCACAAGAGTGCAGTCAGCATGTCTGACAAACAGACCGATGGAAAAAATGGGGCAAACAAAAATACACTTCCCCTCCAAGAGGAGCACAAGAGGCAAACACAGGGCTTCTTCAGTATGCATTTCCCTGTCTGTGCGTCAGTGTGTGTATTTGTTTGTGCGAGTGTAGGCAGCTGACACCTGCACAGCAACAGGCCAAAAGGGGTGTTGAAGCTCGTGGTGCACCGACAAACAGACTATGACTTTGTGGGGTTTGGTGCAGGGGAATGCAACTCGCAGGCCCAATGAATTCAAACACACGCACACAAACACACACACACACACACTGGACTCACCTCTGCTCGGGCCGTGCTGCAGACCAATGTTTTGTCCTCACTCCCAAATTAAGAAAAGAAGCTGGAAACAGAGAGAGAGAGAGAAATGATCACATTTGAGATTCAAAGCATCAACAGCAGTAAATGCCTGTGTGCGTGTCTGTGTCAGGTTTTCACAAACACAGGTTAATTCAGGCAGGACAGAAACATTTAATTCAGCTCAATGGACTACAATCTGATTTCTGGGTAAATGGGGATGTTTCTAACAACCACTATATTAACGCTACTACTCCACTGGCTGGTTTATATAAAACCTTCATTTCATCGCAGGATAAAAGCATGCTTCTCCCGCTGAGCTCCAAACACAAGGTCATACATAAACCAATTGCCTTGAGTCACAGTATGAACGCTTAATAAAAAAAACACTAAAAACAATAATGCATAAAATCATGCATGAAGATCCCGTCAGTCAACTGTTTCTCACTAATTACACCCTTCATGATACACTGCTCTTTCAGACATATTGTCTCAATAAGTGTAGCCTACGGTGGGTAAGCTGCAACTCAAATTGACGCCACACATCTCCTCGGGGCAAGAAGACGGCCCCCGCGTAAACCTCGCGCCGCTCCACACTCGCATCATTGTGTTGCACCACTGCAGCTAAATCATTAGTGTTGCAGCACGTCGCTCACATGGCTGCCCCCGTCTTCACCGGCGGAGAGTCTACGCCGCGACACCGGCAACAGCAAACAGCTCAAAAAGAAACAGTAACCCAATGGAACATTTGAAGGGCCGAATAGCATCACCGCCAGAAGAACAAACGCAGTGACCATATGTTTTGTGAGAGGAAGCGGGCGAATGCTGATCAGCAAACCACGACCACAACGAGGCAGAGGGGTTTTTTTTTTTCTTCCTGGTTCCAGGGAAAAGCTCGTAGAAGACTCGGCCTGAACAGACTATGACAGCGTGGACACGTGAATCATTCCATGAATCATAACCAAAGCTATACTGACGGGATCTTTATGCATGATTTTATGCATTATTGTTTTTGTTTTTTTTATTAAGCGCCCATACCGGTTAGCTTTGCTTTGCCTGCTGTAGGTGGGACACATTTCCGCACTTATCGTTCCCAACCCAAACCCAAACATTGCTTTAATTAGCCACCGTAAAAAAAAAAAAAAAAAAAACCTGTGTAGGTGTGTCGCTGCATCTTTACCTGCAGCACAACGACAAAAGTGTGTGTCGACAGGCTTTCGTCACAGCAGGCAGGTCTGGGAAACGGGACAGGTGTGGCTGACAACACTAACAAATGGCATCAGCTTGTCAAGTGTCTCACACGTTGTAGCCATGACAGCGTGACTATGTTGACAACAATGTGATCATCTGTCTACAGAACGTACTCCTGAACAAATATTATATTATAATTTTTATTTAATTTACATGTTGTAAATAGAGTATTCCAACCATGTTCCGGCTGTTCACAGGATAAAGAGCATACTCAGATTATGACTCACGTCTGCATAACTTTTCCTGCTGAAAAATAATTGCCTATTTCAGCCCATATAAGTAGGATAATACCGACTTGGTATTGGCTTTAACAAAATATTGGACTGCTATTCTTTATTTAGAACAAGGGCAGACGGGTTCTTGTGACACACTACTCCTGGTGAGGAAGTCCCATGCTTTCCTAGCTCGTCTGGACTAAACATCTTGGACAGGCCCGTCTACATTCACAATATCGGGTTCACGAGAACAAGAATGGGGGATATTTTAACACTATTTGTAATAAAACTTCAATGACTAAATATACGACTGGAAAAACGTCACAAAATGCAAAAACAATGCAGGTGCATTTCAAAAAGTTGAACTGTGAATATAATATATAATATAATAATAATGAACACAATCGGTAAAACGGAAGCAAGAAACTTGAACATAAAGAAAAATTAACCCTGATAATAACAATAAAAACAAAACAAAAAATACAAAAGTACTTTGCATGACCTTTTAACTCAACGATAAATATTTACACATTATGATATCGTACGAGATCTCATCACCCTCCTGTAAACAACACAACCGGACAGTCTGCTGCAGTGCAGCTCAGTCTGTAACGTGGCCCCTTCTCTAGCGACAACAATATTTCTAAGAATAATATCACTGCTGTGTGGGCCATTCTGCAGCTGTAATGTAAGTCTGGTGTGTGATGTAACTATATTGCAGCCGATGACATAACCAGCACTGCAGACAAGTTCAAGCTGCACAAGGAAAAGAGCATCGTCTGAGAGATATTCATAATAATAGTTAAAGAGACAGCAAGACAGACAGACAGACAGACAGAGAGACTAAATTGAGCACAAGAGAAAAAATAAATACAAAGGACTCACTGATCAGACAATAGACAACAGTCTGGGTCTGTGAAGGCCAACACACACACAGACAAAATCATTCAGTCAATCACGACAATTCACTGTGCGCAAATGCATGTACAAGCAAATACAAACACACTGTGCGTCACACGGCGGTGACCGACCTCCAGTGCCTGAACACAGTTGTCCTAATGATAACCAGTGACTCACAAAACGCACACCACTTATGGCCTCATTCAATCAATGCAATACGTGTGTACAAGCAGGTGTGTCAGGCGTGCGGCAGCACACTATGTGAAAGTGATCTGGCCGGAATGGTGATTTTCAGCCGTCAACAGGTAACAAACGTGTGACTTTCTTCACAACAAAAGTCCCTGACGGAAACTAACGACAAATTCAAATCAGCCACCGTGGGACTCCGGATGGACTCCCTGAGTAGCTAGATCGCAGATCAGAAAGAAATTCCAATTAGAGGTCTGCGTGTCCACATGAGACCGTACAACTGACTACCCTGCATAGTCGACTGCGTTTAGGTGGAACGCGCATATTAAACAGTTGGCTACAGTCCAAACACAGTCAAGCTGAACAGGTGAAACGGCAGATGATACTGCACAATGTCGATCCTGTTGTGCGAAGGTTTTACAACAGGTTTACAAATGTAGTCTGATAGGTTCCACTTCTACAGCATGGGCGAGCAATAAATCCCTACTCAAACAAAATTATTATCATTATGATTATTATCGTAGACATTTTACAAATCAAATGTGTACTTCCTATTGCCGTTCTTTTTTAGCATGTTAACACACCGGATTTATACATCATTGTCCACAAGTGCAGTGACAGCGGTGAATTGAGGGGTGAAATTGATGATTGCAGGGGAAAATAAAGCTGAGTGAGGACACTGCTCTTCAGACACTGGAAGAGACAGACAGGTAATCATGATCATCATCAGGCAGCCGGACTGCCTGCTTAAGGCTGCCACAGATTTCCTTCCTGGGGATTCATAGGTAGGTAATGAGAGCCGATAGTTACACAAAAGATGAGAGAGGAAAAAAAGGGTACGACACTAGAAATTGAGTAATCCATTGGATGATTCATCTACACGTTTCGTTATTTCCTAGTGGAGAATGATTCGATGAAGAGAGATTAAATGAATCAATAATGAGGCTCTATCCACAGTTTATGGATTTGGCCGAGGTGATAATCCGCGCAGATCCTGACACACTGCTCCGTCGGGAGACAAGCGATGAGACTGGTACATGCCATCATCCAACCATGCAATGTTTACTCTACTTCACGGATGGCCACTGCAGACAATTACCTCAAAGGCACCCATGGGTGTCAAGTGGGAAGCCATGAAGGCCAAAACAAAGGTCGCGAATCATTCACACACACACGACACTTCTGCCCTTTACCTGCAGATGAATATGTAATGTTTTAAAAGCTATACATTCCTTATGGGTTTGGGGGAAGTGGGCCCAGTGTGGCGGTGGAAGTGGTGAGCTGCAGACCTGACAGGTTCAAAGTGGCCGGATTTCACGTTTAGGGTGGTATTTGAGTAGTGCACTCCTGGATGTGAAGGTTTAAATCGCACCAGTGTGGAGTAAGTCAGTGTGGATGTACACTGCACCAAAATCGTGTAGAGCGAATATTGCTTTGTGTTTTCTCTCCAAAAAAGGGCAGGACCTGTGCCGTGGGGTTTAATCATTTAGAAGCTACCCATCACGTAGATGCAGTTTTCACAAAGTCCATTTAATCTTACTTACGCACTATCCTCCTGATAGCTGGTGCCGTGCTATAGTTAGCTAAGCTACCGGCAGCACAAAGACGCGCGCGCGCACACACACACACACACACACACACACACGCACAGCTGTCCCTGATTACTGCTATAGAAACACACCATGCAGCCGCCAACTCTTACCTTTTCCTTTGCTGATGCTGCTGCTCAGAGTCTCGCTACGCTCACTCAAAGTGTGTGTGTCCGTGTGCGTGAGTCACAGTGCACTCAGATAACCGGGCGGCTGCATTGTGTAGCAGAGATGCTGTATGTTTGCTCACCGATGTCCGGAGCGTTAGCTTTTCCACTGCCGTCTTTCCCCGTGAAAACACAACTCCGGCTCACGACCGTAAACCCTCGACTAAACGCGACGCCACACTGTAATCCCAATAAAAAAAAAGGGGAAGCTTAGCGAAGCGATGAGATGAGGAATATCTGTCTCAAATTCTCACTTCATACAACAACAAATTACACTTCAAAGGAAATAAATATGACAACAAAAAGTTGTCATTAGCAGCACATTGAGTCGAACACAACAAACACAACCACTGATAGAGTTTGACAGTACTCTACACATCTCTAGTGGACAGTAAACATCACGACAGGGAGAATGGAGCAGCGAGTTTGCGCATTTACACCAACCTTTACGGTTAGACCCTCCCGAATGATGAACGAAACGAGGGGCCAATCAATTCGCAGGGTAGGCGGGATGTGACGCAGATAACGGAACCAGAATCTCAGAGCGTTGACGGAGGAGTGTGTAGATAAATATGTGACAAACCATCAACAACGTTGTGTAAGTATCCGAGTGTGTTTCACTCTGGGAGGGAAAATGTGATAATTCATATAGAAATATACTGAACTATGCGACATGCAAGATCAGCCGCTTAGCTTGATGCTACTGGGCTACAAACGCTAATGATAGCTGTTATTGTGATGATGAATGGAAACCAAATACATCAAATATCGAATACAGATGGTGTCAGTGGCAATTGGACGTCGTCATGACAATAACGCGTATAAAGCATAGCAGCCTATTGTGTTGGGTTTCTTGCTCAATGAATCCATATGTAAAACATCCATAATACATGTAAGGTTGTGTATCTGCACCAACGTCTTTTTTGTGTTATCCTCTGGTCTGTGTGTCTTTAGTCGGTGAGATGTCTCTGGCTCAGAGGGTTTTATTGACCTGGGTCTTCACCCTGGTCTTCCTCATCATGCTCGTTCTTAAACTGGATGGGAAGGTAAGGTTGTTAATGTTGAGGCTCCATTCTGGTTGTATAGAAGGTGTAAATGATTAAGTGCTGCAATGATCCATTTATTTGGGCTTTCTATATCAAGTTCCAATAGAAATGAACACATCAGAGTGTGTATTTTTCTTATGTGACTGATATCGTCAACTTATCAGGTTCAGTGGAACTGGTTCCTCATCTTCCTCCCAGTCTGGGTCTTTGATGGCATCCTCATCCTCATGCTTGCCATCAAGATGGCAGGCCGCTGCAAGCCTGGCTACGACCCGCGCAACGGCTCTCCGGACCTGCGTCTGCGCGCCTGGTACTTGACGGCCATGCTGCTCAAGCTGGGCTTCTGCCTGACTCTGTGCGCCAAGCTGGAGAAGCTGGCCGATGTGAAGCTGACATTTGTGTGCATACCCCTGTGGACCATGTTACTGGGAGCACTGGTGGAGCTGGGGCTGAATATCTTCCCTGAGAGGAGAGAGGCCTGATTTGGATCAAACGGTTTAATTGATTACACAAACTAAAGACTGAGATACAAAAGAAGAAAAAGAAAAACTGTATGACCATTACCTTGTGAAACTGGAGACTTAACTGTGGTGCGATTAGTTTCGGGGGAGGACTGGAAAACAAGATGGATTCAAATCCTCATCTGATACACTGGATTTTAGGAATAATAGACTGTTTGAAAATAGAATATGTGATCTCAATGAAGCATGCTGTGAAGGTTCTAGCAGAGCTGGGAATCATTTGAATCACAGAAAAAGTATTTGAAATACTGCAAAAAAAGAAAATCAACTGCATTTGTACAAGACTACTGTGAATCCTACATGGGACAGAGACGTGAAGTAACTCCAATGTTAGTGTTAGTGTATTTTTTACTGTAAATAAGCTGCTTTTGTGAAACGTTACACAGGAAGGAAAGAGAATAGTATTTTGTGAATTTTGATTCCATTTCCTTGATTTAAACTGCATAACATAGCCATTACTCTTGGTACCAAATCATGGAGTGAACATGTTGTTAAAAGTGCTTTAGTTATTGTTTTTCTGTATTTACACACAGTCACTTTGTCCTTCCATTCCTGAGCTGTGGAGGGTCCTTGGTCAAATATTATTTTGCAAGTGATCAATTAACTTTAGTAAAGTGTTCGTGACAACGTCGCGGGTTAGCTTTTTTATCTATAGACTACGCTGCCCCCTTTCTACGCCAGTATTTTTTTTTTTTTAACATTTATATCATTCAGAAAATCATTTAGCTGTTAGGTTCAAGGTCCAAGATCAAGAAACCTGTGTCCTGTAATATACATGGTGACCAAACTGATTACCATTCAGAGAGACATAGACATCCATCATCAATGAAATGTGAGATTGTGTTCTCCCTGTGTATTGAGTTTGGAAAAGTGTAAACTGGTCAAACTATCACACAGCTCATCTGAATACTTTCTACCAGCAGTTTAAAATGTGTCGGATTGATCATTGTCTCACACGTCACGCTTCACATCACATGGTGTATGTTTTAGTGCCATGTGGCCGTTCCACCATTATTCCAAATGCGCTCTTCTTATTATTTTTGCACTAAAAAGGCTGAAGAAAGTGGAAATGTGTTTTGAGATGGCATGCATGCCTTTTAATAAACAATTAACATGACACGGCAGCCTTTCCGAATGATTGTCTTGATGACGATAATAATAAAATCCCTGTGGGTCATGCCTGGAAATGAACTGTGAAGCAATTAAAGAGCTGACAGCGGTGTGTGTCCAGCTCCTCCAACATGCAGGCACAGCACAACTAAAGGCTTTGTCTCTACATATATAGTAACATTTTCTCAAGACATTATGGATCATTTTCTAACATTCAGATGTGTACCTGCGTGAGACCAATCTTCCAATCTAGCGCTCTGCAACTACGGTCAACAGCAGCAGGAATCTGAAATAACAGAAACATATTGGACACACCCTATTGAAGAATTCATTGGGATGCAGTTTCTGGACAGTTTCCAAAATGGAAACGGCTCGAGTCAAATACAACACATTCAACACCGTCCATCGTTCAAGACACAAGGACACTGTATATGCAGAAACGGGACATAAGCAACAGGGTGGATGCAAAATGTTTTAGGGATCGGAAGAAAAACCTGAAGTAAACAAACAACACTTAAGTGGCAATGACAGCTATTTCGACTAGCAGTTGATATGCAAACTTGGGGTAATGAATAGTGTACGCTCAAAGAATGTAGAGTCTGTCTGCAGCCTCAAAGATCAATGAGGTTTTTCCGAGTATTCCCTCCAAATTCCCCCCCCCTTTTGTTCCCTCCCTGCCCCAACTTCCTGCATCACTCCCACCCTTTAAAGGTCAGCTGAGCTCCTCTGGCATTCCTGCTGTGTGAGAGAGGATGTGTGCGTGTGTGTGTGTGTGTGTGTGTGTGTGTGTGTGTGTGTGTGCGCGTGTGAGTGTGTAAGAGTGCATGGAAGGATGAAATGTGGGGAGGAGGCAGTTGTGAGTTGTATTTGTGAAGACACTCACCAGCTCTGTGTTATGAGGCTGCAGCGTCGTGATGCGTTTGTGCTGTCGGACCACATCTCTTGCCTGGTGAAATTGCGGAGTTCATTGCTGCAGACTGCGGAGAGTGGGTGGCTTGCATAACAGGAATATAGAAAGACAAAACACAGGCTGGAATACATCAAATCAAGATTGAAAGAAAGCAAAAAAAAAATAAAATCTCAGCTCGTCTCTGCTGCCAGCACGTGGCCCGAAAAAGTTACAGCAAGTTTCAAAGTGTGCGGGATAAACAAAGTACCAAGGAAAGCGTTGTGTTTATCCTCAAGTCCTAACAATAGATGTGTTGTTAAACATTGAAGTAAATATCCTCCATTTACATCCATCTTTGCACACGAGGGATTCCTTCCTGTTCCCCGCCTTTGTTTACAGCCACCAGCTGTTAATCAGCTGAGTAACGTGATACACATGTGAACCAAAAACTAAACAGGGACCCACTCATGAAAAATGAAAAAAATTAAGAGGATCCAAATTACACAGAGCCTTGTTTTATCCCATTTGGCCATCTGACCCTGTTTCTCATAACCGTAAAATAAAACAATGACCTGTTACGTATTATAAATGTCTGGATTTCCAAAAATGCATTAACATTTTCTTCCACATTTTTTCCAGCATGCGCCCTCTTAGCCACCTTTTGCAATAATTCCACTTCTTAGTGTCACATTTTCATACATTGAACCTTTTATTAGCTAGGCTCATATTTAGTAGAAGTAGAAACCACACCACTACAAGTTTTGTTTTTTTTCGTCTTTACAAAAACCTCTAATGTACACTACAGTGCTGACAGTTCAAAATCACAGAAACAAACCAAAAGCTCGAGATAAATAAATCCTGTAGAAACAACACCATAGCCCCCCGAGGACTGTTGCTGTTGGACAACCCCTTAATTTATGCCACAGTTGTACAAAAAAATATATGTTCCTTTGAAGTTTTCCGAACATCTGAAACGCGAAAGCATAAAAAGAGCTGCAGAGGGCCTCGCAACTGGCATGGAGTGTCTAATTATCACCCAGCTCTCACCAGAGCCACAAAGTGAGGAGTTCTTTCTCTGACGTCCTCCGAGGCAAACTGACCAGGAGAGCAGAAGCTCAGGCTTGCGGTGAATCCTTAACATGAACAACACAACCCTGCTTTCAGGATATCATTCCACTGAGCCATCCCAATTCATACCACAGACATTTGGAGAGCGTTCAGTGGCTTCAGAGAGCAATTTAAGGCTTAATTCTCCCTTTCCAGTGTAAACGTGAAACTTGGACTCATTCAAACTCCCGTGGAAAAAAAACAGAACTCCTTCTCTATGTGGCTCTGGACCGTTAAGTAGTTCACAGTTAAGGACAGGCACTGGGGAAATTGTGTGGGCTACATTAAGCAAGTGGGCTGCACTCCAACACCAATATCAGTTAAAGTCAAATCAAGACACCGATGACAAAAATAAAACGAGAGTTCGACTAGAAAATCAGATACTTGGAGAAACGTATATATTCTTCATAGTTGCCACTAAAACAATTTCAATCTTTTATTGTACTTTTAAACACAGGAGGTCACTTAAGTCCCTGGTGGATAAATAAAATATTTCTTTTTTCATAGACAAGATACTCCACACTGCAGAGAAACTGGACTTCAGGTAAAAAATATAAATAGTGCGTTGAGGATGAACTCTTAACAGTGTCTCTGAGCGCGTTTCCAATAAGGTTAAAAAGTGATCTCATAGTCTTGTTGAGGCCTGAATGTATTAAAGTAACAAACTTGGAAGAACCTGAAAGTGCCCTGTTGAGAATCTGACCACATAATAAAGTGTTGCCAACTGTATTTAAACATTAGCCGACATATCCACGTTACAAAGTGCTTGGAATTCAGATAAAAAATACTGATGCTTGTTCAATCTATCAATAACTGGGAATTTACGTTTTATATTCAGCAGATTATTGCTGAGCATTATTGCTCAAAATGCAGTATTTGAGTAAAGTACTGTAAATATACTGTATGGATGAAAATGTATGGATACAATATATTAGGAGAAATGTAGTGGCATCAGATCAATACATTCTTCTTTTTATGGAAAATTGGCATCCTAAGTTGTGTTAACCACCACATTCTGGTTTAACCCCTCCACTGTCTCTTTTCCTGCATCATCTCAAAGGTCATACCAGTGACCTTTTCATACAAATATTTGACACTAAATCGGCAGGTTTTGCCCATTTTCTTCCTCCCTCTGATGGCTCACGTGATATTCAGGAGAGCTACGCTGACTTCAAATAACACCGGCAGCAGTTTGGCAGACATGACCCTGGAAATAAATCTCTCCTTCAATGTTTGACTTTGGTGCAAACATACATTACTAAAGGCCAAAACCACCGGTACATGCATTAACTGCTTAATCTTTTTTCGAACCAGAGCACAACCAAAGCATCGGGACACTAAATCCGTCCGGCCAAGAGGTGTAGGCTAAATAAATACAAATCTTCGTAATAAACTACGATACTGTATCCATACCGACTCCCCTCTCTTCCCCGTTATTTCCTTTCTACATTGCTTTACAACGACAATAAAAACGTATACATTTACAGTCATTTAAAAACAGCTTCATTAAGTACAAAAAACTTCTATAAAATCTGCCTCCGCTCCTCTGCATGCTTTGGAGGAGGGGAGAGAACAGGGGGAGAGGGCTGAGGGGGTAGAGGAGGTGGAAGAGGAGGCAGAGGAGGCAGAGGAGGAGGGGGAGGCAGAGACTGGGAGGGGGAAGGAGGAGGAGGAGGAGGAGGAGGGGGAGGGGGAGGATGGGGAGGATGGGGAGGATGGGGAAAAGACTGCGACAGTGGGAGCTGAACCGGCGCTGGTGCTGAGGTTTGGTACTGCGGTTGAAGCGGGTACGAGCCGGGGGGTGGGGAGAGGTAGGACTGTGGGGGGAGGAAGTGGTGAGGGGAGAAGGGGTGCTGAGGAGGGTAGAAGGTTTTGGTGAACTGGTGATGGTGGGCGAGGTGAGGAGGCAGAGACTGGGAGCTGGTGAGAGGAGCGTTTGGCTGGTAGTAGGCCTGGGACTGGGTGGTGATATTGGGCTGGTGTGGCGGGTGCAGGTGGAGCTGGCTCATGTGAACCGGATGGGGCGCTGGTTTCGGACTCAGGAACGAGCTAAGAGCTTGTGGCTGGGCGGGGTGCGAGGGAGCGGGGAGCGGTTGGGGGGGCGGGAGGATTGGCGGTCGATGAGGACGGTGGGAGTGTGGCAGCAGAGGGGTGAAGGAAGGGGGAAGCATCTGAGGGTGGTGAGGGGGCGGGAGGTGGTGCGGCGCGTACTGCTGCATGTAAATCCCCTGCCTGCCCGAGTCCTGTGGCCCACGCATGTGCGGATCCACCGACACCCTGGCGTAGGGGTCCGCAGCGCGAGTCCATTTCTCCGGGAACGTTTGTGTCCGAGTGTCCGCCGGCCTCTGATCTCGCAGGTCAGCCGCCGCGCGCGTCCTCGTGTCGGTCTGGGCGCCGTGCGTCTGTACGTCCGCCGCGGCCGCTCGGACCTCCGGCTGCGGCTGCGCGCGAGTTTCTGCATGAACGTCTGGTTTCAGATGAGGCGAGTCTCTCGTCGTCGGTTGGACTGACGGAGAGGAGGGAGGCAACGAGGAAGAAGTCGGGAGCACGGAGGGCTGCGCGCCCGGCGTAGGTCGAGAGCTTTTGGACACCAACGTAGATGAGGACGTGGACAGGGGAGGAACAGGAGTGGCGGCGGCGGCGTGGGTGGTGAGGGAAGACGGAGCGGGAGAAGTGAAAGCGGAGCGGGAAGCAGCGTCCGTGGAGCCAGCTGCTGGCACAGGAGAACACGTTGAAAGAGGCGGAGGAAAAAGTGACATGGCACCTGTGTGAGAAGTGGCGGACGGAACTTTGCCGTCTGAGTGATGGTGATGATGGTGGTGGCGGTGATGAGGATGATGATGATGAGGAGGATGATGATGATGATGGGGCTTTAATGACGCTTTGGGCTTTGCGTCCTGATGAGGGAGAACGAGCGAGGCAGGGGGGGACACCGGCGGGTGTGGCCGCGGTTTGTTTTTGCCAGGAGGAGGGGCCGGAAGTTCTGCCTTGGTCTTGGCAGGAGGCGCCTCCTGTTGTTTACGTTTCGCCCCTCCAGGAACCCTCTCGTTCTCCTCCTGTTTGATTCTAGCAGGCTGAGGCGAGAGAGGTGGATGCTGAGGA
Organism: Colistium nudipinnis; assembly: GCA_016785305.1. Taxonomy (NCBI): domain Eukaryota; kingdom Metazoa; phylum Chordata; class Actinopteri; order Pleuronectiformes; family Rhombosoleidae; genus Colistium; species Colistium nudipinnis. Next base: position 36,800 of record JAFBJU010001332.1, read on the forward strand.
GGAGGAGGAGGACGATGATCCCGTTCTTCCTTTTTAACAACTGGCAAGGTCCTTTTTTCCGCCACACGTGCCTCCCGGCGCTCTTTCACCCTCTCCTTCACTCTCTTATGGTCCTTCCTTTCTCTCCTCATCCCCCCATCCTCCTCTGGCCTCAGCTCCACGGTTTCCATCTCCACCACTTTAAACTCCACCAGCTTTTCATCTTGCTCCTCCTTCACATCCTCTTCCTCCTCCTCTTCCTCCTCCTCCTCCTCCTCCTCCTCTTCCTCCTCCTCCTCCCCTTGGTTGTACTGCCTTAAGCGGACGTGCCACGCCAGGCTGCAGACAGCGGATACAGTCTTGAACTGATGGACCACGTTGCGGGGGATGAAGTAGATGTCGTCGTGGTACAGGCGGATGCGAGCGTAACGGATGCCTTCGCGACGCAGCTGGTTCAGTTTGGCATCATCCACCCACTGCACGCACTGTAAAGACAGGGGATTAAAGGAGGGGTTCAGAGAGAGGACATGGAGTGGCGCCAATCCGAAATAAAACAGCCACCTATAGAAACTGACGTCGATTTTATGAGGCGACCACTGTCGTTTACTCTTTTTCCAAACTCAAAGAGGTCAATACCACTTTCAAGAATAAATACAGTTTAAAAGTCCCGAGTCCTGGCTTAATATGCAATTCAACATAATGTACACAAGATCATGGTGCCACCATGTGTGCATGGAAATGCATAACGAGTTAAACCCCAATTAAAAATGGAACCGACAGCACCAAAACACCGTTTATTTGCTCCTGGTAAGTCCTATAACTTGTTGCAGTTCATTTTTGGTCCACCAGGTGCCAGTATTAACGTTGCACCTCACCCAGGGATGGATATGAAGTCTTGTATCAGGCTGTGGGACGTTTATGCGTCTAATTCACGGAAAGGAAGTAAAAATGAGTCTCATGTGCTCATTTATTGCCAAGGCTCCTGTTTGTGTACATGTGCATATGCAATGTTGATACCTGAGAGAGCGGGGGTTCGTATAGGTCCAACTGCAGCCTCTGAACCACGTGAGGGAAGTCAGCAGCATGGAAACACACAACGTCTTTGGTTACACGAGGAGGCTCCGAGCTGAAGGCAATGGCAGTGGAGGAGAGAGAGAGAGAGAGAGAGGCAGAGATTGTATTTACACTGTGTACTCACTTTACAATCGCATACAGCTGTCAACGTGTGTACCCAACCCAGCTTAACAAACCAATGTGCGATCGTGTGTCGCTTCATCGCTCACCCTTCACCGCACACAGCCTTCAGCACCCCCACGGCCGCCGTGGTCTGACGTTCAAAGCCCTGACCGATGTGATCAGCGTGGGCCCGAGTCCGATCCTCAAACAGCATCTCCCTGGGCTCGCTGGTCCTGGGCAGGGACTGCAGCAGGTTCTTCACCTCATTGGTAGAGCTACGAGAGGGCAGACAGAAAAGGATCACGCCGTTGGGAAAAACAGAAAAAGGAAACAATAGTCCCTCCTGACCAAATAAAGAACAAATAATGACTTTAGATGAGATGGCTGCTGGCCCACATTTTATTATTTCTTTATGTCCCGTTTGATTAAATGTCACATATAATAAATGGGTGTCAATACTTTTGACTTCAAATGTACAGACTAAAAAGCTATTGGGGAAAAGCATAAAAAAAAAAAAGCTGTGTTGCCAAACAAGGGGAGCACTGCAGTCCGCTCACTACGAGATCAGTGACTCACTCATGAGCTGCAGTCAGATTCAAACAAGAGTATAAACACACACACAAGCACGGTCTGCGAGAGACTTCTACTGGGGAGCTACGCGCGCACGCACGCACGCACACGCACGCGCGCGCGCACACACACACACACACACACACACACACACACACACACACACACACACACACACACACACACACACACCAGCAGCAGCAGCAGCAGCAGCAAAACTACCCGTGCTGAACACTGAATCGTGCATTCATTCATTCATTCCGAGATAAGAGGGGAGGCAGCAGCCGAAGAAAGAAGCCAAGAAAGATGGTAGAGAGTGGAGCGGGGATTAAAAGACACACTCTCACACACATACACACAGCTTAGTGTGTCTGAGCAGACTGCGGGATGACTGTAATGAATGTAAAACCCCCAAAAAGTTGGTAAGTTAAACTGGGGGAAAAAAGGAGAGGGAGGAGTGCTGAACAAGCACATCCACAGAGCCATTCAAAGGTCCAGCATTTACTCGAACTACGGGCTCCCGTTGTTCTGACAGCGCGCGACAGATTCCCGTGCGTTTGTGATCAAATAAAGTGGGAAGGAGAGGAAGAGGGGAGAACGTGACGAACAGATGAGTGGGAGAAAAGGAGATGATGGAGGGGAAACGTGGGATAAAGAGGAAGAGAGGCGGGGTGAAGAAGGATAAGGCAGGGGAAGGAGGCTGAAGAGGAGGGCGAAAAAACGGCATGCAGTCAAACTGCAAATAATACGATTATGTCCTCCTCCCTGCTTATTTTTTTCACCGCACTTCTTTACGGCACAGGCCGTTTCTTCAAACACAGACATAGAGAAAAACGCTTTCCACCGTATGACAAACTCAACACAGGTAAACAATAAATCAACTGAAAACCAGGAAAGGCGGGGCCAGGAGCAGGAAACACAAAACAGATTGTCAAGAGAAATGTGGAGGGACAGGCGGGGGGGGGGGCAGATATCGAGAGGTGGAGCGAGGACAAGGACAGAGGCAGGAGGCAGAAGTGGGACGAGAGTTTGGAGGGGGAGAGAAGTGACGTGGGAAACAAAAGAGGGAAATTCAGAGAACAGCACGTCTCAAGTGTGAAGATGGGGTTTGGGTGATCTGGGCGAATTCTTTTCACAGACAGGACACAACAAAGAAGGGGAGAAAAATTGCTAAAGCACTTTCCTCCCCCCCCTCTCTCTCTCTCTCTCTCCCCATACACGCGCTTTCACACGCACACACGCTGTCTGGACACACCAAACAAAAACATGGGTAAAACAACATACGAGTTGTTGCGAATCACAGCCCGAAACGTGTACACCTTCCTCCTGACTTGCTCGCTCTCCAGCCACAAACACGAATCCACAGCGGGAGGCATCAAATGTTTTCGGTGTGCATTCATTATTCATTGTTCAATTCATTAAGGTTAAAGCGTTAAACGGCACCGGTTGAGCTTTGACCGAGAGAGATTGCATTTCTCCTGACGTAAAATGTTCACTGCCGTGCATTTGCGCTGGTCGGCAAACCCCGGAAAAACGTCTCGACTTCCCAGGGCCCGGTCAAAAATATATATTCACAATACAAAGACCTATCCAATTTATCCATTTGTGATCATATAAAACGGTAAATGGTCACATTTTAAAGAAGTAATTATAGAAAGTAAATCAAATCCAAACATTGGGATAGGAATAGGAACAGATAGAGGAATAACGCATAACGGAAGAAATGCGCGTGCTTGGCCGGCTTGCGGGTGAAGTAGCGTCTGATGCCGATGTCTATTAACGTAGCGATGATCTCATCTCAGCGGAGAGCCACATACCGCTCGCCTCGCAATGGATCCGCTCGCACGCGCAAGCGCACGCGTCTATTGGTACGGTCTCCCGCCGAAATTGCGTGTCGGCAATGACTTCATCCAGAGCTGCTGGGCGACGACAAAGCGCCAGGCGGCTACTGCGGGTGCCGCTTCAAATGTGAGCGGTGTGTTTTGTTCTCCTCGTGTGCCGCATGGAGAGTGCAGAGGCAAGCTGGCTCATGTAGGTACGCGCACGCACCCGCACACTACAGACCTGTAGGCAGTGCCAACAACATTCACACAGAGGCCACAATCCTTGCAAATGCAGTCTCCGTCTCAAAGCGGCGTTTTACGGAGATTCCAAACATTAGCGGGCTTAATCTGTGTGCATTGACTCAATGTGCAGTAAACCGCGGCGCACTCACCGCTTCCTTTTAAAAGGGGACTTTGGTATATCAGCCACAGGTATCATCTGCTCTCCCGGCCGGACCCACATGATGGGGCCGTCGTCGCTGTCTTTGGGACTCATCTGCCTCAGACTGGAGAAGCTTCCCCACGGCAGGGTACGCTGCGGCCGGGAGGGGAGCGGGAGTGGACATGAGGGAACACAATCAAAGCAGCGTGTTAGTACACGATTCCTTGCGGTCAGTTGTTGGCCAAGTCATGAAATGTTTCACTTATTCCACCGATTCCCCCGAAATGAAATCGCAAGAGCAGAAACGGTCCCCCTGGCAAAACGTGTCACTGGCGCCGGAGATGTTGCAGAGGGTGCCAAATGAGAGGCAAAAAAAACCCTCCACGGACGGGAAGCGCCAGAGGATGTTGTGTCTTTTGATAGTCGGCGTACACGGCCGCACTCCTCCACGCATGAGATCTTAAGTGTCTCCCCGGGAGCAGCGGAAAAAAGCTCGTCACGCCTTCATTTCGGGGGCAGCAGTAAATTGGTTCTCATTTTAAAATGAGAAGCAAGTGCATTATAATATTTGGGCAGATCTAGTTCAACCAGAGAGCGAGATAAGGAACATTAAGACACGTCGACAACAAGTAGAATAAAATGCGTTTTTCCAGTTTGGCTCAAAGAAAAATTCAACGTCTAATTAAACGCGCATTGCACATACGCAAGTGTGTGGCACACCTTCAAAATGTGAGATATCCCTTAACAAACAACAGGCAACAATGAATCTTTTCCACTTAAAACGGAAGTATTCATGTCCAAAGAGTCTTTTGCCGTCTACAATCGGAAAAAATGAGCGCACATTTGAACTGGGTGACATTTTTCTTCCATTATCATTAAAATCACCGCCGTGGCTTCTTTGGGGTCAGTGGCACATAAACCATCCTGCCGCCTTCAGCCCATTTGAAACATTTGAAATTGACATTCATGAGATGAATCGCATTTGACCTCTCGGCACAGAAATGATTTATAAAATGTAGATTCCTCATTTGTCCCTATTCAAATGAATGATACGCTCTCTTCCGTCACACGATGAATGAACCTAATCGGATCTGAATACCTCCGTCCCTTTTGCATTCATTATCCTTCCACACATTCTGTTGCTGCTTAGTATTACCGCCATACATCCCGTCCCGTCTCACCTTCAGGAAGGGCGACTCCTCCAGCATGCTGAGGAACTCTGGGAAATAATTTCCCACCTCCTCGTCCACGGCTCCCACCAGGCTGATCTGCCTCATGGCACCGGCTCTGTATGTACCGTGACTGTAGGTCTTCTTCACCTGGAAATCATCAAAGGAAACCATTAAGCTTATATTATTGTTATACTTTTAAAATAACCAGCATATTTTCCACCACTGACGCAGACAACAACAGATATGGAGCAATTAAACCACTATACATGTCATTTATTACAGATGTAATCGCAAGGTTATTTTGGAGCTGCATTGCCCTCTCGGTCTACATCTTGGTCAGGATGAAAACATACCCAATAATTTTGTCAGCAGAGCACTCAATCTTTGAGTATGACACAAACAATATGAACCATGGCGACACCAGTGCTGACAATCGTCCAAACACAAAGAAAAGAACCTGTAAATCATCACTGGGTGTCCGGGTAGACACTGTGTGAGTGAGGGCTGGTGGTTTCACTTGACGCCTCTGCTCCTCCGGTGTGACTCAACCGTCTGTTCGCTGCTCTTCTCTTGGCTGACAGAGCATTGCATGTGTGTGTGTGTGTGTGCGTGTGTGTCTGTGTGTGTGTGTCTGTGTGCACCAAACTCGTCTACCATAGCCTTGGCCCCTGCGAAGCATGTGGCCTGCATGCTTTACCCTTGGCTGTGTGTGTGTGTGTGTGTGTGTGTGTGTGTTGTCCAAGCCCAGTGAGTCACCACTTGACAACGAGGCAGAAATAAAATAAAAGAGAGAGAGAAAGAGAGAGAGAGCGCGGAGATTTACTCAGGAGAAAAAGAATATGGGAAAGAGTGGCAGATAGAAAGATAAGTGGCTGTGGGAGGAGGGGGAGAAAGTTTCGAAACATAAGCTGTAACAGTGAAGAAAGAAGTGTAAGGGAACAGAAGGAAATGGAGGCAAGGGTGGAAATGACTGAATGGCGAGTAAGGAGGGATGAGGGAAAGCAGCTTTTTTTTTTACAATAGACACAAGATGAAGATCTTAAAGAAAAAAAGGGATAAAGACATGATGGAGGGGAGGAAGTAAAGGAGGAGTAACGAGAAACCCTAGGTTGTTAAAAAAAAAAAAACTGAGATGGAAAGGCATGGCAGCTCCTGGGGGCATCTTTAAGCGAGGCTATAGACACCCAAACGACCCGGCAGCTCCCAGGTGGGTGGATGTGTGTGTGTGTGTGTCTGTGTGTGTTTCAATTAGCCCCTCAATTCGGTGTTGCTCTTAATAAAGTAATGTTCTCATTTCAGTGAGAAAGTGGTTATTTATATTGGCCGGGTAATTAGTAGCGATTGGCCATAAAAACTGGATTATCGGGGTCAGCGACCGTAAAATGATCTTTTAGAGTTGAGAGGAAACGGAACCACCCATCACCGCATACAGGAATAAATGAAATTGCGAATTAAAAAGCTCGGTGACGAGCTTTATTTCCCGGGATTTGGCATGAATAGAAAAAATATTTCCACATTTCGGAGTCTTCAACCAGCAAATATTTGAGAACGCTAAACCCCTCCAGGTATTTGGCGAGAGTGATCAGGGCATGAAATGGACGCATGATAAGTAAAAGGAGGGAACATACTTGTTAAGCTGTTAAATGTGGAACCAGCTGATGTGCTCGACAAGCTGCAACATGAAATCAGTGAGCCGCAAAGCCACGACAGGCTCGAAGCTCAGTACAAAAACCTCCCGGCGCCCGTGTTCTACCAACCGGACCGACGCCTTGAGGATTACGCCCTTTTCTGAGGAGGCGTATGGTAAATTAACAAAATAAATCACATTCTTTCCTCTACGCCTGACACAGTGTAATCCAGTATCTTCGTGAGATGATGAGGATGAGGATGATACCCACTCCCTGCATATAAACACAACTTTAAATAGTCTCGCCGGGTCAATGACCCAGATACTAGAAAAATGTGTCGTGGGGGCACACATGGAGTCAAACGCCATGGTGATTTTAAGGGAGTTGTGTGTGTGTGTGCGTTTTCCTCAGCGTGTGTTGTGTGTACATTAAGCTTTCTGCATACTTTGCAGAGTGCGCGTGTATGTCGCTTTTCTGTGCATACTTGAACAGTAGAATAACTCCCCCCACCCACGTCGTTTGCAAAGAGAAAGCATTATCAGACGCACAATCTCCTCCGCATGAAATAAGCCGATACATTTAACAGCCGCTGACTGTCTCCATCTCGGCTCGTCTACACGAAGTGAAGGCAAACAGAAGGAAACAGGAAATGTGACAGACTTCCTCCGAGCCTCACTCTTCAAGATGCTCCAGTCCCCCCTCGCCACTGCGTACGTGCACATGAACACACCGCGGGTGCACACGAGTGAAAACAAAAGACCAATGTCGTATTTACTCATTCCAATCAAAGAAGAAGGGTCAAAAAAAGAAAAATAACTGTGGAACTCTAGCTACATTGACTGTAACTCATTTGGCATTCTAGGTGTGGAAATTCAAATGAATAATGCCTGCATAATGATGTGCGATTTCCATTGCTGTCCTCCTTCCCCTGCTTTCCCCATCTTTGGCCAAAGGCAGTATATTTTTTTTAACTTTTAACATCACCTCACTCCTTTTCTGCTTTCCACTTTACCTATCTTTCTCCTGTCTTTCAGCCTCCATTGTGCCTCTTTACCCGATAGTAGTCCGGTCCCTGGTGGGAGGTCTATTAGATCAAGCCTCTCTCTTTCCTTCCGTCTCTGGTTCACACACTTGTTAATTCTATAACCCGTCAATCTCCTCTCACCCTCTCACTCTGGCCCAGTCTATGTGGCCGCATCATCTTGCCGCTCCCTGACCTCTTCCCGACCCCTGCATGTATGTCTGCTTCTTTACTATATGTCTCAAATACTGTATAATGTGCAGCCAGTCTACAGCGCGCTAAGTCTATTAGGCAATTACGTGGCAAGCGTCACAACAAAAGCTTCTGGCTGCTGACTGGTGCATAAAACGCAATCTCACACAACCTTCTTACATAATCTCTCCCTTAGCGCCCCCATAAACACGGGCATGGGAATGCGCACATGTTCAATTGCATTGCATTTCAATTCAAGCAGTGGAACGGTTGTGCACCACCTTTATATGTTCCAGGACAAATAGCAGTTGACACCAGGACAGTGTCACAGTGACATCATGGTTCTAAAGCTGAAATGTGAAACTGGTGCATCATCAAAGTCCCAGTTTGCTTTGTCAACACTGGAAGAGATTATGTGTCGTGCAAAGGTGCTGCCTCCAGGCACCTGCATGCTGTGCTACTGACTGTGTGAGAGTATAGGAAGTTGATGCTATTTCAATTGGAAATGGGTAAACTTAATAATATATTATTATTGTCTTTCTCCATTTCATAATTTTTGCACCTCATGTCTCATACAAAATTAATACGCATCAAAACCTGTTGAATCATGAAACCCATAAAAAGTGAAGTGACCTTTATCACTTTAATAAACCCGGCAACAAAGCGGTTAAGATTAAATTGACCACATGATTTTGATTTTGATTTTCCGTTTGCTTTGAATGAATCCTTTTTTGTGGATTAATGTAGTTACCACATCAGAGACTGAACAGGAAAAAGACCAAATTACCTCACTGTCCGAGCACACTGTATATTGTCTGTCAGGCTGCACTTGCGCCGAGAAAATGCAGCGCTGTAATCTCCCATAATCCTCAACAGCAATGAAAACGCCCCCGGTCAGGTGCAGAATACAAATTACTGACACATTACAAAATAGCGACGTAGTGATCAACACACACAGACACACACTGCTCATTATCTGGAGGCAAGTTACGTACGACTCCACAGATGAAAATCAAAAAAATATATATAATAATAACAATGCAAGCCCACAAACTACAAAACATTGCTGCTCAGTCATTTGTGACGAGAGTCGAGATAAACAACAGAGCAGAAGCATAAAATGGGCAACGATAAACCATTCATCTGTAAGTGCGTGTGAGTGTGTGCGCGCGCGCGCACGTGTGTGTGTGTGTGTGTGGGCTGAATGTCGACTTCCCAAGGTCACTGCTAAAAGCCAGGAGGGTGGGGGAAAAAAAATTTAACAAGACCACTGGACAATGACGTGAGCTTTGCAAGGGACCCCAGTCTTAAAGGGACAGCTTGGGGCGCGGGGCTGGACGGGGAAACTCCGTTTAGACCATGGACGATTTAGATGTTTAATGCATTCATTTAATCTATTCAGAATCGTGCAGAAAATGAAAGATTCGCTCGTGGAGGCATAACAGATAGAAACACACCAACATTATGAATATTACATGGTAAGAAAAGAAAAAGAAAAAAATATGCCTGGAGGGGAGCAACAGAGAGCATAAATTGCTCTCCCCCCTGTAGTACTGGCACGCACAAGCGCGCACACACACACTGTATGGTAGTCGGTGTTGCCTTCACTCACATTGAAAAAGAGCAGGCAGTATTTCAATAGAAAGCCACTCGGGAGGTTTGAGGCAACAAAAGGCGCTTCATTAGTCAGCCACAGACATGGGACAACTCTGGATGGAGAGGTCTAGCTCTGTCCCCGTGCACGGGAGAGACAATCCAGCGCGCGCATGCACGCGCACACACTTCTGGTTTTTCCAGTTGTCCTCAAAAGGCCATGCACTGTGCTGAGGTGTGGGTTAGAGGCGTCTGACTTATCTGCTCCCATACGGAAGCGTTTGAAAAGAAGGAAGAAGAAAAAAATAACAAAAACACCTTTAGTGTTGGTTTTGCCTTCGATTTGCTGAAAGCCAGTCACCTGCCAGGCAGCATTTCTATTTTATATCTTGCTTTTTCATCCTTTTCCTTATCGTACAGTCACTTTCTTTCCTTTAGATCACCTTCTATTTTCAGCTTAAGATTTTTTTATTTTTTTTATTTTTATTTTTTTTAAATCATCATCGTCTTTCAGGTTTCCCCTCTCATCGCTTCACTCACTTGGCGTTTGTTCCCGCACGGAAGGGAGTGGGATGGCCCAACTGTCACTTAGCCCGGGAAATGAGACACGATTGCCAAAAATCGGCTGCTAAGGGGAGTAGTCAAATTGATGGAAAGGAAGCGAAAGGGAAGGGAAAGTCTTTCCTGGAGCCCAGTGATAGCGCGGGGCTGCGTGATTTGGCCTTCGTGCTGGAGTTTACCAAGTACCTCTCTGAGCTGAATGTCAAGCTCCAAGGTCCCAACCAGCTTGGACCTATTCTCCGCTTGCACGTGTGAAATCATTCGAAGCTTTCAATAAGCCCTTCAAAGTGGAACCGACTCATGCGCCCGTCAACCCACAACATGAAATGACTGAGTTTCAAAGCAACCGCACACTCCAAGCACAGCACGTGAACCACCTTCCATTCGTGCAAAAACTCCGCCCTCTTAACACCGACGCACAACGGCTTCACCACCGAGAAGCATTTCCAGCCACGGCATGACAGAGGTCGGTGCGATGGAGGTGCTCAATGATTGAGCATGGCCCTGGAATGGCGTTATAGAAGAAGAAATTGTGGCGGCCCTGGTCTCGTGAGTGTGGCTCTTTGTGTGCCACTAACCTGAGAGTAGAAGTTGGCCATAGTTGTAGTTTCTATGTCCTTCTTTCCCAGTATTTCCATTTTGACTGGAGCCGATGGGAACTTGGTGGAGAAGTAGTCCAAGAAATCATTCAGGTAGCTGGCTTCTCCGTGGATAATTCCCATGACATAATGAGCTGCCTGGAAAACATCACCCGTAAATAAATATAGCAACATATGACATATTTAACTGCAATATCTTTGCCTCACCTGGGACGAGTCCTCGCTGAAGGCCAAGGTGACAAACTCTTGGGCGAACCTCTGCCTCTGGCCCATGGAAAGCGAGGAGAGCTGCGAGGTGTAGGCGTGGGCCACCAGCGCCCCCCCATTGGGCTGGGTCTCTATGTGGATGAACGAGGCAAACTCAAGACCCGCCACGCCGGGGTAGGCGCACTGCGGCTGCTGCTTGGCCGGGGAGGGGAGCGGCGCCTTGATGGGGGACGTCGGAGAGTTGGGAGCGTTCCGGAGGGGGGAGTTAAAGAGCGGTTTGGAGGCAAGAGGAGGAGAGGAAGGAGGGTGTGAGTTTTTGTTGTTGTTGTTGTTGCCGAGTGAGGGGTAAACCGGTAGCGGGGTCTTAAACGGAGACAGGGAGGAGTTGTGCGTGTGGTCGGAGGCCGAGGAGGAAGAGGAGGTGGGCGATGGAGAATGGGGGAGAAGCAGGCCCGCACAGACGGTTTGGCAGGAGCGGTGGTACATCTTCACTCGTTTGTGCTTGTCCCCCTCTTTGTGTTTCTTCTTCTTTTTCTTTTTGACTTTTTTGATCTGCAGCTCCTCCGTGTTGATCTTGGCTTTCTCTGTTTCATCTGCACAAGGACAGAGAGAGAGAGAGAGAGAGAGAGAGAGAGAGAGAGAGAGAGAGAGAGAGAGAGAGAGAGAGAGAGAGAGAGAGAGAGAGAGAAAGAGAGAGAGAGAGAGAGAGAGAGGGAGGGAGACAAAGGCAGAAGGACCTCATTATTTAGGGGGAAGAGACGTGTTGGAGGAGAGAGCACTCCCGAGAAGAGAAAGAGGAGGGAGACGCGTCGTTCTTGGCAAGATTGTTCCAAAAAAATCTATTCACGTCTGCTTTATGATGTGTGAAGAATCAACAAAACAAATACCTCCCCCCAATCCCCTGCTGTATGAACAGACACAATACAGTGCACCTTTAAGCTCCTTATTTGTCATAACAAACCTGCAGATAAAATGGGCTGTAAAGCCATGCCGCAAATAAGACGCCCCAGGTATTTTAGAAGAAACCATATACAATACTTTCCCCAAGGTCGTTGTTTTACCAACTCTGTTTCTTGAAATCACCTACCCGAGTCATTTCCCCTTTTAACAACAAAAATAAGCGCTAACTATATTGAGCGAATGTGGACAAATGAGTCATAGCTTCTCCCAGATGGTGCACAGGGCCTGGGGTGCCTACGTATAATAAATTGTAAGAATCGCTAAATCGCTTAAATGGAATCCCTGGAGAAAAAGCAGATACGACGAAGCCAGGAAAGCAAAAACAGATAATGCTGTGCCCCGTAGTCTATCTCTCAAAAACGCCAGGGCAGAGTGGAACGTGCAATGTTTTCGCGGAGTGCCACCGCGTGTAATTGTCTGTGAGTGGGTGTGAATCACAACATTTCACATTGATTCCTAAACCCCGTGGTTCCATATACAAGTGGGCATAACTAGGTTTACTTTATGTGTGTGTGTGTGTGTGTGTGTGTGTGTGTGTGTGTGTGTGTCTGATTGAGGCACCGCTGCCTCAGCATTATTCCAACCTCTCACACAGACACACATATAAACACACACCTTCAGTCTAGTTTGTAACCTACACACGTTCAACGCCACATGAGACAGGAATGAGAGACAGGATGAAAAACAGCAGAGAGAGCGAGAGGCCAATAAAGAGAGCAACAGATAGGGGGAGAGAGACAGAGAGAGAGAGAGAGAGAGAGAGAGGCATTTGCAGCACAATACCCGAGCTAGTAATCCAAAAGCTCTTTAGCTCACAGTCACCCCCTCCCCCCATTCTTTTATACACACACACACACACACACACACACACACACACACACACACACACACACACACACACACACACACACACACACACACACACACACACACACACACACACACACACACAGTCTAGTTTGTAACCTACACACGTTCAACGCCACATGAGACAGGAATGAGAGACAGGATGAAAAACAGCAGAGAGAGAGCGAGAGGCCAATAAAGAGAGCAACAGATAGGGGGAGAGAGACAGAGAGAGAGACAGAGAGAGAGAGAGAGAGAGAGAGAGAGAGAGAGAGAGAGAGAGGGATTTGCAGCACAATACCCGAGCTAGTAATCCAAAAGCTCTTTAGCTCAGTCACCCCCTCCCCCCATTCTTTTATACACACACACACACACACACACGTACGAGTTTATTCCCAAAGCTCAACCTTCATCATCGCACAGACAAGCAGGACAATACGGAGGAAATATGTGATAAATGTGTTGGATATTGCAGTGGTGATATAAAATACAGAGAGATAGTGTACCAGGAAACAATTTTACTATCTCGTGCCTATGAACTGCAAATACACCTATGAAAAATACCTCGTTTCCAAACTAAAACTATTTTAAAGTTACTCGAATGACAATATTCTGGGCATTTATTTGTCATATTCATAATTGATCTGTGAACCAACATGTACTATTAATATACAAATACAGATTTAGCTCATATTTTAGGAAGCAACTGTTCAAGACGATGTCAAACACGTGTAAGCATCTGTGCCTGGAGTTTTTTTTTTTTTTTTTTTTAATGGCAGATTTTTCCCTGACGAAAGATTATGTGAAACATGTGTACGCAGCACACAGTGCTCATAGTCTTGGCATATGATTTTACACATTTTCCTCGTGGCTTTCGTGTATTTTTATTAAGCAGATGGTTGTGATCAGTTTGAAGTCAAATACGTTTCCAGACAAATAAACACGGCAACAGAAAAGCTGTTTGCTTCCTTTACATGTGAACTCAGTCTGCCTCTCTCTCTCTCTCTCTCTCTCTCTCTCTCTCTCTCTCTCTGTCACCCGCTGATTACATTTCTAACTTCAAATATGTAAAATAAAGATAACACTAATCAAATGGAAATATACTGTGATTAAATTGCTCACGACCACAGTAAACCCACTCTCTGATCTGATTCAATATCCCATCCCAGTGTGTCTATTATCATAAATGCACATGATTAAATGTGAGGATTCCTCAAAGGGGCTGACTGCAGTCGTACACGCCGACTGCCAACATATCTATCTTTAATTTTCTTATGTATTATTGTAATTTTCGTATGCGACCAAAGCCTCGCCAAGACTTTGAAATGTCACAGTGTGGGGATGATTTACCAGCACAGCCACGCTGCGAAAAATGGAGCTTTACACCAAATCAAATCAATCAAAAATAAATGCGGTGTTCTTGTATGTCAGTGTGTACTGTGTCTGTCTAAAAAGGTCCGCTTTTAAAAGCAAAACCGCCACTGTTGACAAAAGGGGAGCTGCAGTTCAGCGGCTGAGCTCCGATTACAAAGAGTGAGAGAGAGAGAGCGAAAGAGAGAGGGACGGAGATTACGTCAGAGGGCTCTGCAAATAATTCACTAGTGTCAAAACATTAACAACGAAACGCTCACACCGCGTCCACCAAAAGTACAAAGCAGAAGAGAACAGAGAAACGGATATGTCGAGTATTGCTGGTTTTCAAAGGCTCTTGTAGATTGCAGTCCAATGTGTGTTTTCAGGTTTACACTTATGATTTTATTTACAGTGGCATTTCCAGTTCAGATTGTCCTGAAATATAATACTATGGGGTAATTCAAGTTGTTGAAAAGAAAGATATGCCTCCTCAGCAATTATTATTATTATTATTATTATTATTATTATTATTATTATTATTATTATTATTATTATTATTATTTCAAAATGAAATTCCTCCTAATCCTCACACAAGTTTTATTATTTCGGTTCGAGTAAAATTGCTGGGTAGGACGGGTGAGATGAGTGCATTTTAAAAGGAAAACAGAGGACAGATGGAAAGCGACAGAGAGAGATGGGACACAGACTGAGAGGGAGGAAACCTTTGAAACAGACATCCCACTATACTACTGGAAAGACGAGCCCTTGTTCTGCTGCCTTTGCTTGTTCACACTGAACCAAACCTGCTCGTGGCAGACGTGGAAAAACGTCCCCGCATCAAACTGGCTGTGTAAATGAGGCCACTGACAGGGGAAGCTGTGGCAGTACACACGCGGGCAGATTGCGGCCTCTCAACCAGATGCACCATCACATGCGCACACACTGAAACACACACACACTGTGTCAGAAGGTCGCACTAAATAAACCCCGAGCCAAATTCCTCCAGCTGGGGAGCAGCGCGGTGCAAAGGTCAACCCTAATGCCAGGGATCAAATTTGCAAAGGAAAAAAAAAGTTACTGTCAGCCACCGTCCCACCACACAGACATTGTTCTATATTGGGCCTTTGTACACAGTAATACACTTTCTTTTGCCCCCCACGGGTGTACTGAGAATTTGTGTATGTCGCTTGTGTATTACAAACACAACGGTGATTTACTGTCCAACACCCTGTGAAAGTAGGCCAAGTTTGGTTACCTTAGCAGCAGGATTTGAATGTGCCTCTGCTGAGCTGGATGCCGAGTTCAAACAGGGCACACATCAACACGGAAAACAATCCTTTCTGAGTCCAAGCGCGATCCAGATTGATACTCGTGTGGTGAAATCTGCCCACAAATCTGTTTTTATGTACAAACATTTGCCGACTCAATAAATAATGTGGAAATTTGAACGTATGATTTCAAATGGAGTACTTTTCAGTGCTTCGCTGGTCAACCAAAAAAAAATGGAAAACACCCCCACAGTCCCACAGGTAAATTGGCATGGCACCATTAACAATGTTTCCTAACGTTAAAAGAAAAAATGTTAAACCAATAATAACAATATTCATAGGTTTCACATCCGCAATAGTCATTCGGCATGCACATAAACTATCGCCCAGTGTTTCTCCACCGACCTTTAATTGGCTGCTTGACTTCTCCGTTCTCCCTCTTGATCTCATTCATCACTTTGTGCTTCTTCTTCTCATCCTCTCTCTCTCCGTCGTTGACCTTCTTCTCCCTCTCCTCTCGGTCTCTCTCTTTCACCTTGTCCTTGGCGGAGTGCTCTGTGGAAGCAGGGAGAAAGGTTTTTAGGTCTCCATGGGTAGAAAACACAAGCCCTCGCGAATATACTGTACACACACACACGCGCGCATACAAACTCAACACATTTTGATTTACATATTTGACTTTTTACCTGAACTCTTGCCGAAGACATTTATCTCTGCCTTCACTTTCACTTTTCCATTACGTGCCGGTCTGCCTCCGACAAAATATTTCCACCGCAGGCTGTAGACTTATTTTCTAACGTGCTTCAATTGTACAATGGCCTTCCAATTACCGTTAAGAATGCAATACTCTGCAACTTCACGCATAATCCGGGACAAGGGATACAAGGGACATATCATTCCTTGACATCCATCCTCATTCCTCAGCATGAATATACTCCACTCCTGAAAAATCCTCCAGTCACTTTTTGACCCGGTTTATTTCCTCACCCAGCACCTCTACATTTGACAGTCGCGGAAACAGTACAAACTAAGGAATTGGAGTGTGCTCTGATGCAACACTCAGGGCAAATCAATGTGGAGGAGAGCAGCAGTTGAAAATGCAAATACTATCTCTCTCTCTCTCTCACACACACACACACACACACACCTCGTTGTTGGAGTGCTGTCTGAAAGGATGCACACAAACACTATTATACTGTAAACATCTCCCACCTTCTACTGAGCAAAGAGGAACCTTAACTTTCACTTCATTGAATCTTTTATTATTGGCCTCCTTCCATTCTTTATTTCTTTTCATTTTGCCATAAAGAAAAAAAAAAAAAAACGGCTTTATTTTTTCCCCCCACATTTGTTCTTTTGCCGTTTCTTTATTTTCCTCCTCTCCTCCGCAAAGAACTTTTGTCTTTGAACTCTGTCAGATCCATCTTTAAAAGGAAGCTGTGTTTTCAGACTGTTCACTCTCCTGTGGATGTGGGGAGTGGGACAGGGAACACAGTGGGGTTGGACCCACTGTGTGCCGGATCAAAGGATAAAAATTGCTTTGAAAGTAAAAGGAAAAAAAAAAAGAAAACGGCTTAAAGGAGCAATAAGACAATTAGAGTTACATCGATTCACTTTTCTAAATAACATATAAATAAATACCCTGACATTTTTTAATTATCATGGGTTGTTTTTCTTCGCTACTGAACATATGGTTAGGCATTCCTCTTGTACTCTGTGGTTGAAAGGGGGGGAAGCCAAGAGTGTGAACTAACTATTTTAAGAACTATGCAAAATAAACTCTGCAAAATTACCGGCAACAGTATAAGCAGCCTGTTTGGGGGAGGGGGTGACAGCCCATTTCAAAACATTAATTTAGCTCCACAGGACACTGCCTCATTCAGATCCACTGACAGATTCAAAATCCCGTCAGACCACGCAATCCAGAAACACGCATACACTTAAAATGAAGAGGGCAATAGAAGGTAAATGAGCCCAGATACACACACACACACACACAAACACAGGAAGGAAGAAGCCGTTTCGAGAAGGGTCTTCCTCTTAAAATAGATTTTGTTTTTCTTTTTGTGGTTCAGATGAAGAAAGGCCAGCCGTTCAAACTAGTGTGTAAAAACCTATTAGGCCATAGGGATTTTAACAGGGCAACTCCTAACAAAACCTAAGATGTAAATGAATTCCATCCACGAAACGAAAACACCCCCCCCCCCCCCCCGACTATGTTTTCTGGTTTTCTTGCAGCCGCCGGGTTTCAGGGGGGGAACACAGCAGGTGGTTTTCACGGTTTGGATGATCACAAGAGAGTGATATTTTTGAAGACAGAGAGCCAGCGGCAAGCAGTTTGCAAACCTCAACTACACCAGTGCGAACTGGCATCTAACTTAAAAAAAAAGTTGGGGAGGAAGATTGAAAATCCAGAAATTGAATCCAACCACATTCAGAAGTTTGTTTTTGATCCAAATTGCAAACTGAAAACCTGCGTCCTCCAAACATCTGCGTTTGAAATTAATTTAATTAAGTGTGTGTATTAACTTGTTGTAACCTGATGAAGCTCAGAGTTTAGCACTGTAGCCTGGCCAGGTTTAAATGTGTGTACGCAATGTGATAAGACTGGCGACCTGTCCAGGGTGTTCCCTGCCTCTTGCCAAAATGCATGCTGGGATCGGCTCCAGCCTGCGGCTTTCAACAGGACGAGCAGATCAGCAAATGCATGAAAGAACTGCATTAAACAAAGATCTTACAAAGGTTTCAATTTGACAGCGTTAGGGTCATTTTATATCACAGACACAGCCTCTGTTAACGTTCATTTCTACAATCTGAAGCTCTGACATTGACACGACAGACGATTTCTATCTGGACATCTTTCCATCAGATTTTCTCGTGTAGATAATTAAACCGAATCATTCAAATTCTATTACGGTGGGAAAATCTGAAAGCATCAAATATCAAACGCAGTGAGCTCGCCACTGAACATCACAGCCTATGGAACACTCTCATTTGAACAAAACACTACTCAACCACGGATAAGTAGCTCACCCTGATATAGTCAGAGAATCTGCTGGCATCACGGGATGAACAAATAACCAAATTACAGCAATTCATACGTTGACACTCATGCACCGTATGAGGCAGTTTCGCGTGACTTTTTAAAATGGTCCGTATGAGAGTCCAGAACAACGCATGGTACACTCCACGGCAATGTGTGACTGAAACACTAAATAGGAAAAAAATAATTTAATTGGAGTTAATGTTTAATGGGTACAGTCACACAAATGCCAACTTGTGATACCAGCTGTGACATGCAAGACTTAAAAGCTGCAAACTAAATATTAATCAAAACACCAAAAATAACCAGTCTAGTGAATAAAACCCTGTCATGTATTCCTGCTCCATCCGCTGAGTTCTGTCTCTACCCTTATCCTTAATGGGAGTCTGATAATCAATTTAAAGTGCTCACAGCCGAAATAACCGTACATCATTTCCTATAATACAAAGTCAGGCTACATGTAAATACACGGGGTCTCTTAATGAAAGCAAGACAATGTGGCCTCAGAAAGGATTAAACACATAGCCATTGAATAAAACAACGTCTTGCGCACTACACAATCTGCGAATCAATACTTGCAGTAATTTGTTTTCTACTTAAGGGCTCCCTTGTCTTGGCCACTGTGCTCGGGGGCTCTCATTTCAGTACTAAATATCACCAGGAGCCACTGCACCCTGGCCACCGCCTTCCAGCCTCGCTGCCACAGCTGAGACGCCGTGATCCTGGTTGGATCACTGTAGGAAAATGATTTCCCTCCAGGAAGGTCAGAGCGCAGTTTGGCTTCTCAGCGGCACCCAGGAAGCTGGCACAACTCACTTTATAGCCCGAGGGCACTCTCCGGCAGCCGCGTGTCTTAAAAAGTCGCCCTGCCACTCAATACACAAACGTTTTAATCCCTGAAAACATTGTGCACATGATTGATGTGCATTAGCACTCTCTCCTGCTCCGTATACGTCCTCATCTTTACATTTGAAGCTACTCTGTTTAATTGCAGCTGGCCATTGGGTAGCTCTGAGCCGTTCAGTGTATTGCCCATGTGCACCTCAATGAAACTGTTGGAGTTCTACTATGTATGTCACTTACATATGATTATTGTAGATGATTAGATGATGTTTTCAGATATGATTTGATTTGCTTTATAAAGTGACTCCATGATTAAATATTTTTAACAAGCTGGTACACAGAATAAAAAATCTTACATTAACATAAATGCCAAAAAAACATAATGATTGTGTTAAATTATATATTTTTAAATCTTTTGAGGTTTTTGGAATCCTTCTAAAGCATTGCCACCTTTTTTAAACGGATGTCCAGCCAAATCCTGTTCACAAGACTGTGTTTCTAGGTGTGTCAGGGCTAAAAGCCAACAGCGCGCCTCGTTCTTGGTGTTGTCACTGACTGCGGTGGCTGTTCGGTGCGTGTCATGACCCCTTAATCTACCCAACTGGAAAAGGGTGACATCATGCACTCACATGTGTCCACTCTGTGCGCCTGCTCATATTGAAACACTAAACACGCTGGCAAACGCACACACTGGGAGCTTTGGAGACACTGCATTGATGTGACAAATGATAAAATACCCCCAAAAAAACACAAAATCAATAAATCCAAGCATGGTCCACAGACGAGACAGTCGTAAAACATATATTTGTGGCTTTGTTGTCATGAGTATCCGTCAGCTGAACATAAAACCCTCTCCTCAGGAAATAATATAATATAACAAATGTATATTGTGAAATAAAGTGCAGTAATATATGTGCATGTGATGAAAACCAAGCCCTGTCTATGTTGGTCACATACAGCATTCCATCATTTTATCAAATACATTTAAGATGTACATTTAATGTATTATTTTTATGAAATGCAGTTTATATAGGAAATATACATTTAATTTATATACATTGCTTAACCTCAAATATGTATAGATATAAGATACAAATCTTATTGACATGACTTATTAATCATTACTATTAGATAATTACATCATATAATGCGTTAAATTCATGGTGGTCCAGATCTAATAAAAAAAAAACACGGTGTGTTAATAAAGGTTAAACAAATTAGTGGGAGATCTGGTAGAATTAAAACCTGCTCCACTGCATGGGACAACGCTCCAACACCAACACCCCACTGAGCTGTGCGTCTGCTTCCCATACAGCCTGGGGTTACACAGGGGGGCGTGGTGCTCCACCAAAACAACACTTACACTATAATGGCGGGCGCCTGTCAGATTGTTATGGCAGTTTCAAAGGCTACACAGCTCACAATAACGCAAATAGACGACAGACCGCATTTATGTGACACAATGACTAACAATCCAAATCATCACGGACGTGCGAATAAATACAGCTGGTTTTGTCCTTTCTACCACGTACGGTTGTGTACACAATATCGCACGGCACCAACGTGTGCGAATAAACAGGTTGTGTTTCATCGAGGAGACGTAACAACGTAATAATTCCGCTGCGGCACGAGAGCAGCTGGTTACTGTAACGAGCAGGTCGCGCGACTGCTGTGGAGCTGGGGGGGGGGGGGGAGACAGGGGGGGGGGGGGGGGGGGGGGGGAGACACTTCCCCGCTCAGCATCGACTGGTGGCGGGCTTAACACACCGACAATAAACATGGAGGTTAACACACAACGGGTTGTGAGATGGTCACAAACCAGGACTGTCCGGGACTAATAGTGGAAACACACAACCGCACACGCCTGGGCACATGTTCACAACCCGAGTGTGTGACTACACAACCAGCCAACCAAAATACAAAACAAACAGGGACACAACTCGAGTTCAAAACAACCAAACTTTGTCAAACGAAGTCCACTTCGCCCCGTGTTTACCCTGCGTGTGACGGCCTACCTTTGGATGGCGACGTGACCTCTCCGTTTTCCCTCTTCGCCGCAGGAGCGTGGTTGAATTTGCCGTGTGTGTTGTTGTTGTTGTTGCTGCTGCTAGCGTTACTGGCGGCGGGCGCGGGGGTCAGCAGCAGTTTGTGTTTCTTTTTCTCATCTCCGCCTCCTTTTCCCGGCTCACGCTGCTTCTCTCGGTTCGGCTTCTTGGCTTTGGAGGCGCAGGACGGCGCTTTGTGGAGGAAGAAGTCGCTCTGCCGGAACACTTTGAGCGCGTATGCAGGTGTTTGGGGGCCGGCGGCGGCGGAGTCTGGCGGGAAGCTGGTGCTCGCCTTGCCCGGGCTCAGGCTCCACGGAGCGGCGTCACTCTGCTGCTTACTGGGCTGCTGGAGTTTCTCTCTGCCGCCGCCGCCACCTCCCACTCCTCCGTCCCTGCTGAGTTTCTTGGCTTTCGCGCTCCTCTCCTCCACTCGGAGCTTCTTGGGCGGCGGCGGCAGCTGGGAGTCCCGGGAAAACAGTGAGCGGTGTTCGGCGGGCGGCTTGGCCTCGGCGGGCTTGGCGGAGGTGACCGCGGGGGCTGCCGCAGTAGCCGCGGAGCCCAGCGTGTCAGCCATCTTGAGGCTTGTGTTTACTCTCTTCACCCAGCGGCCGCCACGGACAGGAGGAGGCGGGGTCATCGCGTGACTGACAGGCGAACAGGGGGCGCGGTCTACTGCTGTCTATGAAGCATATTGTTCACGTGTGAAATCTGGAATGATCATAAAGATAATAAAAAGATTACAAGGGCAGTTAGTCCGTATGCAATGCTGGATTTATAATCTGTCCATTGACACCCTTAAAAGACATTGTATTAGTATCATTATGATGATGATTATTATTAGAAGTTTGGTGCTGGGGTATGTTGAAATAGTTAAGTCCACCATCAAAGATATAAACTTGTCCTTCCCAGGGTAATCTTCACAACTGAACACTATATCGTACAATATCTGGAATCCTCCCGGCACTGTTTACACACTTTGATTTATTAATATGAAAACATGTTCTTGCTGTCTAACCACCCTCCCAGTACAAAGCCTGTCATTGTGTGGACAGTCAACCTTGAATACTGAACATGATGGACGAGGAGGAGGGTTGTAAAGTTACAGCTGGCAATAAATAGATTGAAAAGAATATCAAGTAAAGCAGCCCAGAAGTGGAAATCTTATAGGTGTGGCTATGAAGTAAGGATGTGTGTATGTGAGCAAGTCAAACTCACCATCTGCTGAATACAACCCATTTCACAAAAATCATTTGGTCAAATATATGTTATATTGCAGACATTAAAAAAACGGAACTGATTTTAGTTTTAATTGTCTACAGAGGGCAGCAGACACTCCACACTGATTGGCTATATGTATAAGCCATTACATAATGGCTTCATGGGAAAACTGAGGTGACCCAGTTAAGATAGAAACCTGGCTTAATTTATACTACACAGTGTGTGAGGGACCGTCTGTGCATTGATTATGTGCTGCCGAGAGATAAGTACTGCATAGATTATCAGTCCTGAGTAAAGAGAAAAAAGTGAAGGTTATAAAATGTGCATGAGAGTTAAAGGAAAGAAAGTGTTGGAATGGTGAGGTTCCTTGGCCCCTGCTTTAGTATGTATGTGTATATATATACAGTATATACTGTATATATTAAGAGAGAGAGAGAGAGAGAGAGAAAAAAGTGAAGGTTATAAAATGTGCATGAGAGTTAAAGGAAAGAAAGTGTTGGAATGGTGAGGTTCCTTGGCCCCTGCTTTAGTATGTATGTGTATATATATACAGTATATACTGTATATATATACACATACATACTAAAGTCTTTGATATGATTATACATTTTAATATTGCAAATGGTTAAAAAAATATATTGATTTCTACCTGTATCGGATCGTTTTGCAAATCATTACTCCTGTGCTTCTGATCAAAACTGTGACAAAGACAAACCACTTCTGCTACACACGAAACACTGCATTGAGCGCGTCTGTATCATTAATACGAAATGAGCATTGGCTACACGTGAACACCGACACATAATTACAGTGCGTGTACTCACCTGCTGTGAGTCTCTGTGTGTTAAGTCACGTAGCACGAATACAAACCCTGCAAGTCTGGGTGTAAGACAGTCTGCTAATGTGTGATCAAACCACCTGCTACGATGAATTAATTGTCATATTAGTATGCGTGTGTGTGTGTGTACATTTGGGTCAACAGATTTTCCAGGTGCGAGAGAGAATCTCCTGCTGTGAGCCACCCCCCCCCCCTCACACAAACAATATATATCATACTGAGGCCGATTAAATGTTCATTTTGAAGTAACTTGTGATTGACATAATCAGATGAAGCCAGTAGGAGACACACAATTTAATTATTTCATTTCTTCTGGCTTCAGAGACAAGTGATTTATTACGCGCTTGACTGGCCTAAATTTTAATTTAATACTTTCTTGCACACACACACACACACACACACACCCAAATGCCTAGAGCGCTGTTTTTTTAAGCTGCATCATCTCACACAGGGAATAGAGAAAAAAAAGGAGAGGCTGATCTTTACTTAACGTTCATTTTTACTGATTGATTTCTGCAACATACAAACATTTTGGGTGTTCAGGTGTTCAAGTGTGTGCATGTGTGTGTGTGAGAGACAGAAGGAGGGGAGGGGGCGTGGTTGAATGAGAGTCCCACAGGAGGCGATGAGCAAGCAGCAGCGAATCATATTACTCACGCTCACGCCACTAATGATGATTGGAGGAAAGGGGACATGGGGAGGGTGGGCGCTCTCTTAAAGGCACAGGTGGGCTCTTTTCTGAGATCCAGGCGAGTGTGTGACTGATGGGAAGGATGGTTATACAGGAAGAAATGGAGGCAGAGGAAAACAAAGCAGATGAGAAACGAAACGTAATAACCAATGCATCTTCTCAACACGTCACTGGCACGTTTTGTCAGTTTGGACCACCAACAAGTTCAGAGATGCGTTACTATAGTGAGCCGACGTGGCGTAAACGTAGAGGGCCTTTCTAAAACGAGGAAGACGAAAGGGAGAAAACCAGAGGGGAGAGTAGGAAAGAGAGAAGAGCAAAAATAAGCAGATGTTCCTTGTCAGAGCAGGAGAGCCATCTCCGTAATATGTTTTACTTTCAAAAGGAAGGAAAGGAGAGAAGGGGGGGGGGGGCAATAGGGAGCAGTGGACTTGTGATGCGACAAACAACCGCGTATACAAAAATAACTTTAAAATACCATTTACAAAAAAAAATGACCATTATTATTATCATCATTAATATTATTATTACAATCTTATTAGGGAGCCCGTTGTTGCTATCAGAAAGGGGGCCAGATGGCAGTTTATGCTTTTCGTCTGCCGGCCAATTAAAAAGAAGAAAAAAACATTTGAATAATCCTTTTAAGAATATAATTCAAACATCAAAGTAAAAAATAAAACAACCCTGAAATATTTGACAGAAGCAAAAACAAAAGGGCAGCAGAATAATTTACAGTCAGAAGGGAAACATTGTGTAGGGGAAGGAATCATCATCATCATCATGCACGGACGTTCTTACATCTTCTGTTAATAAGAATATTTAAGCAAAACAAAGTCTGAAATATTATATACCTAAACTGCCCAGTACAGTTTTTATTTTATCTTTATAAAAAATGCATATACTGTATATTTATGGTAGTTAATGAAGAAGTTGGCAGAGATCAATAAAAATCTGAAGAAAACAGTAGTCCTGGGTCCCTTGCTGCTTAAGCCTTATTGGATCGTTTGTTCGTTCGACTTGGCCGTCAGATGAGAAAACCAAACGAGTGGCGGTCTGATATGATTGTGTCATTATGTGTACGTGAGTTTCAGCTGATGCGTGACATTCATCGTTCCGAGGTTTGTTTGCGAGTAAACTGGCTGCCGAAGCAAAGACGAATGGTGGTTCATCTGAGGGCCTCGCCAGCAGGACGACAGGAAGAATGAGAAGGGAAAAGCAGCACCAAAAGAAAATAATAATTAAATTAAATTAAACAGCAAATATGAGTCCCAAGTTAAGACCAGGAGAAGCCAAAAAAAAAAACACACACACACACAAAGAGAGAAATGAACTCGAGTGAAGAGCCAAAGGAAGGAGGACCGTCATTGGCCGTCTACTCTGAGGAGGCGGACTAAGGCAGGCTCATGGTCCCAGCAGTGAGAGCCAGAGTCAGGAGGCTGATGTCGCGTTTGATCAGTACTGATGCGTTTCGGGGTTATTTACCTTGAACCCGTGCCTCCTCCAAACAATCACGGATCAATCTTCATCGATTAGAAGTGATTTTTTTTTTTTTTTGTTTAAATGGCTTGGAACCCCTTCAGAACACACCTTTTCAACAGGTGGGGGAAAAAAGATGTGTGGCACCAAAACCTTTCAATAAATCACTGGCAAAAAAAAAGAGCAAACCATGTCAGCCTCATTCCTCTAGTTCACAGGGGGTGTCAGCATAGAAATATAAAAGAGTAGAGCTGACCTTACTGCAGCAAACGCAGGACAGGTGAGTGTGTATGTGTGTGTGTGTGTGTGTTGGTCAGCAGTCAGACTCTAATCTCTCCGTTTCTACACGGATCCTTTGCAATGTAGCACCGGCACACAAGAAAGGGAAGAGAAAGAGAGAGAGAGAGGGAGAGAGAAAGAAAGAGAGAGAGCACCCTGGCAACCTGTGCATACCCAACAGAAAATGTTGCATCATGGGTAACAGATTATCTAGGATCGTTTGAAGATTGGTTTTCATTCAGAAGGAGGAAGCCGACTGGGAGTACAGTTAAACCTCGGGATTCAGCTTCCCACAGTAGCAAGTGTGATTAAAGATAAATTCCTGATTTAGGAAAAAAAATATAAAAAAATCTCATTTGGTATGAAACAGAGTATTCGTCCTTCTATTTTGAGGACAACACTTCTTATTTAACACGTTAAGGTCACACCTACATTCCTCTTCACTTAGCTTAAGAATGAACAAATCGTCATGATGCGTCTACAGCTCAAAGAGAA
Source organism: Colistium nudipinnis (assembly GCA_016785305.1). Classification (NCBI taxonomy): domain Eukaryota; kingdom Metazoa; phylum Chordata; class Actinopteri; order Pleuronectiformes; family Rhombosoleidae; genus Colistium; species Colistium nudipinnis. The sequence continues at coordinate 63,058 of JAFBJU010001332.1, forward strand.
AAAAAAACAAGACCAGTTCTCAATCTACTCTCAAGTCACCAAAACAAAAAAAAAAACAAAAAAAAACAAAAACAGGAATTATCCTTTAACCGTTAACAGGGAGAAAACCGGACTGATCCCAGGCCAGCGTCCGGAGTCAGAACCTCTAACCTCAGCAAGCTGAGCAGGAAGGAACGTGGGCGTCGTTGAAAAAAAAAATGGACAAGCCACTTAAACAAGTGTTCTTCAGCTTTGCACGGTGGCACTTTGAAGGAGGGACTGACGAGGAAGAGGAGGAGGAGGAGGAGGAGGAAGGAGGAGCTCAGTCTTGACAAGAAGCTGGCGTCACACAGACGGCTCTTCTGTGTGACAATATGCTGTCCGTCTACGGGAGATGGATCAACTTGTATTTTTTTTTGGGGGGGGGCAGCCGGGTGAGATCAGCGGAGTTCCTCTCCTCACAGACGAGGACGCCGGTGGTGGACACCGGGCAGATGGGATCTCGCCATCACGTCCACTCCAGGGGGGGTTGACGAGGGCCTTTGGGCTGGATGCAGCGGTTACCGAACCCTGGAAAAGGAGAGGAGGCACTTAGCCGGGGGTTTGCACTGAATAAAACGCATCCAGAAATGTCCCCCCCGGGAAACGCGGCCTTCGGTTCTCGCCCTCGTCTCGAAACCGTCAAAACATGTTCTGCACAAGAGGGTTTTTCCGGTCGTGACGCCACAAATCACAAAAAAAAAAAAAAGACAAACATTCATAGAAACCACCTTGGCTGGCGAAGCCCTTTTTCGGTTTCCCCAGACCAAGAAAATCATTACTTGTGCAAATAACGCTGGGGCTCCTCCAGAGAGTTGAATTGTGGCAACGTGGCCGACGGCGGCATGCAGTCACAGGACATCAAGGTAAAATCCCAGAAGTCGGGACATCTGAAAGACGTACGACAGCAGACTTACCCACCCAAGTCTGCCTTGTCGTCCGTCGCCGTGGTGCCCGCAGACGCAGGGTCGGCCGGAGATGTCTTCTTAATGCGCTCTGACATGTCTACACACACACACACACACACACACACACACACACACACACACGCGCGCGCACACAGGTTAACGGGGTGGGAAATACTGTGTGAACATTGATGGACGTGCCCAGGAGCTGTTGGTGTGTAGAGTTTTGGTGGCGCACGAGCCAAGTCTACACATTTTACAGACCTATAAATGCGTCTGAGTTGCATTCACATGAAGAAAAAAAGAAAAAAAAAGGAAATCATTGCAGAATCCAAGTCAAACAGTTTCTCCCCTTTCCCGATCGTTCTCACGCACTCGCACCGAAAACCGCTGAAGCGATAAATTGGCAGCAACCATCATCGCACAATCCTTGCAGCCCGGATGAGCAAATAGACACATTTTTCATCTCACCCCTTTATCCTTTTTACCTATCCATTCCCTCCCTTTCCCATATCTTAATTCCTTTCTCCTCCAGCTGCCCTTTTGACAAAGGTCGCCAGCCGTATCATGCGCAGGTCAATTTGTACGTAACACTGACGGCACCGTCTCCCCCTCTGCTCTGTTGTCTGCCTGCTATAAACGCACAAACGCAGTAGAAACGAGGGCACACACACACAGAGACTCGCAAGCAGGTGAGCGCCCCCCACACGCACCGGCACACAGATTGTTGAGCGGAATTGGGCAGTTACGATGTGTGCGCGTGCGTGCGTGTTCATACCTGTGTGGGAGCCGCTCCATTCAGCGGAGGCCGACGTTCTCACTTCCAGAGGGTCTGGCGGAAAGCAACACCATAAGTCAATAAGAGGAAAAAAGACACCCCCCCCCCCCAAAAAGAAGAAACATTTAAGACATGTTATGCATTGAGCATAAATACAAACACACACACACACACAAACCAACATGTACAGGCATACAATTCCTTTCAAACCCAACTCTGTGCTCAGAGAACGTTTTCCCGATGTGCATCATCCATCAGCCTTTCACCCAGCCATCCATCCATCCATCTTTTGGTCACACTGCAGAGACAACAAACCTCCACTCTGGCCCCTCAAAAGTTGCCTGAAAGCTTCGTGTTCAAGAGTGCCAGACGCGGGACGCCTTTAAAAACACGATGAGGCAGTGAAAACTGGCAGGAGCTACGATCTCTCAAAATCACTCCAGAAGCACTGCCTGTAGCGTAATACAGTTTACACAAACGCCACCGCTGGCAGGCCTTAGGAAGCCAACGCCGCCCTCCAGTGGTTTAAAACGGAGAGAGCGTCCGACCAAAGCAAAAACCTTATTTGTTTTAAAACCAGTGTTTTCACTCCTACCGTCATGCGGTTCAATATTTTAATGGTTCTGAAATCTGCCACGCAGGAAAAAAAATAAAAAATAAATAGCAGCAGCAGAAGGCAACAGGATGGCCAAGTTGTAAAAGAGCACATCCTGCGAGGGAGGTGGTGAACTCGATGCCTGCAATGTGTGTGTCCATCTGTCTGTTTGAAGAGAGTATAAGAGGGACCGTCTGCTCATACGCAGGAAACCATTACCATAAAATAGGAAATGAATATTTCTCAGCTCAGTATTAGGGGTCACTCAGGCATATACCCTCACACACATGCAGCACTGACAACCTACAAAAACAAATCAACAACATCCCACTCAGATGTTAAGTTCCCCTCTTTTTTTTTTCCAGGAGCTGACCAATAACATGGACCCAGGAGGCGAGCCAGTGACTCCACACCACTGGAAACACACCTGTGAATCTTGACCAATGCAAACGCACCTGTGGCCAGTATGAAGGACTCGGGGGTTCTCGCAGGGAGGGGGGGAGGGGAGTCGTCGCTGTCCCAGCAGTCTGGGTTAAAAGGTCAGAGGTCAAATGAGAGGCAACGTTAAATACTGAACCCAGGAAGAGAAACAAGAGGAGAACAGTGGTCTGCAGCATGGATCCATCTTTGACAACATTCTTGTCATCATTTACAATGACTCCATCCGTTTGTAAAATTGTATTTTTATATATGGGGTTGTATTCTATATTTGGATTCCGTTAACTCCAATACAAATGTTGTTTTGCTGTCTTTTAAAAATAACATTAAATGTATTAACATACTATTTATACAGGGCTTATATTATATATACTGTATATAGTACATATATTTTGTATCAGAATACTGTAAACGTATATACTATGCTATATTTATTGACACTTGTGTATGCTGTCTGATTTTTTTTTCCCAGTATGATGATAAGATGCTTGGGGTGTTCTATGTCTTTGCATAGTTGGTCCAGCAGAGTGTGCTCTGACTTTGTTTCAGCAATAAGTGCAGCACACACAGGACAGTGGTGCAGATTTAAGCACCTTTTCAGTTTACTCGCAAACTAGCTGTTAAACTTCATAGCTGGGAAAAAAAACACAACCCTTTGTATTCTTCTTTCAATATAACTCTAACATATATATATAGTATATAAAGATATATCATTTTATATGGCATACTTAGACAACTGGCATTGGCCTCAAAAGGTCAGCCTCATTGGTTTATTACCTATTTTAAATGAAACCAAACCGTATGAAATGTGCAACACAAAAGGATTCACTAAAACAAGCAGCCACCAGCTTTCCCTTGACCAACCACAAAGCAGCAATTTGCTCCGTGCAACTCATCAACAAGCAGTCATTAGATCCTTGCGACCAATCAAAGAGCAGCCATTAGCTTTTCATCAACCCCATCACAAAGCGCCGCCACAGCCCAAACATACGAGGAGCCAGAAAGCCAAGCAGACTGAAGAGACACCCCTTCAGGACCGTGAGGCAAAACATATTTCTGCATTGGGTTTCTCATTTTGGAGATGACTTGAGGAGAGCACATTGTAGATTGATAGACATTTTAATGGCCAGAAGGAGACTTGCATTGTATTGTATTAGTTACTTTTGGTTGTGATAAACAGTCACTGTGTGTTTTTACGGAATAAATAAAATCCTTATGAATAATAACATTGTCTTGCAATGTTTCATGTTTTTTTTTGTTTGTTTGTTCAATTAAATGAGAGAGCACTGGCTCTTTTACCAAACAAGTTGACATGCATTATTTAAATGGAGACAATGCTCCATAAACTAAAAACAAGTGGTGTTTCCTATGGCTCCTTCGATTTTTTGATTTTGATTTTTTTTTATAGATTTTATTTGCAGCAAGTGCGCCGACTGCTGGCCACCTGGTTCCCACGGTGCCTCCTCGCGGCATCCTCCAAAGTATCTAAAAAAAATGCAGCCGTTTCATCCAGGGTTCAATCAAAAGCGGTTCAAAGCAGAGCCCAGTTCAACCCACTCCACGTGCCGCCGCCGCAGGAATCTGATTTCAGAATCCCTTGATTTTGAAATCAAACGGGAAGAGAAGGGGAAATCGTTCCTCGGAAGATCAACACCTCCTCGCCGCGTGCGACGCTGCTCAGCTCCACCCGACGTGCACTAAAGTGGGCCTTTGAAATTTGTCGGCATCATGCAATGCTGATCCTTCACCATCCGACATGCACGCACACACACACACACACACACAGTTCTTACTCAAGAGTGAAAAAAAATTATAATAATAACAATAATAGACAAACAAAAAAAAAATATATATCTTTCACTCTTTCTTTTTCCTTCACCCGCTCAGACAACACACACAAGCTGAAAGAGAAAGAGAAGAGTTGTTTTGACAGATGTTTGCCTGGCAACATTTGCAGCATTCCTCGCACAACCAACCAATTAGTTACACAGTCATGCTTCAGATGAGACTGGAAAACTATCCCGCTCTCTTTCTCTGACCCCTCTCACTGTTGTGTCGTTCTTTCCTTCTTATTCCTTTCTTCCACGTCTGGCGGGGTTTTTTTTTGTTTTTTTTTCTCTTCTTTTCTCTCTCTCTCTCTCTCTCCCTGCCGCTGATACTCCTCAGCAGCGAGAACAGTACATCGCAGTGTGCGAGTGCGTTGACGGACGCAACTTGTCATTAGCCTGCGGTCTGTCTGAGAACTGTGTGTCCTTACTGACCCGGAAAATGAGTCGACCGTGTGGTTTCCCCGAGCATATGCGAGCATGGATAATAAGGACGGGCCGTCAGGGGCTTTTGAGGCATTTAGAAGAGGACTTGACTAAACGCGTACAAAACTGGTATGAACTTAAGTTGAGGGTTATTTTATGGATGATTAAGTGATTTCATTGAACTTGCTTGGTATGCCGGAATTTATCCGACAGTGTGTTTGGACTTAATTGTGTTGGTTTCTTTGTTAATCGCGGTTCTATCAGGAAAGCAGCCAGTGAAGCCGAAAGGAGTTAGAGCCACTCATTCAGGTGCGGCAGCTGATGGACATACTTGCAGTGGACGCAGAGGGCGACGGAGAGCCGTGCCTCGCGATGGACATCGGCGACACCTTCCTGACTGGCGGCTGGTCTCCGTGGTGAGGGGAGGCGGTCACCACGGCCGTCGCCGTGGAGACGCTGGTACGATGGCCCTCCTTCGCTTCGGACATCTCGCCGTCCCCCTCCTCGTCCGAGTTATCGGAGTGCAGGGGGTTGGTAAAGCTCAGGGCAGTCCTAACGGGAGTGGAGGAGGACGAGGAGGAGGAAGAGGAGAGGTGGGAGGAGGACGATGAGGATGGAGCGGCCCGCTCCGAGGAGGAGGACGAGGAGGAGGTTTTCGGGAAGTGTTTGTCGCACGTCTGAGCCCAGCCTGCTTGGCCCGCCTTCAGCTCCGCCCCCAGCGCCTCCCCCTTTTCTCCACTCTTCACAGGAAGATGGTTGGGCCTGACCAGGACGCCTCCATCCGCCCCGTGACCCTCGTCGCCCGCTCCCCCCTCAGTGCCGGAGTCTTCCGACAGCGAGGAGCTCGACGTCAGCAGGGATTGGCCAGAGCGGGCTTTGAAGGTGTGGCCTCTTTGCAGCACGGCCGCACTGTTGGTGGCGCCGCCGCCCGCCACTCCCATCGAGGAGGAAGTGTCAAAGCTGCGGGGTCCTTCCTGCAGCGGCACCTTCTTAATCTCAATGCTGAGCTTCCTCTCGATGCGAGGAACGCCGGCGCATTCGACGGCGGGGGAGAGGGGCGAGGAGGGCGTCTGGGTCTGGCTTTGGCCCGACTCGGATTTTGTTGACGCCGAGGACAATTTGTTGTTAGGGTAGTTGTCATTGAGATCCAGGTTTGAGACCTGGGTCTGCTGCTTCTGACTTTGTAGCTCTTGGTCTTTCTGCTCTGAGGGACTGGCCTGTTTGTGTGGACTGGGTTCTGACTGGTTCTGCTGCCGGTCCGCTTCTTTATTCTGAAAGGGAGAGAGAGAAAAAAGGGAAAGTATTATTATACCTTTTTGAAAAACACCCAAAAATAAGGGCAACAAACTCAAGTATGGTTCTCGTACATGGTTTACAATTTGTTTCCACTTTACTTTGATCAAGGGCTGCATGATGTGTACATGTTGTGTGTAAGGACCATTTTCACTTCAGATTAAATACTTAATAATGACTTGCATCTTTCAACTGCACGGAACGCTACCAGACACTAACCCCTAAACCCAGAGAACATTAGATTCATAACACGCAGTTAAATACAAACACGTTCAATTGAGTTTGGTATAAACAAATAAATAAATAAAATAGCCACTGTATTGGTCACCTCACCTGGGTCACGTTTTGCTGGGCAGTAGCCAGGACGTGGATGAGAGGCTTGGGGTGGTAGCGGTCGTTGTCCTGCCGTACGTTGGTGACGGTGGGGAAGGCCGACGGGGGAGATGGGGTCAGAATGGGGGGCACAGGGTGAGGCTCCGGGGGCTGGAGAATCTCCTCCTTCACGTCCCCTTCTGCCTGGGAACTGGAGGGACGGAGAGAGAACGAGAAAGAGCGAGCTGGGTTAAGAGTGGCGGAGCAAACGCTGGGTAAGTGGATACAAGACACTTAAATGTTTTCTACTGAGACATCAGAAAAACGAAAAGAAAAAAAGACAATGCTTTCCAGCGAGTTCAATAACTTCGAAGCCATTGTGTCAGATAAAAATACGCTTCGAAGGAGCCTTGAGCAACATTGTGAAAGTACCACTTTGAAAAAAAAAACTAAGATGACATGAAATATGGAATTCATTTCATACATAAATTGAACTCGAAACCAGTTTCCAATCAAGCTGTGAGGGTGTTTTCCACCACTGGATGGCAGTCATTTTTTTTTTATATAATATGTTCATATTATGTCAACCTGCTACAGACAAATAATTGCACGTCCTCAGCGGTTAGGTGTCACGCAGTTCTCACCCATACTGTGCCTATCTGAGGTGGACATCATCCGTTGATGCGACGTGAGCAGACTCTGAATGAGAGCCGCAGAGTTCCCTCCTCTACCCACAGTGCATATCATATTCAATGTTTCTGCAATGCAGGATCTTTGTCCAATTTCCCAAATGCAAACTTGAACTTTAATAGGTTTTCCTTGTGCACACCCTTTCTTTCAATGCAACAACCCACAGAGGGATATTTGGCCAGAGGGCAGTGTTCAAAGGAGAAACTTTTAATTATCCTTCAAGTCAACACAAACGCAATCAAGAGTGATAACTTAGTGATCACTTAGGAGGGTTCAACTAATGTCTCCCACGTGCACCTTTCACAACTTAGGTTCAAACCCACCTATGGATGTAGGTGTATACAGGAATAGATACAGGATATTGAGGTTGGGATGAAGCCATCCATGCGGCAATGCAATCTTATACATTTATGATATTGTTCCACTCCACTGCATATACATTCAAATATGCATGCATGCACACACACATATATATATATATATATATATATATATATTACACACACACACACACACACACACACACACACACACACACAGACAGTGAAGGATGTGGTGGTGGTGTGCTAAATCAAGAGCACATGACTTCAGGAAGAGCCAGCGACAGAATCAAAGACAGACAGAAGTCACACACAGAGAGAAGTTGCGAGATAGAAGCGCAGGGGATTTCCTCAACTCGAGTAACTTAAGGAGTTGCAGTCACACCGACTTCCTCATAGAGCCTCAGTCCTGCAGCACAGCTGCCACTGGCTGCTACTCTTCAATGACAGCAGTGATTTCATTATTCATTTAAGACTCTGTCCTCGCCATTTTTGGAGGCAAAATTATTTGGATGAAGGGAACATAAAGATATATATATATATATATTTAAAAAAATTGCAAAAGAAAACGTGCAGGGCTTTCGAATGAAAGATTCTGTCACATTCCAGACCAGTGGGCTTCTTTACATTTAGTTTGAGCCCAGCGAGTCACCGCACCTGAACCTCCAGCGTCCCTCCCGGGACACTTGATTACAACATTATTTAAAAAAGAAAACCAATTACTCCTTTGGAGTTTTTCCTTCGTGAAAACCTTCATTACCTGTGGGAATAACCGCCTCTGCATCAGCTTTATTGCCTGAGCCAGCAAAAGACATATTTAACAATAACACAGAGGACTCCCACCGGTGCTGATTGTTTCCATGGGGATATGAATCATTCAGATGCTACAGCGTTTATTCGGGGCCCGGTGTCCCTCTTAGAGAAGATAAGATGAAACTTTAATGATTCCTAAGGGGAAGCTGAGCTGTTACAGGAGCAAACACTAATAAGCCACGGCAAAACAAATACGCAGCATTGGGTAGCATAAAGGAAATGGAAGTTAAAGGCAGCGCACACATGAGACGAGAGCAGCAGTAAAACATGCATCAAGAAATGTATAAATATGTATTAAAATAACAAACATGAAGTGAATAAAGAAGTAGTGTTTTTTTTATTGGGGGGGAGATTAGATATAACTGAATAACCCCTCAAAATATTTTGTTTAACTGGAGAAAATGAGCAAACTTAGCTGCAAGTTGGTAATCGCACGATAGATACATTCATCAGTGGCCAAAATACCAGTGCAGAAAATAATATCAACCAACATCAAATAGAATCTAAAAAAGTTGCCTGTGGTAAAAATGCCATGTATTGGTTAAGTGTAATAAAATTAAATCGGTTTGTCTCAAAAACGGAAAAGTTAACTTTACCAGTCTTTTAGAGCTGTAAAATCCTTTTTTATGTATTTATTTATTTATTTATTACTTCTTTGGCCCTAAACTGAGTCAAATATTTCTGAAGCTGGTACCATTAATTTTCCCCTTAATGCAGTAAAAAGCCCCTGTGTTTTTAGGACAGGATCGCCAAGAATCTCAGACTATAATAAAACACTTCAAAGAGCTGCAAACTGCACAACAAACCATGCATGTGTTCGGTTACTTTTGCCCTAAAGCATAAAAACACTACAATCGTCCCCAGTGTTCTAGCGTGCTGGTGACACACTTAAGAGCAAAAACGTGCACACACAAAGACGCACACAAAGTCGACAAGCCCACTTTGCCCTCCACACATGTACTCCGGAGGGGAGCTGCTGCATTTTTAACCGGAGCGCCGGTTCACAGGGGGACCCGCCGGCTTTCACAGGAGGAGAGGGCTTAGAGAGACACGTTGTTCGGGTTTATGTTAAACGCGCCTCCACGCAAACACCGTAACGGCACACTCTGACACGCGTCACAGCGCGACAGCGAAACATCTGTTCCTGCCGGCTGGATTAGATGAGATTTCCATCTCGTTCACGATAAGAAGGTGAAATCTTTAATACAGATAAATATGAAACAAGATTATTAAATCTGGTGTTCATGCATTCACAGGCACAATGCAGTAGGCGAGAGGGAAGAGGTGGACATGACTCTTCAGGGTGTGGCAGTGAGTGTGTGTGTGTGTGTGTATGTAAAAAAAAAAAAAAAAAAAAAAAAAAAAAAAAAAAAAACATGACTCAGTATCTGTGACCTTGATGCCAGCCTCACTGGAGTTTAGAATTTTGGACCATCTCAGTCAAACACACAACCCCCCCGCCTCCGCTGTAGAGACCCAGGGGGAGTGTGGCCGGAAGAATGTGGACTATGTCAGTAAAAATAGCTCTTACCGTCACTAGACTATCTCAGGCTCAAAGTAGGCCTCGACATGAATCCTTTAGGAAATGGAGGGATGACGAGCAGAAAATGGCATATACCCTGACACACAGCGAGACACCCACAAAGTCCCGTCGGAGCCTCCGGCTCGGCCCCATTTCCACAAGCGCTGACTATTTTGGAAGCAAGGTCCCGAAGTTAGAGTCTCTGAATATCTAGAATATTTCTGCTTTACCTTTAAACCGGCGGGTCGCGTCCATAAAAACGAAGGACAGCGAGAGCATGATCATTTTTAGAGAGGTGAGAGAACTCACCTTGGGTCGCGCGAGCTCGAATGAACCGGTCAACTGGTCGTTTGCGAGTTTTGCGAAGGTGCTCATCACATTCAAATAATACCTGGCGCGGCAGGTTGGAAAGTATACGCAACGCGGCGCCGACGCGGCACAGAGGCCGCGTGTCCTCGAGATAACTCATGCGCGGAGGGAAGGAGGGGGTTGATGGTGAACTGAATGAGTTGAAAAGTGGAGAACAATAACCCCTGCCGGCCACATGTGACAACATGGAAAATGAGAAGACGGGGAGGAACAGGAGCGAATAGAAACAAGATAAACAAAGATGATCTGAGAAAAGAATGGGGGGGGCGGGTGTTAATTTGAAAGATGTATCGTTGAAAAGAGTGAAAGCATCACTGTGTATTTATGCACATACAGAGTGTGTATGTATAACAATAATACACTGGCATGTGCAAAACGACTGGTTCTCAAAGAGATGAAAGATGCAGGAGTTTGACTTCAACTGGCCCCCGGGTTATGACGCGTTCATCACTCGGGCCGTGTTGCAGCGCGTTGCAAAGTGTTGCAAAGATGGTTTAAAAATACGACTGGTCCTCAGGCCACGGCAGCCGTTCACAGCCGAAACACGGCTTGACTTCAGTCAAGTGCGGGCTGGGGTGTATCTGCGGGCTGATGGGCAACTCATGTTTCAAAGAGCGCCGTTTGTGATGAAACCAATTTCTTGCTGCAGTTTCATACGTTTCTATTGCGTGCGCCACACAAACTGCAACTTCTCTTTTAACGTGTGCGCCACGTGCAAAACACAAACACCCACTGCGTCCAGTGGCCGAGCCGCTTCGCACCTTCTGCTCACTTCTGTGCGAGTCTGTTCATTCATCTGTGCGGAGGACGAGTGCCCGCCAGTGTATTCCCCTACTGAAACCTGTCGGACAGGGGCGGCGTTTGATTGCTGGGGTCAAACTACCCCCCCCCCCCCCCAAAAAAAAAAAAAAAAAAAACTGGCGTGAAAAGAGAAAGCGCACAGAACAGGTCTTACCTGCGTATGCGGGGAGGTTTGGGAGGCGGCGTGTCCCATCTCTCGTCGTCCGACGGAAGGCTTGCTTTGTCTGGACTGCTTTCGTCCTGATGTGAACGGACAGACACACAAAGAGAACAAGTTACCACAAATATGCGGATATGTACAAAAGAAAGCAATTCGGGACAGGACTGCCGAACTAAACGCAATAAATAGTAAGCAATCAATCTGCACCATATGTGCATATATCATCTAATATATACAGTATATTATATTTTAAGTCGACTTTCTGAGCATTCTTTTCAACTTTTAAACACATTTACTTGTAATTTGCACGGGACGGTCATTTGCCCAAAAGCCCAGGTTATTTCCGCCACCGTCCTTTTTTTGGTTTGTGCAGTTATGGTTAAGTGCCACTGAACTGACTTGATGTTTTAAACTTTTCTTAGACCCTGTAAATCATTGACTGTGTCTTTCTAATGTACAGCACCTGTTGCCCTCCCCCAGAGTTGCCAAACAATTGCTCGAAGGATTAGGACTGATCTGAAAGAAGCCCTCCTCCGCCTGACATCCCTCTCCCCCCTGCCAGTTCTGCTCTCCGTCCTCCTCCCTCCATCTTCCACGGGTGACTCATTAATTTGACTCCCTCCCTCTCTCTCCACTCTATTAATTGCAGCACGACAGCACAACCGCAGTCGTACAGGGAGGGGCAAATCAGGCCGGTGCAGCTCTGCGATTCTTTGCGAGGGCCAAAGGAGTCTGCCGAGTTGAGCAAATACAGCAAAAGACGGGAGGTCAGATCATATCCCGTTTGGCCTTGCATTGCAGGTCCGCGTGTAATGCGAGAAATTCATTCGGTAGGGAACCGCCTCGCACAGCGAATGGCGACTGCATGCGAGCGGAAAAACGTGTGTGGGACGTGCGTATGTGTAGGCTCATTGTTTCGTCAGGCCATTGAGAGCGCCGATGTGGGTGCTGACAGTGGCTGACTGGACATGAGTCAACGCAGATCATTTTTTACAAACTCTGTTTATGTGGTGTGTGTGTGTGTGTGCGTGCGTGTGTGTGTGTGTGTGTGTGTGTGGGTGGGTGTGTGTGCGCAGGTGTGCTTGTACTTAGACAAGGTTAGAATCAGGAGCGACAAACTTGTACTGGAGTTGATGTCTTCCACACCTCTTAACAAGTATTTACACAAGTTAAGAAGTAATATCGTTTGTCAAAGGGTAGCATGCTCCGGTAAAGTGAACCGTCTTTTTCCCCCACTGTCTATTATATTAAAAGATATTTTAGGAACTTTAGTTTGGAAAGTGTTTTCAGCCGAGTCTTTCCTAATGTAAACATGGCCGAGCGTGTCCATGTGAGCGTCCCTCTTTCCCAGCGGATGCGAGTCTATTCTCAGACTGAAAGTGCATTATGGGAGAGGGCTGATGTCATCAGAGCTTCCTAAGCAGGAAGTCAGCAGCCCGACTGCTGCCAACGCACTCTTTCATAGCCCTAATGTGTCCTCTGTCTTTGGGTCAATCTTCCACAATGCCCCACTGATCTCTCTCTTTCTCTCTCTTTCTCTCTCGATCTCTCTCTCTCTCTCTCTCTCTCTCCCCTCCGGCTTTCCAACATTTATCTTCCCATAGCTACGGAGCAGTGTAATGTGGTTCAACTCGTCCAACTACATTGACCAGATCTCTTGGGGTGTACGTTTCTCAAGAACAAGCATGATATTCTTGGGGCCAGATGCTCGAGTTTATCATGTTATGTCTTCCTAAGACTAAACATAGCATAAATAGAAATAAAACACGCTTAAATTCGTGGATCATGAGGGAATCCATGGAGTGGATGGAGCAATGGTTGGTTGTAATTCTAATGTAATGGGAAGGGGAACTGGGACATTTAATATATAGTGCATATGTTTGCGAGTGTATTCGTGGGAGAGCTTTTTTTTCGAGCTCTTTTAAGCAGGTCTAACTGTACGCAACCCTTTGAGGTTACCACGTCGAAGAGAGCTCATTCTCTCTCTCTCTCTCTCTCTCACTTTGGCACAATCTCCACAACTCTTCTTATTCTGCTGGTGTAAAAAGTTTTCTAAAGGCCCTGCTCTGGACCTCAAACCCCCTCCTCTCCCCAGTGACTAATTATTTGTGTTATTTTCCCCCCAACTAGGAGTGTGTTATTCTGCGACATCCTGTCTTTCTTCCAAAAACCAGACAGCATGCACAATGTGTGTGTGTGTGTGTGTTGGTGTGTGCGTCATACCATGCCATCATGTATCTGCGTGTTGGTGGGGCTCTCCAGTAGCAGCAGTTGCTTTTGAAAGAGCTGCGCGATCGCTCTATGAACTAACTCGTACTGCTCCTGGGGGGAGAAAGACAAATAAAGCGTGAGAGAGAGAGAGAGAGAGAGAGAGAGAGAGAGAGGAGAGAGAGGAGAGAGAGGAGAGAGAGAGGATTATTTCAGGTAATCGATAGGCACAAAAACATTTTCTATGTCAACACACAAAAACATGCATTTACAAGGCTATGAAATATAAGCTGCGTGAAAACCCCTTTCGAATGGCCTTCAATGATGCACACCAACGTAATCGCATTGCTTTCCCTGGTAAGACGGCAAGTGTACGGTAATACACTTGAGAAATTACATTAGAGTTACTGGTTTGCAGCAGAAAACTGGGCCGAGACCTCAAACTCAAACCCGTGTCAATGTCTTCCGAAGCATTTCCCCTTTTCTTTGCAATGTTAAAAGGTACGCGTGTGGGAGGGCACACCATACATAAAGGCTCAAAGGGCGGCGGGCGGTTTGTTATTTGGAACGGGTGCCACCTAAGGACACAAATGTTCCTGCAAAATGCGATTTATGTCCAGCCGAGCGATGCCGGTCCACTGCGGCACACTCCGCAGGAAGCATGGCAACACGGCCCCATGTCAAGGTTCTGGCAAAACAACCTGAACCAGTTACAAATAATGGGGGGAATGTGCCAGTGGGGCTGGATCCATTTTGAACCAGGTGTGCAGAAAGTAGCACAGGACTAAAGGAAGAGACGCGCAAGCCACATTTTGAGGAAATCGTTTTTGGAAATTTGGTGGCCGAAGCACTTTAGGTTGGGAGTTAGCACGCGAATATTATTCATTATCTTTATCACTTATAATCACTTTATTTAAAACCTTACTTCACCTTGGCTTCGTTCCAAAATACCATTCCGAATTTCAAAGAACGCAACAAAAACAAACCTTGGTTTGAACGGCAGAGTGCCGCTGCGTCCGCATTTCTTGGATCAACCGAAAAACATTGAAATCTTCTGGTATTTTCTGTCGAAGCACAACACAACAACATTTGAGTTTATAGAACGCGTGTGCCGGATGCTGTGCAACCGGGTCCAAACATCTGGGTGTGTGCGTAGGAGTGAGTGTGTGTGTGCGCTCACATACCCCAGCTTTGAGGAGGTTCCACGTGTGGTCGATAGCACAGATTGCGCCCGTCCTCCCACAGCCTGCGCTGTACAGTCAGTCATACAGATTAGATTTAACAGAAGCACATGTGTACAGACACAAATACACAGTCGCCCAGCAATGCTTACACCTTCTTATCGCACACACAAATGCGGTAGAAGCACACTCCCTCCCCACAAGTATCAGCTCTGGATTTCTACTACCGAGAGGGGTGGAAACCGGGCGGAAAAAAAGAGAGAAATATACGGGTTTTGTTGTTTTTTACGTGCGCAACAACACCTCGTCCAGACAGAGACCATGCGACATCACGTCCGACACGAGGCAAATCATAAAACGTCGTCTCTCGCACGCCTCTGCCTTGCTCTAACGAGCGGACGCGCGATACAGTAGGCATCGAGCCACACAAAACATAGACACGGCTTTAAGTCCTGCTGTGCGGAACGGAGGAACCAGGAAATGTCCTCGGGCTGCTCATTATAGCTGATTACACACATATGGAGACAGTGTGTGTGTGTGTGTGTGTGTGTGTGTGTGTTTGCTGTGTGTATACCCAGGGACCTGTGTGCAGCAGAGAGCCGGAATCAGTACCCTCAGTACGCATCAGTGTGTTGTGTTTGGATTCTGGTTAACTTCTTCACCGTTTGAAGTTCGATACAGTAGGCATCGAGCCACACAAAACATAGACACGGCTTTAAGTCCTGCTGTGTGGAACGGAGGAACCAGGAAATGTCCTCGGGCTGCTCATTATAGCTGATTACACACATATGGAGACAGTGTGTGTGTGTGTGTGTGTGTGTGTGTGTGTTTGCTGTGTGTATACCCAGGGACCTGTGTGCAGCAGAGAGCCGGAATCAGTACCCTCAGTACGCATCAGTGTGTTGTGTTTGGATTCTGGTTAACTTCTTCACCGTTTGAAGTTCTCTGTCGCGGCTGCTTCATCATAAATTTATCATCGCAGTGCCGGCGACGGCGGTCTAACCGACGACTGAAGCTGCAGTGTGCGCGGCTCATGGGGGTGCCGCTTTTATTTTCAACTGCGACAATCAAGAGGCAAATTATTGATGCAAAAATGCAGGCTGGATGCTGAATAGCAGCGAATTCTCTTTTAATGAATCACATCGAAATGGGACGATTAGCCAAGTGAAGCAGGGCCGCGTCAACCGCAACATTCATCATTTCCAGAATGTATCCGGCTACGTTTAAAAAAAAAAAAGAAAAAAAAAAGTGGTGTGTTTTTGGGGGTTTTTTGCATTTCAGACTCGACTGCAACGTTCCTCCGCCGTGTTGAAATGTGATTTCGAAACACACAAACCTGTTACGCACTCTTACTGCCTCCTCGCAGAGAATATCGACAAAGCACACAAGTAGTAAGCCACAACCATTGAAGCCAACGTTAGTTTTTTTTTTTTAATGTTATTGTATGTTCCTACATTGCTGTATTCATGGTGGCGTGCGTCTCTGTGCAGCATGTACAGTGTGAACCTACCTGCAGTGGATACATATAGGGACGTCGTCATTGTCCTGGTATTCTCTCATTAGTCCGATCATATCCAGTATGGAGTCGAACGATGAGGGGACGTCATGATCCGGCCAGTTCATATAATGGAACTGGGTTAACCTCCGAGTCTCCTGCACGGAGACATAATGGGGAATATTACATACAGTATATATGGTTGCGATGATGAGTAATTCACCAAAATAAGCATGACAGGCAGAAACAAACAAACTGTATGATAGCAGGGTTTTTTTTTGTTTTTTTTTCAGATGTCACTTATGGCCACGGCAAATAAGTCATATCTTTGGAGATAAAAATAGGTTTTTGGATTACATTCACTATCTTTTAACGGACATTGACTCGTGAAGATAATGGGGAAGGGGAAAAAAAAAAGATTGAATGTATATATAAAAGTGTAAACAACAGGGTGAGTCTAAAAAGAGAACTTACATTTTCATATTCCACCACCAAAGTCCTGATAAAGTAGTCCGTTCGGGCCTGCTCTGATTCCTAGAAAACAAAAGGCGGGGGCAACGCTTTCACTGCTGTTGATTTTAACAGTTGTTGGAACAAAATGTGAGAAATGCAGAGGACCAGGAAACCGAACCGCCCACCCGTTTTTATACACTTACACTGTAAGTCCCACAGCTGTATTATTAGAGCTACGTGTACTTACAAAGGAGATTCTGAAAGGACCAAAAGTCATGGGCTCCTCCTTCATCAGTGGGAAATATCGCTCACACTTTTTCTAGGAGAGCAGAAACAAACAGTTAGCTTGGGCTGAGAAGAAAATACCAGAGTGATACCACAGCTTCCGGTGCACATTCTCCGGTGTGAAATAAACAATTCACGGGACGCGAAAGGCCGAACACACGATGCACTCTATTTGGTTAAGTAATTCGGGCTTTCACACTTAGTTTGTTGCCAGCCAACACCTTGAGCTAAAATGGCCTTAGATCTGATTTTATGAGCTGGACTAGAAATAAGGACAATACAGACGTGAGCAGACTTATATACATTGTACGTGTACTCGCATGCATACGCCGACACGCATACGCACATGTGGGGATTATAGTGGGGACTTACCCTTCCCATCTCAAACTCTCGACAAGCCATTACAATAACCTGCAGAGACAGAAACAGGGAGGATGTAATATTAATATTGAAATCTCCCATTTACAAAAAAAAAAACACACGGGTGCTCAAACCAACACGTTCTGCTTATTTGAGACAGTAGATACCAAAATGAGTGCCAGAGGACTTTCCTTCGAGAACAAAAGAAATAAAAACCTGAATCGAGAAAGGCAGCACCACTTCCCCTTCCTGAAGGATTAGTACAGACTTCAGATCATTTTTGATCACAGGTTTCACTCTCACATCGCTCCCTTTGATCTTAAAGGAATAATTATCATCGCTGCTATAAAAAGTATTTCAGGGTGCTAGTAAAACCTAATCTCAGCTCCCCTCCTCCCTCCCTCCATCTTAATATCTGTCCATCCGGCTCGGGAAAAAGCACTCCCCATCTGCCTCTTAATTTCTGACAGCCATGTTTAATATGTTACTCTAATTACTTTAATTATTACAGTGTTACTTTTTATAGTTTTACCTAGCGTGCAGAGCCCCGAAATGACCCACTTTTTAGTCAACCCTGCTAGTGTGAACTTCGATTCCATGAATATTCAAAAGAATCGTGTATAATGTAGAATGTCATCATTTGTAAAATAAAATAATAATAATCAGTGCTATAACAGGCATGTTGATCTTACTTTCGGCCTAACTGCACAAAGATTCATACATAAAACATATTTGCAAACAGGCACCGGAACGTAGAGGACAAAAAAACTCCTACTTCCATTAAAAGTGCAATAAACGCAGACTTTCTTTTGCCTATGCTTTTCCTCCACTTCATGCTCCATACTCACAGCCACATTGTATTCCCAGTTCATCCTCCAGAAATCCATGACAGTGTTCTGCAGCGGGCCCTGAGTTGCAATATAGGCCTCTGGGCCATCCATACCCTGAAGGGACAGAAAGCACCACATCACAAAACTGACACAGGAAACACACTTGGTGTGATTAATACATCACACCAAACACACATATGTACATTCTCATATATACTTTTTTATTTTATTGTTTACCTTGATGAAGTTAGCATTGATATAATCCGTGTCCTGATTGGTTGTTTTAAACGCCACCTTCACTCTAGTGTGGTCAACTGTGGAGGAAAAAAATATGTATTTTTTTAAATTGAAGTGGCAAATACTGAGACTCAGGAGTACATGTAAATGGGTACACATAAAGAAAGGGAGAGAAAAGTGTCAGACCGAATGTGACAGATGGAGATGGAAATGGACGCGTGAGGAGAGAGAGAGAAGAGAGAAGTGGGAAGCGTGTCAAGAGGTTAATGGACATTCTCATTCCTGTGCGCCGAACGGCGTCCGCTGTGGGCGATCCAATTCTTCTTTGCCTCGTCAGCAAGTCATTTACTAAAAGCCATAATGGATGAATGAATGAATGAATGAATGGATGGATGGATGGATGGATGGATGGATGGAGGTAAAGAAACAGAGGATAAAGGTATAAAAACAAAAAGTAGGACAGATTTTGGGTCATGCCATGGAGGCGTCCGCGAACCTCTTGGACAACGGCAACCTTAAAATGTATTATTGCATTGGATAATGCGCGTTTGCTTAGTTCAAATTGTGGGTGCTGCAGCACTTACATGGCAGTATATCTTTATATCTGTTCTTCTTTACATTCTCTTCCCTCTCTCCCACGTTGGTGGGGTAGATCTTCTCCGTTCGGTATTTGGTCGATAGGCGCCGTAACCGCTGTAACAGACAAAAGAAAAAGGCGTTAAGCTCTCTCCATCAAGGATGCAAATGAACAGGGCTGCCTGGTTTTTCCACCAGGAAATGCCTCGATTTCATTTTAAATAGCCGCCAGTCTTTCATGTTTTTATTTTTTTCCTTTCTAACCCTCTCACTCCCCCATTCTCTCCCTCTCTCTCTCTTTTTAGTCTGAGAAAGTCGGCGTGGGCGTTTTTTTCCCCCGTGCTGCCGGAGCCTCGTGTGAGAAACGGTCCCTCCCCTCTTGTCACTCTGACATCAGGCTTACCTCTTACACGGACACGCAGTGCACTGCACATCCTGAAAGGTCCAAGACGTACACACAGCACAAAGCTCTCTCCTATGCAAACTTTCAACGTTCCCCCCCCCCCCTTTTTTTAAAGTTGTTTTTGATATAACCGTTTCTTTGTAGAGACACATGCACAAACACGCAAAGAGTTTAGACTGTCGGCAAAGAGACACC
The DNA here is from genome assembly GCA_016785305.1 of Colistium nudipinnis. Classification (NCBI taxonomy): domain Eukaryota; kingdom Metazoa; phylum Chordata; class Actinopteri; order Pleuronectiformes; family Rhombosoleidae; genus Colistium; species Colistium nudipinnis. Next base: position 82,547 of record JAFBJU010001332.1, read on the forward strand.
CTAAAGGCATAATGAGGTTTTCACCTTTCATTGTGCATCACTCGTCTTCGTGAACCACAACAACAAAACTGAAAACTGAGGGAGAGGAAGAAACAAAAAGGCGGAGGGAAGGAGTCTGAAAGAAGGAGAGGTGCGCGCACACAGAGACCGTGGGCGGCAACAGCTGTATGTGTGTATGTGTGTGGTAATAGCATTAGAGCTCCTCTGGCCTCATGTGAATTACATTTCCTACAGGGGTCTGCTTCTGTGCTGGGCCAGAGCCCAGGAAGACGCACAAAAACACACACACATAGATATACAACAGCGCGCACACACACACACACACCAAGGCAAACAATGAGCAGGAAAGGCAGGCAGCAAAGATTTGTAGCGGTTTGCAATTCCCCCAACACAAAAAAGACATTTTGCAAAGACAAACATGCACGGAACCCTTCCCTCCAACGCCGTAAGGACCAGTTCTTTTCTCTCTGCAGCACGTCTCACTTCATTTACAGCACGCTGGTTGATAGTCCAATCAAAAGACGTGACATTCGTACACTTTATAGCACCTCGGCAATGTTCGGGCCCGGCATTTGTTATTTTATGCTACACAGGGTGCTCATATTATTTGTCACAGACACCACGTTCAGTGCATGCAGCCCTTTCATTTAGATGATGAAATGTTTCCTATTTAATTAATATACATTTCAAATTTAAAACGTCACTTTTTTTTTTAATACTATCCATCATTTTTCTTTGAGGTAGAGTTAACACCATGTACCAAATCCGATGGGGTCCCCTCAAGTATCACGTCCGTACAAATTGGGACAGACGGGTGGACAGACGACAACCCGAAAACATAAGGCCCTCGGCCTACAGGTTCACATTGTGAGGAATCTGCCACTCAAGTTTATTATTTGCACTTTAAAAGCACAACAAGCATTATTATGCTTTTTCATTCTCTCTTCCCACAAAAAGAGATACAGCTTCTGTCTCTCTTGTGGTTTTTCCCTCTCCTATCCATCGGCCAAAAGACAGAGCCTGTTTCTAATTACACTTTCACACACACACTCGCACATACAAAAAAACGCACACAGGCTTGTGTGTGTGCGTGTGTGTGTGTGTACTCTCACATAAATAACGGGAAAGCCTGGAGGATGCTGAAGAAATAAAGCAGAGGCAGAGTACTTGGCTGCTGCCCGGTACCTTCGCCAAACAAACGAACAACAGAGGAGAGGAGAGGAGAAAAGGGGGGGGGGGGGGGGGGGGGGAAAGGGGACGACCTGAACGGAGGAGAGAAAAGGAGAAGGTGGGGGAGAGAGAAGAGCGAACGTAGGGAGGAGAGAGCCAAGGCGTTTCAGAGGCTCCTGGTAACGAAGCTCATGGGGTCTTTTCTTCTTCGTCTGTGTCCCTCATTCACACGCTCCCTTTACAAACGGTGTCGCTCCCGCTCACACTCTCGACACACACGTACGAGACATCCTTTAAAAATGGTCCTCCTCCATTCTTAAAAGGTGAGCAAACATTTCCATTCTTCGTGAATGTGCTTGATTTGGTCCATGCTGAAACTGGTGCCATGAAAGACAACGGTTCCTTTAAGTCAAACCAATATAAAAATATAAAATATATGGTGGTTGAAATGAGTCCGATATTTGGGAAATTGTAACAGGACTTTTTCATTGCAGGCGGTAAGCAAGCCAAAAGAAGCCGGACCACTTTTAAAAGCTATGCACTACACACTTTGCTCCTCAGAGTGCCTTCTCCACAGCCCCCCCGACAGCTACGAAACACAAGTTTCATCCAAGAATATTTTTCTTTTGAATTGAAATAAGTTTGCTTTACCTGTAAAAAAAAAGGGGGCAATTATTCTTCATTTTATTCATTCATTCATTTTCAGTTATATAAGGCCGAGACAGGCCAGCAACTTCTCACGTTCAAGAAGCAGCGACTGGGAAAGGATTTGCATATCTTCAATGACTAAAATTGCACTAATATGGAGGTGCCTGAAAACACTATTTATACACTATGTGGTAAATAATATGAAGATGATGTAATATGTAACAACAGGCCATCGTGCCTGAGGACCACTCACTGTCCAGTGCATTTGTTTTCTATGTACGAACAGACATTTTCTATCGATTTGTATCCTTCTAAAGCATCACAGGAAACGCACTTCTTCGCAGGAACAGGAAGTGAGTAAGCATAGAAAACACTTTCTGGGTTTTCACACATGCAACGATACGAATGCACTGCGGCCGATTTAACCTGTCGATGGACGCGAGTTCCTGGGCGTTGTTCCTTAAACTGTGCCCCACTCCGTCAGACAAACACACTGAATAGTGTATTTCTGACACAAAGTACTTCACTCCAGTGCTCTGAAAATCATTCTCACCTCATTCTCTATTTTTCCACACTCTGACTCATACTTCTGCTCCCTGATGTTTCTATTACTTTCTTACTTCCTCCCAGTCATAGGAATAAAACAGCATGACTGAGTTGGCCGGTTTCCTGTGAATGCTTGACACACACACACACGCGCGCACGCGCACACGCACACGCACACACACACACAGGGCGGTGCCCCCAAAAGCCCAACGCCGACTTCCCAGACCCCCTTCAGGGCGCGACTGAGTCATGTGTGTACATAGACACGTTCACAATGACTTGACTTGGCCTAAATTGACTCGAGGGTGCCAGGGCACAACATAGAGGGAGAGAAAAAAAAAAAGATGATGCGAAAGAGGAAGAAAAGACAGATTTAATTGACAACAGAGAAATAAAAAGCCCCACAGAGGTCTGAGAGAGGTAAAGAGAGAAAGATGTGATTGTTCGTGGGTCTAACCTACTTTCTGTCTCCTGGCTGAATAAGTCGGCATCACTATACTTCCCTGGTACACTGAATAATTAACACGCACACACACACACACACACACACATACAGCGAGTAACACATTCTCTTTTTAAGTCCAGCAGTAAGCGCTGATTGGCGGCAAATATGCTCTTCCTGCAGAAGCGGTGTGGGGAAAAAGGGGTTTTATCACGTGTGTGGCCAGGAAGTGAGAGAGGCTGTACTGACGGTCACCTTCCACGCTGATACACAAACACACACACGCAGCGACTAAAATAGGTCACCTCTTACAATGCTTTCAGAAAAATCCATCTCCCGCGCTGCAAGCATGCAGGGGGAAAACATGCACTGCAACACATCGGACACTAAAAGGGTTTGGGTGACTCTGGATGAGTCTGTCACTCTGCGGCTCTCCCTCTGACAGTTCAATAAGCTTGACTGACGTCTCTACGTGGCATGACAAATAAAAGAAAAGGCTGAAAATTGCAAAGTCACATTGGGTTATACAGATCGATGTGGCGGTGTCAAACGTTTTGAGTGCCTTGTAAATTGATGACATGAATGGAGAAATGTGAAGGAAAGGGTGGATTTATTGATTTAAACCACAGCTGCATTAAATTCGTATTTTGACATTTTATTCACTTTCTTCATGAGGAATGTATGAGAGGATTGATACCACTCTCACATCTGTACTCGGACCAAGAAGTGGTCCAGGAAAATTTCGCCTGCTTTTCACATTTCAATTGTGGAACATATTTGAAAGCGGAGGCAGGGAATAAAATATTTTTAGTTGTTTATCTAACTCTCAGTAAGAAAGTGAGTAAAATTAATCAGAAAATCCCTACGGCTCTTATTGGGGGGGGAACAAGTCACCATGTCAGATATCTGCTGTCGAAAAGTTTAGCAAAACGCACTAATTGAGCTCAATCACTGAGGAAATAACAAACCACACCCTGGACACTCGTGTGAATCAGTGGTCCAATCTCCCTTTTTGTGTGTGTGTGTGTGTGTGTGTGTGTGTGTGTGTGTGTGTGTGTCTCCTCATTAGCAAAATATCCACACAAAGATTATGTCCAACAATATGCATGAGTTGCTAAGCTGTAAACACACACACGCACACACGCACACACATGCACACACGCACACACAAACACACACACACACAAACACACAAACAAACGCATACTCATGTCACGCAGTCATTTCCACTTCATGGCTGCTGGGTAATATCGGTCAGTGGAGCGATGGTGGCATGGGTGGGGATCACCAAACAACACGCATTCACACCTTCCTACGTTAACACATCACTAAGTCATTTTCAACAATAAACCATACAATCACTGCACGTCTATTTTAACACGTAAGCTTCAGACCCAGTAGTTCACGGTGACAAAGCAGAACTTAAAGTTAAAGATCGGAACGCCGAAGAAAAGGGAAAATGTTCATCAACAAACGCATACTCATGTCCCGCAGTCATTTCCACTTCATGGCTGCTGGGTAATATCGGTCAGTGGAGCGATGGTGGCATGGGTGGGGATCACCAAACAACACGCATTCACACCTTCCTACGTTAACACATCACTAAGTCATTTTCAACAATAAACCATACAATCACTGCACGTCTATTTTAACACGTAAGCTTCAGACCCAGTAGTTCACGGTGACAAAGCAGAACTTAAAGTTAAAGATCGGAACGCCGAAGAAAAGGGAAAATGTTCATCCACTGGTAAGCAGGTACCAAAAAGAAATGAGCACATGCAGCTATCTTAAACCCGAGTCTGTGTGTGATTGCATCGACTCACACTCCCTTCGTCTGGCGAGTCAGCGCGTTTTTATACCTATAACGTTAGAACACAAAACAAAAGAGGAGGAGGAAGGATGCGGCGGGAGACGAGAAGGAGGGACGGAGAGAATTTATCGGCTGAGCGGTGGAAATGAGCACACGGAATAACGGGCATTCAACAGACAAATGAGAAAGAACGCCTACTATTTCTACACAGCCAGCCCACATTTACACACACAACTTAGAACATGTTTTTCAACATCATTTTCCGCATTAAAACACGGGTACATTAAATGTGCCTTGAAATGCTCATAAACATTGCAGAATGGAAACACAGAGAAAAGAAAGGGGGGGGGGGGGGAAGGGGGAAAACCCGAAGGGGGGGGGGGGGGGAAAGGGTAAATGCCCCGGCAGGACACTGACCCCATTCGCACCCACCAACCCCCCAGCCGCCCCCCGCCACTTTGAGCGGTGCTTTTCGGCAGATGACCACCACGTGACACCCCGTGAAGACACAAATGATATCATTTTCACAGCTTAGGGGCAAGAGGCGGATATTCTGGGTTATGCCGCGGAAGGGAGGGTGAGGAGAAAAACGGGGGCGTGTGACACAAAAGGAAATTGGGAAGTCGTGTTACAGTAACACAGGGCGGGTTGACAGCGACTGCAACACACACGCACTCCCAAACACACAAACAGGCCCCCCCCCCCCCCCCCCCCCCCCCGGCCCGCCCCCCCCCACCCAAACAACACCCCCCCTAAAAACACCGTACCTGGCCCTGCAACCATGCACGAAAACAACTACCTCATAAAAACAGAGGCCCACACAAACACACATCAGACAACCACCCCGTCATAAACTTTTACTCTTGGTTGCTGACCTTAATGTTCAATACTTTGCCAAGTCGACCGAGTTGAAATGTGTGCAGCTTAGTTTAAAAGCAAACGGGGACATGAGGGGAAACAACAAACAACAGAAGCCCGACATGCGAGCGCTGAAAAGGCCAGTTTATGGTCCAATGAGAAACCAACAATTACCTTCCTCTGTTGCTGCTCGGGGGGAATAAATACATTATTTTCACCATTTGTCACACACGTCAACAATTGGATTGGGTTGCAGGAACCTAAGGCTCTTCGCAGACTTCAGTCTCCCCCATAAATAAAAAAGACCTGGGGTCCGCTGCCTCCAGCTCCTTTTCAACACAATGACTGAGTGATGGGTTTGAAAATGAGAACACAGCATACCGTACATACCAGGAGCGGTGCGAAAAACATACCGCGCTCGCTTCCAACCCGACTTCCTGCATTGGGGAAGAACCTTCTTATTTTATCCCAAACATCTATAAAATGGCTTTTACAATGATGCCTTGTGACATCGTCCAACAACACACTGCGCTGGTCTGTCACATACATATCTCCCTGGAGACCTGCTGTGTGTGTGTGTGTGTGTGTGTGTGTGTGTGAACACTTATTTAACACAAAGGTTTCAGATCATGTGCTGGGAGCTCAGTTGTGCGTGCAAGCACTTAACATACACACAGATGAGAGGGGGAAGCCCCCTGGGCACGGCAAAAAACTGCACACGCGTGCACAAACTCAAAAAAATTCACACACTAGCATGCCTTGTATAGTGACATTTAGTTGCCTCCCCGCTGTGCGTTTTATGCCTGCCCGACAGGACTGGTGTTTGGAGAAGCGTTTGTTTGCGCTTTTTTGACTTTCTTTGATGTGCTGCACGGGAGTCGGGATCAGCTTGCAAAGGTGGGGTGGAAACACGCGCGCGCACGCACGACGAATGAACTATGTCTAAACACCGTCTAGACCATAGTGTTCGGCCCAGTGTTACTGAAAGCAGGTTTGGGTTTGTGTGCGTGTTGGTGTATTTGGAAATATTATCAGAAGCTGATGCAAATACACAGGTAACACATCACACAGGAAGTACCAGACCACACTGAGCAGTTCTTGTGGTTTATTGCACCTGAAGCCACTTCTCATTTCCAAACTGAGACACTTCGTAGCTATTTGCCCAAACCTGCTAAATTTATTTTTTACGCCTTTATAAAAAGAAGTTTTAAATACCTCCCCCGCACCACTGATGTAGCAGCTTTTAATATTGAGGCGTCTTTTCAAAAAACGAGGGGTGGTCGAAAGACCATAGTCACGAAACTGCCAAACCAAACAATCCATGTGCTCCCCTCTCTCCGCCCAGACCAAAAGAGCCTGCGTGGAGTACAGACACTTTCCCTGGCCACAGGAAGTGACACATCATAACTGAAGTGCAAAAAACAACGTCTCCAAGACAGCAGGCGGTGCAGCACGGCAGCGCGCATTTCACCAAGCCCGATTTGTGAGTCAGCACTATGACTTTGGACGAGATTGGTCCCACCACAAGAAGACGAAGCAGCATTTCACAACAAACATCACATCATTCAAATAAATCAGGACGATATTTTTTTTTTAAAGATGACTCATTAATAACTATAATAACTTATTTACGTATCGTCATATTTTATTTTAGTTTATTTACCCTATTGAGTATCTTACCATGGAGGTTTTTGCTCTCTGGTTGTGGCTTAAATTTAGTAGACTTGTATTTACTGAATCAATAATCAACATTTACCCAAATCATCTTCTTTTACTTCTGCCCTGGATGCATTCATGCAACAGCATTTATAACTTTCAACTTGTTAAAAAAGAAAAGAAAGGGCACTTCTGTTTCTCTGACATAAGCGCACTAATAGATGGTTTGGAAAACCGTGGGTTGACAGAACTGGTTGATAACCGCCCTTGGGAAACGAGTTACATTGTTCGGTTTTACAGAAGCAGCGACTGCACAGATGCCCCAATTTAGCAGACGCTGCGTCATTTTGCCTACCCCCTTTTTTTTTTATCTATTTGGATTAAGCCATCATCATTAGACCAGAGTGGTTTCCAGTGATCACACGGTGAGCCTTTCGTGAATTACACGCTGCACAATGCCATTCCTGGAGCTTAAATCTTATTGCTACCCAGGGTCTCTCCGACCCTGGGGTCTACCGGCATGCCAAGTAGTTTATATAGGTGCATGCGTGAGCATAACGCTATGTCTGTGATCTAGCCTGTTGTAGAATCGGAATGTCTCAAAAAATGATTCTGATGACAAAATCATGACAATAACACAACAGAGTGACACTTTCTGGGTAGCAGGTGGAAAAGGGTCCTCATGGGAAGAGAACTTCAGGAACTGCAAAGGAACACTGAACAAAGTCTTTACATATAATCTAACTCATTGCACTACTAGAGCACTGTAATTATGTCTATAAACCACTTTCTATATATAAATAACAATAGGCCGTTAAAGTGGGTGTTATGTCCGGGTGTTCTGGTGACTCAAGAGTGCAGATGAGCACACCCCGTGCACGTGTGTTTTTGTGAGTTCGGCCCCTGCAATTGAAAGCTTCGCACAAATCTTGAAATTGGCATGACCCGCAGCAACCAGCTAAGCATTTACTTATATGTTGAAGGACGCAGTTAAGTTGTGCTTAGTACGCTGCAGCGCGGCCTACCTGTGCTCAATCAGAAGAAACTTCCTGGTCTACAAGCTGGTGCGTCTGCTGAATTATTTAGGTAAAACTCTAAAAGGTGACGTTGCCAACTGTGAGAAGATCTGGCTTAAAACCCTGTTTCCACTGACACCTTAAAACATGGCATCCAGCAGGTTTGCATGCACAAAATAACACGATAGATGCGAGTAATGCACAGTAATGGTTCCGCCTAATGCCCTTACAGGCCCAAAAATGAAATCCATGTGAGCTGGTTGATGGTCACGTACGGACTGGGGGGGGTGTGTGAAAATCAAATTGCTTTAAATAAAGCTCCTTCCAGCAGCAGACTGTGTGTATGTGTGTGTTTACTTTTGAAATGAGAAGTAGAAGAGACACTTATAAGCAACATGGATTCAAACAAATGCAAAGACATTATATTAGATAACTATTCGATCTATTGGCTTTAGCCTAACAGACTTATTTATGACTCGTGCATTATGAGGCGAATGGCCTGCAGATAATGCAGACTAGTCCCAGCTCCTTTTCGGTGTCTCCACCAATGGTTGTCTAGTTTAGGACAGGACAGACCAAGATACATACTGTACATCGTGCACATTTCAGCATTTGTTATGAGCCTCCTTTCGGGGAGAAAGGTCAGTCAGATTCTGTGGCTTTCATTCTAAGTGTGCCCAATGGTTGATAAAGCTCCACTTTGAACGCAAGAACAAGATGTTATGAAATGGGCCAGGAAAGAATGTTGCAAGCTCCAGCAAGCAGCTTACATGAAGTAGGAAGTAAGGAGAAGGCTGTGTGTGTGCCTGTGTGTGTCTAAAGGCAATTCTGAGAAAAAGTTTGCCGTTCTGACGAAAACAATCACAGTGCAACGCAACAAAACTCTTCCCTTTCTTGACACTTGTGGTATAACAATGGGAAACACACACCATCAAAACCTGCAGCTACACCCAGTTAAACTACAACTGATGCATCATTTATTTGTCTTTACTAATTGACCAATTTAAACATTCGTGGTTGCAAATGTCAAGCGTAAATGTGTATGAAATCGTCCACTTAGCCCGGCATTACCCAACGTTGCCTCATCCAAGCCAATGAGCTAAAGGAACCGCATAATGAAACACATGCTGTCAGAGTGGTGCCATCCCTTTAGTGGCTATTCCAGCTATTTCACAAGCCTGGGAGAGGTCCTATTTTGAGTCCAGAGTCGCAACACAATAACATCCAGCGATGTAGGCTCACTGCGGGTCAGCGGTCATCAAAAAGGCAAAAAAGAAAACATTTTCCACAGGACACGACAACGTATCCTATAAACATTGACCTTCAGTTGCCGGCTTACTAGGCACACTGAGGAATAACCAACGCACTATGCACAGGAATACTACAAGTACAACAATGGAGCTAATGCATGCACTCAGACTCGGTGTGACCACTGGATATCATCTGCTTATTGAGTAGCACAAGGGGACAATGAATCACTGCATCCCAGTCACGGATGGTGAACAGACAACACATAGTCACAATAACACCAACAACCTGAGTAAAAAATTAGCCCGTAGCAGGGAAGGGGTGTGAGCGTGCCTTGTTGTGTTGTGTGTGTTAAAGAAACAGGAGCCGGTGGTGTCTCTGTGGTTGGAGAGACAATGCAAGGCCGCCATGTAAAGCCTGGAGAGGGGAGGGAGAGGAAGAGGGAAGTGTGGCCGCCCCTTGCCTCACCTCCTGTGGGATACAGGAGCCCGGGGTATGGGGGGGTCAGTGTGGGGCAGATTGTGGAGGCAGATGTGTGGAAAAGGTTACGAGGAAGCTACTGAGAAAATGTGTACCCACCATGAAGTCGTTGCCGAAGTTGTCCTCTCCCCTCTCCTCGTCCCCCTCGCTCATGGCCTTCACCCCCTGGATAAACTTTCTCAGGATGCCGGCTTGGTCCATCCCTCCGTCCTGTTGGAACGTGTCCCGTTGCCCCTTTCTTCTCTCACAAAAGAACAACAAACACCCCCCCAAAAAGTAGCGAGGGGTTCGAAAACGGAAAAATAAAACAAGAAACAGCACAGGGGGAAGGGGGGTAAATAAAAATAAATAAGCTTCACGGGTCCCCCCAGGGAGTCATCGTCGGTTCATTACAGAACACCTCCCTCTCTTATTATCGCCCCATGTTGTTTCTGCCTGCCCTTCTTCTTCTTCTTCTTCTTCTTCTTCTTCTTCTTCTTCGGGGGCTCTTTTCACAGCGACAGCGGCGAGTCCTGGAGACGAAAAGCCGCGGCGGCCCGGTATCCTGCTCCAACGGCTGCGGCCTAACGTTCACCGCGCGGAGTGGTCGGTGTAGGTGGCGGGGGGGAGAAAGAAAAAAAAAGCAGGAAAAGGCGAGCTGCGGTCAGCCTGTCTACACCCCTCCCTGTCTACCTCGGCTGCCACATTCACACACTGCTGCGCGTTCTTCTCTACTGGGGGAACATCCGGAGTGGGCGGGGCCGGCGTCACGCACGGCCCTCCTCTTCCAGCGTACGCGCGCACGCGATTGGACGACCGACGCCTGGGATTATGCTTTTATTGGTTCTCGCGGGTGTCGCTCTAACCAACAGACAGATCTAATTGGGTCGAATGTCTGTCTGTTTTTTTTGACAAAGCACGTCTTCGTCCGAGTTTATTATAGGGTACACTCGATTATTTTAATATGTTTCAATCATTTTTGTACATACATATGTCATCGTTATAAAATGTGTGAATTTGGTAATATTTAGTGTAGAAGTGATTATCTCGGTGTTACATGTATTATGCGCATTGCTGGATTAAGCTCACAGGGAGCCCAAGAGCGAAAACGTTGGTTGCCGGTCCCCTATTGACCCCCAAGGCCAGTTTCATTCATCTTCATCCCTCTATCAGTCGACCAGCACTCTGTGGCAGAAATCATTAGGATGATTAATTGATTAGTCAAATGAAAGAATTTAATGATCAACTACATGTTTGTTAAATCCGGAATAACTTTAATATTTTTGACATTCCTGTAATGTCAATTCATGTTTGGGAGCTCCGTTTAAGTAAACTTTAAGAATTTTACATTATAACACATTTACGATTCAGAAAAAAAGTAATTGGTAACGATGCAGCAAGATGTTCTCTGAAGCTGTGTCCCCGTCAGTGATTAAATCATAGATGCATTAACGTGAAAGCATTCCAGTTATGTAAGCGCTCCAGGTGGTGCTCCATGTAATTCCTCTCAGCCGGAGTGGGACCAGGATGACAGAATATATCTATACAGAAGCAACAGGAGAAAACAGGTTCATCATCTCCAGAGGGAAACATGAGCTTTGTCACGCAGCCACACAGCTGTAACTGCGTTTTAATATTGAGCTCATATACACACACACACACACACACATGCTCACGGACTGACAGACAAACAGATACATATGATAGGCAGATTACAGAGTGAAGAAGCAGGTTGCAGCCAACAGATTAATGGGTCAGATATATAATCTGGATATAGCTATTACCAGAAATAGAAAAAAACACATTATCATGTAACATCCCCACTAATGCTGACAAAGTAAGGTTTATACTTTTTCTGTGTTATCAAGTATGTGCCGTGTCATGCACTTGCGTTCTTTGCAATGCCATGGTTGATAAAACAGGTTGCAATCCAATCTTGTGTTCAGAAAAACAATATGAGAATTTGAGGGTGTTGGATTATAGTTTATAAGCAAGGGTTACTATTATAATTATGATTAAACATCCTCATTCTGAGCATCCAGTGCATGTAAATGCAATGTAAGAGATAAACTGAGGAGAAAGAATTGGTGAAAAGAGGAACAGCATCAGCAAACGTTGTTTCTGGGAAAAAAAAAGGTTGTCGGGACAATTCAATAGATTCTTGTTCATGATAAATTTTCTTCCAATGAACACACACATGAGGAGAACACTTAATGTTTCTTCAGTTCTACCAGTGACGACAAACAAACCCATCTATTCAGGGTGGGTAAGAGGGAGAACGAGAGGGGACGCTGTCGCTGAGCCAACAAGCCCTTCTCACACACAAACTGCTTTTTGTTGCTCTTGTCTTTAAGCTTATTGGCTTGTTATTCCAGTAAATATGTCATGTTTGTCTTTGCTGTGTTTTTCCTTCAGCGCAATTTCTCTCAGTTATGTCCTCAGTTTTCAGAAATGAGGAAAAACTATTTGATCAATTTAGTAGTCATTTCAGTCTTTCTGAAACACAAAACGTTCTCTCTTCCTGCAGTACATTATAGTGAAGAATGCTGGATAAATATATTTAATTATTATTATAACAAACCGTCTATATGTCCTTTTGATGCTTTTCATGATTCATGCAGTCGTGTGACTGAATCATCCTGTGTGTCTGTGCTTTTGGTGAGATCCTTCCACAGTTCAGTAGAAACAGGTCAAGCAGACTGAAGAGATGAGCAAACCACAGACTGTGTGTGTGTGTGTGTGTGTGTGTGTGTGTGTGTGTGTGTGTGTTTTATGTTTGTGTGGGGAATGATATTTTAAGAAAGACCTTGTGGCCTTCTCGCTGTCATTTCCGTTTCTCAGCACTGGGTCTGGTTTCTCTTTACTGTATCTGACCCTGACCTTTGACCTCTCTGTAAAAAGAGGGGGAATCAAGCAAATGTAATTTAAACGACGAGGATTAATTACATTTTATATTTATATTATTATTCCCCTCTCCTTCCTTAATTAATTTCCTCTCCATCTTTTTGTACCCTATTTTCTGTCCTTGACACCCTCTTTTCTTACCTTCTCTCCTCTCGCCCACCATGTCTCCTTACTTTCCCTCCTTTAGCCCCCTTTTTTCCCCCTCCTTCTTTTCACTGTCTATCGCTCTCTCTTTGGAATTTGCTGTTCAGAAGCAGCTGAGAGGAGGAATGTTGCTGTAACAAGCCCATACACAACCCCTAGGGAGGGAGGCTCCCTGTGCACGCACACACACACACACACGCACGCACGCACACACACACACACACACACGCACACACAGACACACACTCACTTTCTTTCTCTTTACAGTGTTTGATATCTTTCTTGTTACTCAAATTCCATGTTTTAACATGTGTGTGTATGTGTGTGTGTGTGTGTGTGTGTATGAAGTAAGGGGGGCAGAGCATGAAGCTGCATGTTAGAGAAAACAGCAGGATGAGTACACACACTGTAGCCACTGTATTTGGACACAGAGACATACAGAGAAAGAGAGGGAGAGAAAAAACGTGAGCCTGCCTGTTGCAGTAATGAAGTGGGGTGGAAATGTCTTCCCCCGGGGTAAAAGACTGACTCAGTGGCATGTTGCACAACCCACCATGTGTTATAGGCAATGAAAATCAGGGATACCAAGAGGTTCACAATTGACAAGTAAAACCCTGAGTAAATGGGTCTGGGAACCTTATGACAGTGTTGAATCTGCGGGGCATGAGGGGTTGTTAAACACCCACGAGTGATATTGAACTAATGTGTCCAAATAAGGGGAAAATCTGATGGAAGCATGGTGTCAATTTCCAGAGAAAATATCAACTGTAGAAAGGACGAATTTCAGGTGCTTTATTTGTATCTGGAAATGGCTGATGGAATAATATGAAAGGAATGGAGCAGCAGAATCTGGGAAACGTCTGTCCCAAAAAGTCTGCCAATGTCATGTGTGAAGTTCCCTCAAGGCACCGTGGTTCCAAAAATGACAAATGTTTTTTTCTGATTCTCCAAGATTGTTTGTGCTGGAAATTTGTTTTCCAGGAAGGTTGTTTAGTTGTTGTTTTTTTCAATCTTGAAAAATAATAAATTATAGATATACGAGAATGATTTTTCCTTTTAAATTTCAAAAAAAGTGTTTGCATGAGGCCGGGAACTGTGGCACTGCTTGGCCTTAAGCACGCATGTGTGCGTGCGTGCTTAGTGTAGCAACACCCTCGGCATAACCCTTCTCTCGACAGATTCCAGCCAGCCTGTCTCTGTCTTTACCAATGATACTCACGTACACACACACACAAACACACACACACTGGTGGTTGGACGCTCTGTCAGATTTAGACATGTAATTACTGTCCTAGCCTTGGAGGGCTCTGTGTGTGTGTGTGTGTGTGTGTGTATGAGTGCACATGTTTGTGTGAGTGTAATTTTGGGTGTTTGAGCGTGTCTCACATGAAGCCTCTTTACGGCAGGGCCTCGGTTACAGAGTTTCCCTGGTTGAATCACACAACAACACGTTGTTGTCAGTAAACACAACAAACACACATCCTGCCCGATGCAACAAAAGGACAAATCCCATCAAGGCAACACTGCAGACCACACGGACAAATCAAATCAAATAAAGAAATCAACTTCAGGATTGAAAGGATGACCACGTTGGCTTAAACTAGTAATACGGCAATTCCAAACAGGGTAGTGACATTTATAATCCACGGACGCCGCCTAGTGGGCAACACCTGCAAGTTCAATTGACGATGATAATTCTGATTTGCCGACTGGTAAAGGAGGGGATCTTATCAGCCTGGGGTTGTTATAACTGTTATGTTATATGGATTTAAGAATAACGCTGTGTATGTTTTCCTTCGCACTAACACGAGCGGTGACAGGCCGTGCGGCGTTAGTACCTTATATGGGCATGGTGACAACATCAGCTTGGGGTAAGCGGAGGTGGAGCATTCCCATTCCCATCGCGCCCTGGCAGTCTCCTGAAGCAGATGCAGATTCAACAGTGTGACGATATGGCACCCGAGATGGATCACAAGGGAGAAGCAATTCTCAGAACTCCCTACTCGGGACTTTGGCTCCAAACAGGATCGGTGATCGCGTACTTGGTAAATATATTGATGTGTTTTTTCTTGGTTTTTCTTTCCAGATTTCCACAGCACAGAGTCAAATGATGCCGAATGAACGCTGTTTTCCAGGGCTTCAGTATGCGCCTGGTAATGTTTGCAACAACAGGCCACATCTTGCACATCCAGAGATACGAATGCGGGAACAGTGGCGAGGTAAATCTACTCCAGCTTCTTTTCATGTGTTGCTCGCTCGTCGACACGAGTTGCGTGTACAGTATCGGGCTTCTGCAGTTTCGTTTTTTTTAAAGGGACATTCAGGGTTCAATGTTTTTGGTTGTTTTTGGTTGATAAAAGCTCGAGAAGCTACTTAATATCAAACATCTATAATAATAAAAAAAACACATTACATTATTTATTATGTAAGAGAATCAAATCTGGCAAAACGTCCATATAAATGTAGCACAGCTCACATCTACCACCAGTCCCTAAACGAATCCATTCCATTCAGTGCTGCCTTGCAATTTCTAGTAGCAATCAATAAGACTGTGTTATGTAATCGTTTCCATGTTGATAAGAAGGTTTGGTCTTTTAGGATACCTCGGGGCTGGAAGGGGTGAGCCCACTGGTGTTTGTTCTCCCAGGGCTGGCTTTCGGGACCTGCATCATGCTATTGATGAAAATATGGTTAAGGAAGACAACGTTTTTGATTCCACAAATAGTAAGTATCCATGTGTGTGTGTGTGTGTGTGTGTGTGTGTGTGTGTGACATGTGAGATGTTGGCCTATGGGAAATAAACAGTTTATACTAACCGGCCTCTCTCTTGTTGTCTCTCCTCAGATGTGTATGATGTCCATCACGTTTGTGGTCATGACTGTGTTCTCTTCAAATACCTGGAAAAAAGAGACTCAGGTTGGCAAAAATACGGCCATTCACATGGTGAACCACTTTAAAGACCATCAAGTGTAGCGTCATGTCCTGCAAAAAAAAACAAAACAAAAACGACTTATTCCTAACTCGAGATCGCTTCTTCTTTTTGCTCCTTGTTTTAAGAACGCCGCCAGAAATATAACATATAAAAATGGCAGAGTGAGGGGAAAAAAGAAAGCGTACAGTGCTTCAGCAAGGGAGGGGAAATAATTGTCTTTCTACTGTGAGTCCAGGATATACAAGAGTTTAAAGAGCGCTACTTGGCCCTGATACCTTTGACACCCATGCCAGAAAACGCACAAACCCAGAACTGTTCTGGACTCAACAACGTGCAGCGCTGGCAGACTGAGGTGAGACGCATTTGAAGTATGTTGAAACTGTCGGCTATCGTGCCTGTATTCAAACAGGACAAGTTAAAGATACAGGAAGCACTTTTTCTTTCTCAGTTTATTTTCTAAAACACCTGTGGTTTGTCGGTGTGTGTGTGTGTGTGTGTGTGTGTGTGTGTGGCCCAGTATAAGTGTTGTGGACTTGAAAGCTATGAAGACTGGGAGTCCAAATTCCCAGGCTCCTGCTTGTGTGCGGGAGCTGGATCTGGATGTGTGAGTTATTCACCTTCCACAACAGGCAACATGTATACGACACATCGAGGTGTAATCTAGATTGGTGTGTGTGTTTTTTTTTTAATTGAAACATAATGTTCACCTCCCTGTTCTAGGTTCGAGTTGGAAACCGCCATGTTTTTGAGAAGGTAAATATTTCACTTAGCTGAAAGAACAAATTGCTTTGCTCCAGTGTGGCCCCCAACTTGCGGCTGTGGAATGTATCCCGGTGGACTCACAATCTTGCAGTAAAAAAATAATAATAATAATAATAATTTATACAAACCAAATTTCATGAATTCTGATCCAACGTTTTCAAATTATTAACGCACTTGTGTTTATTTGTGTGTGTGTGTGTGTGTGTGTGTGTGTAGCCATGTCTCCCTGCAGTCCTATCTACCGTAGGACAACACAGCGCCCTTTTTTGGACCTTCATGATCTTTTTTGTAAGTTTTATTACCATTTATTCGGCCCCTGGCATTTCACTTTACTTTACACTTTACTATCATGATTTTCCTCCCTGCTATTTTGAAAAAGTGGAAGCATTTGTTTGCTGGTGTTGTTTTATCACTTTAACATTTATTTAAATTTCCTATTTGATTAGATGATCATCCATGCTTTTCCGGCCTTCTGTGTAGTGTACGTTGTGTTAGGGGGTTGTTGTTGGGTAAGTGGCCACAACGACGTGATGGTAAAAAAACAAAAACTAAAACAAAACAATTAATGCTCAAACATGAGCATAATGCAAAGGAGGCCATATCTAAAACAGAGCAACCTGTTCTCCCTGTGCTCTAAGCTCTTATGTGAGCCGGGCTACGACGCGCTGAAAGTTTGGAAATTCAAACTGAGTGGAGAAGTGGAAAGGGTTCCGGTGGTGTTCTTCAGAGACGAAAACAACAACCAGACAGGGGAGGAACACGGCAAAGAGTGGGCGGTGAGAGCAAGCCTCAGCCACGGCGAAGTCCTGGACTTGGAGCAGGCGAAAGCTGTGGTGGGAGGTGAAGAAGAAGCAGCAGCAGCGGAGGAAGTCCTGGACAACCCGCTTACAATGATTACACTGCCAGAGCTGAAGAGGCTGCAGGAGGAACTGGACCCGCCGCCCGTCCGACACCAGGTTCAATGGTTCTCTTTAATGTATTCCATTAAGACCAGGACATTCTACACGGTCACGATAGAGGAGGGCTCACCGCTGCTCCCCAGTAATGCCGTGTTGGCCGACGCCAACAAACCCACCAGGTGCTTCTGGGTCGAGGGAGACTATTATTTTGACGTGGAGAAAGTCCTTTGGCCGAGAGCGTAAACCGCCGGGAACTACACCAGCTGTGCGTTGAACGGTGTGCCCGGAGAGCACGGCCCTGCCTGGTTCCACAGTGCCAAAACAGTCAAAGCCAAAGAATTGGGAGAAGCTGCCATGGCGGTTAGGGGGTCACGAGATGCCTCGGTATTTAAATACCTATATACTGTATTTTGGTCCTTCAAATGAAGAATCCTAACTTTGGTGATTTCTGTTTCATGTTGTACATTGAGCGGTTGTTGGAGACCAGCAGATATGACCATAAAAGGGGCGGGTGGGGGTTGGAGTCACTGCTTTCCCCATCTAAACACCACCTCTTTGTACCGGACACTTCTCTAGCCCATGAGTATAAAAAGAAGAAAATGTAAACAGAAGAAATATGAATACTTCCCGCTCGAGTGTCCTTGTGACGGGAAACACTGGCGCGTTTACATGTCATTGCCCGGCAACGAGCATCTGGACCCCCCCTGTTGTTATTATAACTCACGGGGATGTAGCGCAGCGATCTCTTGAATCTGCAGCTCGTCTCGGCTTCAAGGAGCTCATTCAACGGTACAGCCTGGTTCACACTGAGCAGCTTTCACTGACTATGGGTCAAAAAAATAAAAAAATAAAAAAGTAAATATTAGATCAAACTGCTCTCCTGGCCACAAACATGACACCGTTCATTGTTTTTTGCGAAATAGGTAAAGTACATAGAAAAGGTTCAAGTGAAGTAAATCTTTGAATTGAGCACTAAATATGTGTCTGTATCTGTCTATGGTGTTGAATTGTTCTTTCAATACCGGCGTCTCGGTCAAAAACAATCATTCTCACCTGTGTCTCACCTGTGCCGCTCAAGAAAAAGGGAAGATTGTAATAGACTCTGGCTGTATCAGAGAAATAAATGACACCACGAAGTATTGGAAATCAGACTTTTCCTGTTTCTTTTAATGGCACGCGACACCAAACCTTGAAAACCTTTCAAATGGAACATGTCGAACGGAAAGGGTCAAACTCTGGGCGTACGGGTGTCTAAACAATACATTTCAATAAATTAAATTTCAACTCCAACCGAGAGCAAAGCGATCGCCGACTTCCCGCTCCAATGAAGAAACATGGCAAAACAAACGCGGAGACGGATAATTGAACAAGTCAGAGCGGGAACAAGACAGTGACGCAAATGTAGGGCTGGGGACACAGTGACGGGGGGCCTTGCCTGCTTTCTTCTCGCATGTGCTTCGATCACCTCCCTTTCATTTTAAGTAGGAAATTGTTAAATATTAGAAAAAAAAACAAAAAAAAACAACCAACACATTTTCAGATTTTCACCAAGTCCCCATAAGCCCTGAGCATCCTGGTTTCTAGCAGCATGGCTCCGGTGTTAATAATAAATCACATAGACACTCTATTGGAGGGACAAAAACACACCAGACACAGCCAAACAGCCTAAAGTAGGTCTTTTTGTGTCAGGAGAATGTAAAAGTATTCGAACTATATACAAAGGCAGTAGGCAAACCCCAGAGGACCTGCCCAGGCTCGGAAGATCGCACGTTAATGTCATCGAATGTCCTCCGTGTTTTTGTCCACCTCCGAAGTTGCGTCTTTGTCCGTCTTCATCTGCCGCGTTGGCGCCATGCTGGACAGTCTCACGACTCTGGCTCAGGCATAAAACACGTTGTAGATAATTAACGGACAAGAACGTCACGGCGAACAACACCGGCGCCAAAAGGCTGATTTCAAATTGGCTCTAGTAGCGCAGGAGCAAGTTTATTTATTTATTTTTTGTTTACGTCACCGGTAAAATAAGGTCAAGGAAAATGAGGAACTTAAAAGAGGTTTTTGAGGTTTAATTACCTATCCGCCACCCTCTGCGCTACAACAATATTAACAGGTAAGATTTTAATAAGTCTGGTCAACTCGAGTCAAATACAATGTGAAATCGATAGTTTCAAGAAACGGTCGTTTTAACTCGGTTTTCAGGACGCGGTCGCCACTCACCTGCAGCGTCCGCCACATCCTCAGCCAGGGGGTCGGAGTTCATCACATACTTGTTGCCAAATATCTGCACCAACTGGTCAAAGAACTTGCACTCCTGCTTCTCTCCTCTGGGAACACGAGACAGCTCGTTAGAGGGAGGTGGGAAATCAGGGCACAACGCAATACGATCCCAATTATGGGGAGGTCACCCCACCCCCCGGCCAACCGGCGCACTCACTTCCGGCCTTCCAGGAAGTGTCGGAAGTTGGCCCGCAGCCTCTTGATCCGGGTCTGACACTGCTCGGGGCTGCGCAGGTAGCCCTGGCCGGCCATGAACTGAGAGATCTGGACGAAGATGTGCTTGTTCTTGGTGCAGCCCTTCAAGTTCTCCTGGATCTCCTCGCTCCCCCAGACGCCCAGCAGGGCCTCGGTCTCGCTGTCGCTCCACGGCAGCTTCGTGCTGTCGGCCACCCACTGGTTACTGGAGGCAGCTGACGGAGTGGAAATCACAGATTCCACACACACACACACACACGCACACACACACACACACAATTTCAAACACGTTTTTTAAATGACGTATGATCTGGTATTCTAGTAGTAGTAAAATTCTGCTTCTGTGAGTCACCACTGATGAAAGCTGCTACTTAGCAGTTGGTGAAGAGCAAATTTTCCTTTTTGTCTTCCATGTTGCGTCACCTTTCTTTGGGCTGGGTTCAGGCGCGCATTCTTCCAGCTCCTCTGCGGCGTCCGACGCGTCTACCTTCAAATCCTTGATCAAGATCTCCTCCATCTCATTGAAGAACTTGAATTCCTCTCTGCAAGTAAAAAAAAAAATATCAAAATTAACTTAGCCACCCCTGGACACAGTACGGAGAGCTATACAGAAGCTTTATCGAAAGAAATGGCAGTCGTTTTTTGGGTTCACTGACTTTTCGTGGAGGAAGCCGTGTTTGAGGCGCTTAATGCGGGTGTAGCACTGCTCCGAGGTCCTCACAAACCCGCCGTCCCCCATCTTCTCCGAGACGTACTGGAACACGTGGCGGTTCTTCAGGCAGCCCCTCAGCGTGAGCTGGACGCCGTCCTCGCCCCAGATCCGCAGCAGCGTGCGCGTCTCCTGGTCCGACCAGGGCGTCTTCCTGCCCGGGTCGGCCGGGAGGTGGCTGGTGGACGGCTGCTCGGCTGAAGAGGAGGGGAAAACAGCAAGGACTCGTTGCCGTGCCTTAATCTCCCATTTTACACAATTACCCCCCAAGAAATACACAAAGTGGGCCTGGTGACGTTAAGCCCTACCCGAGTCAGGATCCTGGTCCACGAAGGACAGCGAGGCGGCCTCGGCGGCGGCGGCGGCTCCGTCCTCCTCCGCCCGCGGCGAGTGGTCACCCAGCACCGGAGCCAGGAGGTGGAAGTAACGGAACATCACGCGGCGGCCCCCGTTTCTACGAGACGGGGATTCAGAGGGTGGGCTGGGAAACGCACTCAACCAACGTGTCCCCTCATTTTTTTTAATTTTTATTTTTTATATCGACTTCTTATTTACCTCCGGCTGTTGCAGAAGCGCCTGTAGGTCTTCTTCAGCCTCTTGATGCGCAGGTGGCACTGATCGGCCGTCCGCAGGTACCCCACCGAAGCCATCCTCTCCGATATGCCGGCGAAGATGTGGCCGTTGCGGATGCAGGTTCTCAGGCCGTGCTGCACGTCGTCCGCCGCCCACAGCTCCACCAGAGCCATCGTCTCCCCCTCCGTCCACACGCCGTTCCCGCCGTCCGCTCCCACCGCCTCCGGCTCCTCCTCGCCTCCCTCGCCGTACTCCTCCACCGAGGCGGCTTCCTGTCCCAGTATTTGCTCCAGCTGACTGTAGAATCTATAGTCGACCCTTCTGCCACGCCTAGAGGGCAAGGAGACGAAGAAGAGCCGATTGTCATGATGGTGGAGCGCATTTAGAAATGTATACCAGAAAGCAACGAGTGAGGGGAGAGTTTTTTCGGGCACTTCTTTTTGTTGTAGCACAGGCGGAAGTTGTTCTTCAGGGCCTTGACCTTCCAGCGGCACTGCTCCCGGCTCTTGGAGTGGCCCAGGCCCCGCATGCGCTCCGAAATGTCGGCGTAAACGTGTCCGTTGTAGACGGAGCCCCGCAGCGCCCCCTGGACGTCCTCGGCGCCCCAGACGTCGATGAGTCCCCGGGTCTCGGCGTCCGACCACCACGCGATGGCCATCGGCTTCTCCGTTTCTTCGAAACATTTCACACACACACACACGTCATTTTTCCAATACTGTTACACTTACAACTCTAGTTTTCCATGATCACAACTACAGTACGAGTGGAGGGGGGGGGGGGCATACCTGTCTCCGTGGCCGATTCGCTATCGGAGTCTTCCGATATTTCTATGGAGTCGGTCAACGCCGTGGAAGACGTGGACGGCTGCTTGTCCAGGATTTGTTCCAACAGGTCGTAGAATTTAAAATCCACTCTGTCCGTGCCAGACGAGCTGCGGACGGCGAGGACAGATGCGTTAACAAGCGCCGCCGTGTCGGACCAGCAGCCGAGGGACGCCAACCGGAAAAAAACAAACGAAAAATCTCACGCGCAGTTCTCACCTCATGTTGTCCTGGCACTGGCGATAATTCGCTTTGAGCCGCTTGATCCGGGTGTGGCACTGATCGGCGCTCCGGGAGTAGCCGTGAGCACCGAGTTTCTCGGATATCTGGGTGAAAATGTGGCCGTTGTGCGGGTAGCGTCTCAGGCTCTGCTGCACCTTAACGTAGGGGAAATTCATATTGAAGGCAGCAGTATATTAAAAAAAATAATAATAATTCTGAAATTCACTGCATGGCTATGTTAGAATTATGATTAGGTCTTCTACCTGGGGGTCTCCCCATATCTCCAGAAGGATGATGGTCTCTTTGTCGGACCACGGGACTTTCTTCCTGTCTTCTAGAAACCCAACAACAGACTCTGAAGACACCACTAAAACGACAAACTAAATACCGAGATGAATTATAGCCCCGGTTCGGATGCAGCGCCGCGGTGTCATTTAGACCGCTCCCATCGAGGGATCACGCTACAATCGGAGCCTGGGCAAGAAACGTTCCGTTTACCGTTCTCGTGATGAGGGTAGGCGGAGAAGTCGCTGTCCTCTGGCTCTGGCCCCGGAGTCTCATTCATCGGGGACACTGAGGCGAAACCCTTCACCAAAAATCTTCCCATTTCGTTGTAGAACTTGCACTCAACTCGCCCTCGTCCTTTAATGCTGAAAAACAAAGGGCAGTTCTATAAATCCACATTTTTTTCCTTGTTTCATCCTGCCTGTTGCACACACCCACACACCCACACCCACACCCACACTTACTTGTTTTGGTAGCATTGCCTGAAGCTGGATTTCAGCCTCTTCAGCCTCGTCTGGCACTGCTCGGGGGTGCGGGCGAAGCCCTGCGCCGCCATCTTGTTGGATATGATGGAAAATATGTGTCCGGTCCTGTGCATCCCTCTCAGCTCCTGCTGCATGGTGTCGTCGCCCCACGTGTTGATGAGGGCCAACGTCTCCAAGTCGGTCCATGGAACGCTTCTAGTTCCTTACAAGACATGTCACACATAATGAGTGGAAGACAATTACAGCGCGTGCCGTGGTATATGTCCTTTTAAAAGTCATTTTAAGTTTGAACGCGAGGAAAAGAAGAGACACATCCCAATATAGAGAATGGCAACATTGAGAGAGATAGCTTGAGAGCTCGAACGAAAAGTTGAAAAAACATATATATTTGTGGCTCTGATCAAAATGATAAAATATTGAAAACCTCCGTCACAGTTGGGGTTTAATGAACTCACTTTTCGCCAAAATTTGACACTCTACCTATTTCCGAGCGGCTCAAGTGGCCGAGGAACTGCAAATCCTCCTCGGCGTCGTCTTCGTCGGCGACCTCCTCGACGTCGTAGGTGACCTCGGGCGCAGCCGAGGGATCCGAGGCGCTGAGGACGCACTCCATCCGCTCGTAGAACTTACTCTCCATCTTAGAGTGCCCCCTGGTGGCGGAGCAGAAAGAGGACAGCAGGCTCGCGTCACTTAGCCGTCTCGTTCTAAATGACTGGATAAAAAAAACGAAGGCTGCTCGATACCCACCTGTTGTTCTGGCGGAAACACTTCCTCAGTCGCTTGATCCTCGTCTGGCACTGCTCCACTGATCTCATGTAGCCCCTCTCGGCCATCATCTGAGCAATTTGGGTGAATATGTGGCGGTTTTTGAAGCAGCCCTTCAAAGCCCGCTGCACCGAGTCCTTCCCCCAGATGTCGAGCAGCGTGAGCGTCTCCTCTTCCGACCAGGGGACCTTGCTGTCCGTCACGACGGGGAAAGAACCTTCCCGAGGGTCTGAAAATAACACAGGGGGGGGGGAGGGAGTTGGGACGGAGCTCGGACAAATCGGAACAAACATCCACTGATCCGCCAACAAACAATACGAACCTGTGTATTCTCCCAATATTGAGATTAGAGGGGATTCCCCTGAGTCCTCACCATCCATGGAGGAATCACTGAAAAGATGGACAAGAACAACAGAGGAAAAAAAGAAAAAAATGTTTTCTACAGAAATCTCACGGCCAAAAAAAAAAAAAAAAAAATCAAACAGTAGTAAAGTGGTTGAAAAGGGAAAATATTGATGACGTGGCTATAATTCATTACAATGCGATAGGTCAAAGAGAACGGGGATTGGACAGATTTAAAGCCACGGGCCATAAATAACTCGTTTTAGGCGGTTAAGAAAGACGGTTAATGACAGTTCATTCAATTGTGTCTTTGTGTAAGATATAAACAAACCCTCTTACAAGAAAGCCGACCCCTCCACTGGCGTCTTAGTGGGAATGTCTACGCCCCCGCTCAGCTTCCGCTTCCTGGGAGCCCTGGCTCCTCTCGCGCTGTTTCCATTGGCTGCCGCAAAGTCGCTAGGCGCAGTGAGGTCTATGGTTTCCGCGCAAGGCCGGGCGCCGATTGAGTTTTGCGCTTTCCAAACGCCGGCCCCCTTGGTCTCCTTGAGGCTTTGTAGGATTGTGTTGGAGCTCCTCCTGCACGCCTTCTCCAGGCTGCTGGTGGGGAGGGGACCGTCCAGGCGTCCTTTGTGCTGTGGAGAGCCCGAGTCCCTGAGCGGAGGCGAGCAGGGCGTGGCGTTGGTGACAGGCTTGGTCCCAGGAGGTAGCGACAGGGAGGAGAGGATGCAGTCGTCCATCGGTAATAATCTCGGGTCTGCGGTGGAGAGTGAGAATTAGGCCAAATATGTCCAAATAAAGCCACATGTGAGGGCAGAAGTGACCTGGATACCTTTCTCTTCAAAATGACCCAGGTTCCGGTGGAGTTCCAGCACAGCCTTCATGTCCTCTGGCGGGAAGAAGGATTGCAAACAGTCGTCCAGGAATGACGGAGCGTCTTCGACCAGAGCTGCCAACTGACAGGAGAGATTGAGCGATTCGTTTTAGTCCCCCTGCGTTCATTTGAGTTGCAGGTATTGCCAACACCGGGGACAAATGAAGGAATGGTTCCTCTCGATATGTGCATACGTTACTTATTTTCGTGGAAGTGGCGTTACTGCTGGAAGTTGGATCAGAGTCACGTCACAACCATGGGAAGCAATTTATGTCAACGTGGCTTCTGGTGTATTTTTCTTTGTTATTTAATGTTGTGAATTTTTTATTATTATTATTTTTTTTTACCGTTTCTGGCTTCATGGCCTATGGTGTCTGGTTGCAGTAATCTATTTTAGTTGTGTTATTCTACAAGTGCCTGGTACAAACCAGGGGGAGGAGGAAGCGCTCCACTGGGACACTGTGGTGCACCGGCGTCCGCGTTACCCGTTCTCGATATCTCGCTCCGGGTTAGTGGCGCACAAACACGAGCCGCTGCGCTGGCACTCGGTGAACGGCAGTCAGTTTGGAATCACACCGCTGCGTTGTTTTCCCTAATGCTGATGAGCAGCCCCGTGTTGCATTCGGCTCCTAATCGTGACGCTGAAAAAAAAAACTTCACGCCGGAGCACAGCAGCGGTGCAGGTCGCGCTGACCTCCCACGGGGCCCAGTGAACTCCCCGGGCGGCCCTTCACATCAACGCGGTAGTGAGCGGGTAACAAAACACGGGCTATAAAGGTAACCACAATGTCTCCTGTTACAAAAGCATGGAGGCCAGCTGCACAAAGCTGCGCTGTGCCCCTGAAAGGAAATGGACTCATGTCAGCCTGCCTTCCTATTAAACTAGAGAAAGCACCTTCAAAATCCTTTAAATTTGAAGCCATTCGTTTATCATAATGTCTGCGCGGAGGGGGGGGGGGGGTTATAATTAATATCATAAATAATTGAAAACATAGAAACCTGGGTGAAATCCGGAACCGGCAGCAGCTCGTCCAGCCTGGAGATGAACTCCCACACCAGCATCTCGAGGGCTGCGTCATACTTTGACCCGAAATATACGGGGAAGATTTCCTACAAAACGCAAAAGAGAGAGCTGGCGAGGCGGCGTTGGGTTGCCTTGGACTTTAAGCTCGTTGTCTGAATAGTGCCCTCGGCAGGAACCCTTTTGTCAGCGTACCTAAAATGCTGTGATTAAATAAATTGCCGCCTTACCTCAAAAAAGTATTTTCTCTCCGAGGGGTCCTCCAGTAACGAATGCACCAGCTCCACAAAGTTCACCTCGGACTCCTCCACCTGGTTGATGGTTACCTGGTGGGAACACAAACAACATTCACCGTCGCCTCTGTGACGCCACCTACACGGCGATTCAAATTGAGGTTTGTCGTTGACATTGCTCACTGTTTCGCAACAGTTGTGTCGTGTTGTGTTCACCAGCCACGCTTCACTCACATGGTGATCCTTTGCGGTGCTGACAGGAGCTTTGATTCTGTCCAGGTGTGGCTGAATGCTCTGCATGTCCACCGGGTGCTCACCTCGACACATCTCCAAAACAAGCTGGGGTTCACGTGAGGAAAGGGGAAATAAACAAAAAACAATTGACAAAACGTGTTCCCACTCAGTGTAACTGTGAAGCAGAGACGAGTACACACCCTGGCCCTGAGTCCCAGGATGAGCTGGGCCCTCTGACTGTAGCTCATCAGTTCTGGGACCAGCTCCGTCACCATGGTAACAAACTCCTCCAGCATCCCATAGTGATCCACGAGTCCCTGCTGCACCACTTGCCACACTGCAGCGGATAAGAGCTGCAACGGCGGAGCCAGGAGGCGGAGGTAACGGACAGGGAGATCATTACCTGAGAAGGGGGGGGGGGAAGAACATTGAAAATTACACAAATGACCAAAACCGGTCTGACCCGCTCTCTTACTTGTGCATCGGCCAGAAACACTGCGAGTGTGTCTGTGTCCCATCGTGACGCACAACTTTATGGACAACAAGAGCAGACTCAAACCCGCAGGGGAACCTTGAATCCTGTCTTTCATGTGGATGTTATTTTGACCACCAACAAATATGCACTACGAAGCACACCTGACGTTTGCCTAAAGGCAGAGGCCTTCCTTCATCTGGATAATGCTCGAGGTTTTGAGAAGTTGCGCAAACAACTCTTAGCACCACAAAGACCAATCCATGCAAACACCTGTCCAAAACATACTTAAAAAAAAGACAAAAACAGTGGCTGTCAACTCACACTACGGCGAGGACAATAATAATAATAATATAACAACAGCGCCTGACCTCTGACCTCAGCACAGGACTCAGTGTGTGGAGGGGCTGCCTGTGCTTACGCTGCTGCCCTCAGGGGATGAGGACAACAGCATCCGTCACACTCACAGCGTTAATGACACACCGGAAGCGCCTGCATGTTCTAATACTAACGATTGAAAAATATCCGGAGAAGAATACTCGACTTGATCACTGAGCCCCCCGCCCCCCCACCCGCACACCAGATTCACCATCGTGGACCAAGTTAAACACACACACACACACACGCCGTTGATTACGCCGGCTTCCCGTGTTAAGGTCACTGCTGCCTACCCACAACGACCAGGGGCATTTATGAAGACTGATGGTGGTGGTGATTTGTATTCATTGATTTCCCCCCCCCATACACGCACCTCGACTGCTTCCACTTTCCTTTCCTCGTTTCGTTTCCATCGGGCCGCCGAACGCGGAGAAGACCCGAGCAGACGTGCCCCCCTCCGGCCGAGGCGATCTCCACGAACACAAACACAAACACACAACGGACGCGCAGACCCGCTCATGAAACGCTGCCGGGTTTCGGTTGCAACACACACACACACACACGCGCACGCACGCACGCACGCACACGACGATCCACCGGCGCCGACGCACGGACACGGGGTGCGCGCTTTCCGGTGGTGACGCGCGCAGACGGGCTCGAGTCGGGATTCTGGACGCGGAGCAGAACAAAGGTTTCTGGTCTGATCCGCCTCAGTCCGGATCACCGCTAGCCCTCTTTCCTGGTTGGCTGATGTAGACCGGATCAGCCCAGTCGGTCGCCGGGACCTCCGCCACTTGGTGGCGCTATACGACTTCATCCGTTGTGCGTTTCCACTGAGGTACACTGTGCCTGTGTGCAAATACGAATATTATACATATATGATCATTGAATAAGAATCGGAAATACTCACGGCAGGTCGAACTGCTGCATGTAGAAATGAACGTGCATTTATGGACAAGGAGCATTGTTATGTTACAACTAGAGGCAGCACTTTCATTTTTGCATTTTATAATAATACATTGGAGGCTTTAATGGAGCATCTTTTGTGAGTTTATCCATAGATTCCCATTAAAAGTCAAATAAAACTGCGTATTATGCTGAGCATGTTGAACCTTGATGCTGGATTGACTGCGACACCACAGGATCATGTTAGGATCCACTGCTGCGGGCCAAGAACAGAGACCTGAGACTGCAGCGGGCACAAGCTCAGCAGAACTGGGCAGCGGAAGACTGGGATAGACCTGGTTTGATGATCGTGTGTTCCTACTCAGGCTGCAGATGGTACGCTCTGATTTTTGGCATCCACAGCCTGGATCCATGTCACCAGAATGCCTTGTGTCAGGCCTGGCCGCTGCCGGTGGTGTAATTATCATTTATAAAATGTATCTTTTATGAATATAGCTATTCAACTCCTCCTCTACTCTAGTGGGGCGAACTCGTCGCTAACTCATCTCTTTCCCGTCGGCAGACACATCTGGTGCAGCTGCCTTGGAGCCATCCAGATGCTCAGAAATGTCCACGGAGGCAACATCTGGATCTGAGCAGAAACCAGGAGCCCTCAGAGGAGAGCGTGATCTGGTCCTGGTGCTTTCACACAGTCGCGCAGGAAAATGGCCTTTTTTCACTGTGAATCGTACAAAAAAAGGTTTTGCCCCAGCTGTGCGACCGAGACTGCAATGGAGACGGCACACAGGAGAGAGTCTCCTTTTATATTAGTGAACAAAGATTTGTTCAAATGTGTTGACCCATGGTCCTAAAAAAAAGTCTAAAAGCAATTTGTTCATCACTGCGTTACCCTGGCAACCACGGAGCTTCCGCAACACATCCCTTGCCTTCAGACTACAATGTACACACTATAAATGTGGCATGTCCAGTAAGTGTAAATCAAGTCATTGGTATGTATGCACTATATTTACACAAAGTATCCAAAAGAGATAGGACCAATCACAGCAAAGCTCAACAGGAGGGCAATGCCACAGAATAAATGGTCTTGGAAAATGTAGCCTTTTTGTTTTGAAGGATGTGGAGCGGTAGTTTCAATGCTGTCAATGCTGTGGACGCGTAGCTCTTAATTGGTGATTAGATGGATTCTAAATAAAATCGACCAGACATTTGGCCAACAGCTGGAGTTAGAACCAGAAGTTCCAGAGCTGCATTCCTACCAGGCCTATCATGACACAGCGCCCCCTGAAAATGTAGCCTTTTTGTTTTGAAGGATGTGGAGCGGTAGTTTCAATGCTGTCAATGCTGTGGACGCGCAACTCTTAATTGGTGATTAGATGGATTCTAAATAAAATCGACCAGACATTTGGCCAACAGCTGGAGTTAGAACCAGAAGTTCCAGAGCTGCATTCCTACCAGGCCTATCATGACACAGCGCCCCCTGTTGGTCAAACGGGGTAACAGTATACTATATTACTATTGAAATATCCTAAAAGGCTGGATTTAGATGTCAACGTTTCTTTTAACACATGATGGATAATTATACACGATAAAGACTGAATGAGTGGTTTTAGTTTTACTCTGCCTG
This sequence comes from Colistium nudipinnis, assembly GCA_016785305.1. Lineage (NCBI taxonomy): Eukaryota > Metazoa > Chordata > Actinopteri > Pleuronectiformes > Rhombosoleidae > Colistium > Colistium nudipinnis. The sequence goes on from JAFBJU010001332.1 coordinate 112,454, forward strand.
TATCTGATGGCAGATCCTCATCCCCCTCTGTCCTCTCTCCTCCTCCTGGTTCTTCCTCTGAGGTTGACGTCAGTCTCTGTTTGGTGCTTGGTCCTGGAGATAAAGCAGAGACCAGTAAGACAGAATGGAAAATTCCATCCCACTAGTAATGGAGATGAATGCATAGATCATGAGCAACAAACAGGTGGCCGGGAGCGAGAGCTCAGATTCATGAATGAGGACTGAGCATCAATTTATGTAGAACCGAATCACAAATTGAGCAAAAAAAACAAACAAACAAAATAAGCAGGAACAGTGATTTTACAGAGACCAGCACACACTGGCAATAGACTGCATAATGCATCCACTCTGAATCTAAGGAAATATTCTCCAGGCATGGATATAATAAGAGTATCTAATATATTGTAATAATTGAACATTCCCAATGTCAAAGCATTGGCTTTGCGGCACACAGTCAACATCATATGCAGCAGGCCACACTCGCCATGTGAACCATGTTTTCAGAAAAAATATGATTCGAATATTTCAACTATGTTGGAAGTAAGAAAATAAGAAAAGGGTTACTCGTCCACGTCCTATATTTCTGGTGTCTGTTCCAGCAGTTTCTGTATCTTTATACTATTCTTTAGACGTGTAGTGCGCACCACCAGATGGAGACACATACCACGACATATTTCAGCTGAACACAGCCCTAAAGGGACCTGTGAGGAAATCCACTTGCTTAAACTTCCCTAATGGCATACCTCCCAGGAAACAGTTCTCAATAATTCATAACGACCACTCATACATTTCAATGAGTTTCTAATTAGGAGGAGCCCAGAGTAATTGTGTCTGTGGTGGTTACAAACGGCGGAGGATGGTGCTGACAGATTGACAAGAGTCCTTGTGGCAGATTGGAGGAAATCACCTAATTACGAGCAGAAGTCACACTTTCAGCTTTTAATGAAGATTATTCTGAGAAAAATGGAAAATTGTGATCTGAACAAGAGGGTGAGAGAGCGTTACGTTTGACAAATGTCCCAAAGCAAAATACATCTTCTTGCTTTTTGTTTCAGATTAAATAACTTTTGATTTTGTTAAGTCATATACAAGTTTGATTGTAAAACTACATATTTGTTATGTCCGAATATTCTCTTGAAAACTCAAGTGATTCATTAAGCTACTAATTAAGCATACTTTATATTGATGCTGATAGGTCATACCAAGACGCGGAGGTCATGTCCATTATCTTCTCTGTGGATTGTGTGTGATTTGTGCACTGTTAAGGGAAATTTGCAAGTTAGTTTAAGGTCCGGAAGCACTAACTCCGTAAGAAATGTTATAGAAAGACCCACTAGGCCTAATTTGCTTCTATAATTATGGGGGAAACTTTACTTGAAATAATTACTCCATTTAAATAAAACTTGGGGGTATTTCAACCTTTAATCATTCTAAATCCTGACTATGGCACAGACTGTAAATTATTTTACACTTAAGTGCTGAAGCACTCCTTTTTTTAAGGAAGTTTGACATTTTGGGAAATGCACTCTCTTGCCAAGAGTTAAATGAGCAGATTGAAACTAGTTCTGCCTGTGCAACATGTGGCTGGAGCCAGAGGGACGCTTAGATGAGCATTAGGATTTGAAAGTATAAATGGGTGAGTAGATACTTTAGGAACTTTCACACAATTCTGGTACTAAAAAAAACTAAAAACAAGATATATTATGCTTACTAGTGAGCTTCAGTGTTTTTTTGGGGGCCGACTTTGATAACCGGACAGATTCAGACCTTTTTTTCCCCCAGTATTTGCTCAAAGCCAAGATAAGACGCTTCAATCCTCTCCATTTCTTCCAGAGCGGAATACGTATCAAACATCTGGTCGACAGGTGAGTGGAAAACAATAAACTCGGATGAAAAAAAAAAAAAGAGCAATTTTCACACAAGAAATGCCAGAAATACATATAATGGACAGCATGACTTGAATTGGCTGGTATAGGCATATGCTAAAAGTGACAATAAAGCAGACAGTGTTACAACAGCAAAGAGGCACGCGACACTATTTACTGATGGAGGATGATTTGGGGAGATCACCCTGAAGGACGGTGACTGGGGGCCGTGCAGGGAGATCCAGAGGTATTTTGTATGAGTGTGAGCACATGAGCTTTGGCTTGGCAGGAGACACTGGACAGGTGGATGCTCAGCCAGCCAAAGTCCATTACTTGCTCAGGGGGGCGGCAAGTGTGTGTGTGCAGGTGCATGCATGTGGTAATTACTTTTTCTCCGCGTGTGCATGTTTGTGTGTGCGTACGTGTGTGTGTGTGTGTGTGTGTGGACGGGGTGATTAGAGATTGGTGGTGGGCGGAGGGCTTGTCAGAAGTTATCTCCCCCATCTCATCTCATCATAAGCAGTCTGGCGGATTCCCTCGATGGCTCAACGGGCCCGACGCCGGCGTGCCGCTGTCAATCGGGCCGTCAGCGCCTGCAGGAATCGATGCCAATCTCCCCGGGTTTCTATTTTTAGCCCAGGCTCAGCACCGAGGCCTTTGATAAGGATGCTGCCTCCTTTTGGCTCTCCTCTCTTTGCTTCGGATGAGCACCCCCCCCCCCCCCCCCCCCCCCCCCCCCCCCCCCCCCCCCCCCCCCCCCCCCCCCCCCCCCCCCCCCCCCATCCAACCTCTTTCACCTCCCCCGGCTGATGGGAGGTGATAAGAGACAGGAGAGCTGGAGCTAAGAGCTGGAGCTGCCTGGCTGGACGGAGAGAGGCTTTTCACGGTGGACAAAATGATGATGATTGCTGGCACAAGTCACAAGTGGTAATAGCCATAAAGGATATTATTATTCTTCAAAGTCATGATTGCATTTTATATTGTCGCTTTTATCGCTGCCAGTACTATTACCCCGAAAATCAATGAAGTACTACAACTCCCAGAAAACACTTCAGTGCTCTGTGGTTTCATCATTGTGTCCTTTCTCATGAAAAATCCACCGTACGATGTTGTCTCTACCTGCAGGAATCTAATCGCTGTGATTTATTTATTTTTTCTTTCCGCACACAGTGTGTAACCAGATGGAACGACAAGTGAACACAACACTGATGGAAGTAGCCTCCTCCAGGGTGACAGTGCCAACCACTGGGCACGCGGGACCACTGGATTACCGGATAGCCAAAGTGGGCAATGGTCCCGGGGGTGGGGACTGTTGATGATACGATTGTGTGCAAATTCGTCACAGAGACTGCGCCACTAAAAATCCAAATTTTGTGGTTCAGTCATGTGGATGGGACCGCGTGACATTAAATGACCACAAACAAAAGCTGACCACTGGAGGCAACAGGTCTCATTTCCACAGGGCACACACACACACACACACACACACCATGAAGGCAACCAATACATTTAGAGAGCCTCTCGGTACGTATACGAAGCGGTTGTGGAGGCGCTTTGTTCACTTCGACGTATCAGCCGTCTTTGTTTACTGCAGCCGGAGAAGGGGTGGTAGTAGTTTACGCAGGTGTCAGGGCAGGACTCTGATTAAGCACGGTACAAGACAAAACACACTTATCTCCGGCTGGCTGTCGCCTCTCCTCCTCACACAGCCCTTTGTGTTGGTGTGTTGTTTGGTTTGGCGGTAAGGGATCGCCTCTCCGCCACAGACTCGGCGGTGCTTTGTCACCGCTCGCCGTGCCTTACAAAAGGAACTCCTGGAGAACGCAATCCGCCCACGTGAGTTGGAGTTCAGGCGTGGCACATTAATAATCACCGCCGCGAGGGGGGGGGGGTACCGCCTGGAACTTGTCGCGGAGAAATCGTGGTTGACTCACTGGCGTTGTGGCGGAGTGAAATGTTTTATTCGTTTTTTTTTTTAAATGAGGCTTTGAAATTCGGAGCAGAGCCTCCATCGGCGCGACGCCCTCCGTCAGGAGTCGTCGCGTGCGTTTGACTTTCTCAACGTTCAATTACGTTGAGAAATCCTTCTTTTCACGGATTTAAGATGAACAAAAACGTCTGACACGCACTTCAATGCGTGCAAGAGACGTAGGGGGTAGAAACAGCCTCTCTCCGACTTTGAAGCAGACCCGGCAGCAGCAGGGAGAAGGCGGCGTGTGTGCGGCCTGCTGGTCAGACAGAGGGTGACGTAACGCGCAGGGGTCACAGGTCCGACCTTTGCGACACCCACTGTTCACACAACAGCTGTGCCTGTTGGCAGTGTGCCCTTGAGCAAAGTGATGCGCACGCCGCTGAGGTCACCCTCAGCCACAGAGCGCCAGGATTCTATGCGAAATCTAATAATCATCTATACTCCCGCGTAAAACAGAAGGAAATTGATCCCCAAGTTCCGGCTTCATCATCTCTGGTTTATCGCATCATGTGGAAAAACGTCGCGTAGCATCTCTTAAAGCGCATTTCTTCTGCTAAGTTGTCGGGGCAGAGCTCGATTCAAACATTTTCCATCTAATTGGGCTTCTTTTTTTCTTTTTTTTTTTTTTTTGGTGGATGCCGATTAATCAGCCGCCGGGTATTTAATGTTGTTTGGGCAGCTGAGAGGTAATACAGCCAAGCCATTAACATATCATTAAAGACTCCTAAGCACTGTAATTGCAGCCAAAGCGCTGACGCGACACTCTCATTAAGTGGACTCTGACAGGAGACGTCTCGCCGTGATGGAGGTTTTCTAAGCGAGAGAGGCGCCGGCGGGGGGGTCACACTGTGAGCAGAGATCATTTCTAAACAAATGGAAAGAGAGAAATGCCAGGTAGGCCCAAGCTGCATGCCACCTCTCAGCTTTTCACCGTGCCGGCCACAATCGCCACGTGGAGAAAGCCCGAGCCGGATAAAGGCGCTTTTTAGTCCTATTCTTTAAAACAATGATTTTCTACTGCGGTGTTCTGAGCCGACACATTTCCCCACCGTGGACGTTTCATTTCGGAGATTACCCGCGGACGGCGGGTAAACACTGCGACCGCACCGAAACGCGGCGACCCGTCCGAGAGCGACAGTGAGCTCAGCCGCCAAATCCCCGGCGCCCATGGAGCCGCACGAATGCGAGGCCACAAGTTAAACGGGGATTTTAAAGCTGAATAAACAAAAAAGGGTATATGCAAAAAACACATTTCCTGTTAGTGTTAATACGGGCTTCATTTTTCATCACTCATTATGCGGCATTAGCCTTATGGCATATCTTTTTCTCTCGTGTATAAGATTAGGTGAGAGTGTGTAAAAACGTCGACTCACCCTCTGTATCTATACTTTGCAGGACTCATCTGTGTCAATATTTGACAGACTTTCTGGTTTAATTACAGATTCCCTTTTGTGCACTCGCCCGAATTTCAGGGATTATCCAATTACAGCTTGCGTGCCGACAAACAAGGAGGCCTCTTTGCTTTTCACTAATTGGAATGAGGAGTGGTGCCAGTGCTCAAAGCAAAGGCCCATCACCGAGAATTATTGAACGGAGAGAAAGGAGAGTAAGAACCAACAAAAAAAAAGAAGAAGATGTGTGGTCCGCCTTGGGCTGCTTGTGGATTTCCTCTGATTTCATCAGAAAAAAAATTAAATAAAGAACGAAAGAAAGATGGATGAGGCGATTCCCCCCAGACAACAGCCAGCTGGTGTGTGTGGGCGAGCTCTGCGGCCCAAAAATCTCCCAGCAAAGAAAAGTGAAAGACTCACACTGTGCCTCTGCAACACATCCTCTGCATCAGAGTTAGCCCCTAAACAATCCTTCAGCGCGCCGCCCCGCTGTTTGGCAACTTTGCTGGATAACACGGCGCGGGGCGAGAGGGATATCTTTATTCCTTTAACCAATCAGTCCGCGGCGGTGGTGGCGGCGCCGTGCGGGGGAAATGTTAGGGCTTGTCGCAGACGTACACGCACACACTGAATCATTTAAAGGACGATGATGCGCCGTTTCAATTACAATGTCTGGGATCTTATTAAATATTATAGCAATTCTGCTTTATTTTGGGGATTTTTTTTAAGAAACGAATTACCTGACGCACATTCACAGATAAATGTCACTTAACGTGATCTTCCTGCTCTATTCCTGTCCACTCACTGCTTGTGTTGCTGGCATAGCTTGTAAACCAGTCTGACCCCCGTGTTTGGACTCTACCCCGAATTTGGATCAAATCCGGAGAGATTCCAGTTAAAAGAACCTGACTTACAAGAAAAGACCTCCCGTCAAACTTGTGTTTGTGTGTGTGTGTGTGTGTGTGTGTGTGTCTGTGTGGCATTTGAATAACAGCAACAACAACAAGAGTTTGACAGGCAAATGAAAGGAGAGATGTGCAGCAGGTTGAAGGGGCGTGATTCATAATTTATTGAGCAGCACTGATGTTACAACGGGGAACAAGTGAAGCACAGAGCACAAAAGAGCATTATTTATTACAGGGAAAATCAAAGTGTGCCCTGAAGGCGGGGAGGGGGGGGCGGGGGGGGGGGGGATACAGTAGCACAATAGGCGCGCCACAAAAACCTACTGTACGCAAACACACCGCGTTGTCGCAGCTGTCAGAAGAGGGGGGGGCGGGGGGGGGGTGGATACAGTAGCACAATAGGCGCGCCACAAAAACCTACTGTACGCAAACACACCGCGTTGTCGCAGCTGTCAGAAGGACAAAATCCCATTAGTGCAGTTCGGATGAGGAACTAGATGAGGAGTAGCGTGACCCTTGCACGAGATAACCGCAGGACACGTGAAGACCTTTGGAATAATTAGTACGAAAAAAAGGAAAAAAAAAGCAGCCGTCACAGTGAAAATGAGCTGCCCTCGACTTATTTCACAGAAAATTGGTGACATTTTGGAAAAAAAAAAAACGTCAAGGCAGGGGAAAGGCGCACGCGCCCTGAGGCGAAACAGAGGATGGCAATGTAAAAAAAAAAAAAATGCACATCCGCTTCATGTGCCGGCGCTGTTCTAAATAATGCAGGCCCTTTCCCACAGATGCCGCCACGGTTGACTCGCACCTTTCGATTTCCCACGCACCACCTGCCGGTCCGGGGATCGAATTCTCTCTCAGCCTCCGCTAAATGCGTCGCTCCCCTGCTATACTATTCTCTCAGACCTTCCTTATTTCTCCATAAAAAGGGGGGAAAAGGAACTCGGCGGGAGTGGCAACCTGAAAAATGAATTAAACCCGATAATGCAAGCGAAAGAAACTTTCCGTCCCTCCCGCTGAATATTAGATCACAACGACTTGAGGTGCTGAATAAATCATCGAACCTCAGCACTTCTCACCCATCGCGGGTTCAAACGGGGAATAATTATCCGCCTCACACGGCAGAGAAAAGTAGCGTCACACAATGGCCCGCGTGCGTCAAATTCTTGTAATATCCGGGGATCATCCTACCCGTTTAGGCTTTATTCAAATTCTGCTCCAGGGGAGGGAGTGGGCGGCACCATTTTTATAGCAAATACAAACAGAAGGTTGACATTTAAACCGAAAAACCCCACAGCACCCATCTGGACCCCGACGGGAGCAGGACCATTTGAATTTCTTGTTTAATTGGCTGACACTAACTTCAGCTCGGCCTCCAGAGCTGGTGCTGATAAATACCATTATTAGCCGTTTGGAGCCGGCCAAAATGTCTGGGATCTCATTTGAGAGGTGGTCGGTGGTTTGAAGCGCTTTATTACACTTTTTTTTGGGGGGGGGGGGGTTCAAGCTGGTGCTAATAGATAAAAAAAAATGAAAAAGGGGGAGAGCAGGCTCACAAACGGCATCCAAAAGCCCAGGAGTATATGTGAATATTTCCCGTGTGAAAATGCTGAATATACGAAGAAATTACTTCGTTACTGGCCTGTGCAAACTGAGAATCACCATCCGAGGGATTTCATTTCCAAATAATGTACCCTGTCAGACCGGCTCACAGTGAGCCTTACCCATGGAGGAGAAAAAGGAGGACAAATATAAATATATGAGGTCCAGGGAGATCGTTTTTTGGTTGTAATTGTTCATTTATTCTCTAGTTGATGACCAAACACCTGTCATATTAATCACAAGCGTACAGGCCTCTACAGCGCCTGAAGCGTCGCACCCGTTGAAACTTTTAGCGGAGCGCGGTCGCCGCAGACGTCGGCAGCCTTTTCTTAAATGATCGGTGGCATGGATTGCGTTCTGCGTTTTGGCTTCAGAGCGGTGACGCCAACAGCGCTCCGGGTCTCGCCACTCTCACTCAAAGAGGCAACCGGTGCCATACGGTACATTGCGACAGGTTTGCGGGTGCAGTGCGTCCTCACCTTTCGAGTCACAGGAGTAGATGACATACATAGTTCAACTGCACCGATGACCTACCTCTGCGCGTCGGCTTTCTGTCACTTTCTTTTTTTTGGGGGCATCCCACCTTGCTGATCTCTATTTTGAGAACCTTCCAGCTGCCGGTTATGTTCATGGACCCCAGGGCAGAAAAAAAAAAAGCAGAAATGAATATAACAAAAAAAAAAAATCATTTACTTACTTGTCATTTCAAGATTTTTTACATTACACATGTGATTTCGAAATGAACAACCCCCGGGACAGGGGTCTGTGCCATTTCATTTTCACTGAGTGCATCTTCTTGGAAATTGTGCAGGACGTTGATGCGAACTGGGCAGTTGTCACATCCGCAGGAAGCCCGCTGCGCGCGCGAGCGAGCGTGTCGCCGGCCAGCGCGTTGAGCACTCACCGCGTGTTTAGTGGCTTCTACTCCTACATGAACCTGATCTACCATCACGTAGGAATAAAAAGCCATAAGACACAACAGCAATCTCGCAGCAGGGAGGAAAAGGGGAAGGGGGTGGGGGGGATATCAACGGAGGAGCCCAGCCAGCAGGTTTGTGGAAGAAAAAGAAGTGCCCCATGAGGGCAGGGAGATAGCACGGTGGGGGAGGGGGGGGAAAAAAAAGTGGATTTTAAGAAAAAGATGGGAGGAAGAGGGGGAAAAAAAGGAGCTGATTTCACAGTCAGGCGAGAGGCACAGGTACAACACCACGTTTAATCATGAGCTTCTGTGCAGCAGATGAATATGTATCGCAGACATCGCCGGGCTGAAAGTCATCTGTGGGTAAACTATATTTGATACGCTCGGAGCAAACTGCGCCGGCGAACCCTGCCGAGCGCCATCTGCTCCGTTTCCAAATACACACATTTCGTTCGTCTCCCAAGCAGCTGCGATGTTTTCCAGGCGCAGTTCAAATCAAACGGGAGCTCGTGCTTCCTCCCACCTCCCGCAAATAAATAGCTATGGCTTTAAACCGGACGTGCTCCAGCTAATATCCACTTCATGGTCTCTATTCGCAGGAGAGGCCCTGGCACGCCTGTGTGTGCGCGCGCGCGTGCGTGTGTGCGCGTGTGTGTGTGTGTGAGAGAGGGGCTACAGTGCAGCGTGTGTGCACGCACGCGAGTCGGGCACGTCTGGATAAATATGTATGACTCCACCGCGGTAGGTTTCCTGCTTTGTATGCTAATGATCTTATACAAGTTTAATAACGCAACCGCCGGCGCACCCAAGGTGGGGAAAGTGGAGGAGGAGGAGGAGGAGGAGGACGAGAAGGAGGAGGTGGAGGTTGACGTGCTGAATAACGGGGCCCCGCGAGCTGCCGGCGAGAGGAGGCGGGAGCGGCGAGGGAACAGATCACATTTCATTTTGCTCATTAGACGGACAAAAAAAGGGGGCCGAGTTTTCACGCACTCGGGTTCACGGGTAATAAAACCGGGTCATCGTGTACGCGGGCAACGTGGTTCATATATCCACCTCCCAGTCAATTCAAAACACAGACTATTTGTCGTTTAGTGTGTTGCACTTAGCAGGTGCAAACACGACCCGGTGTGCAGTTTAAGATTCCTGCATACATAAATGACTGAAAAATCGTATAAATATAATTATATAGGAATACGAAACTACCAAAAAGCAAGTGTGCCTCCTCCAGGACCATTAAAAGGCTGAACTCGCACGACAGAGGTCCTTTTCTAGGGATCGAGTATCATATCATGGTCATACAAATTCTGCCGATTTATCAAAGCTAATGACATCTACAAATATAATAACACTTTCAAATGAGCCACCTTGGACAGAGGGCAGGCTGATTTAAATAAGTTAGACGCTTTCTCCGCCACATGAAAAACATTCAATACTTAACATTACCGCAGGGCATTTTTGGGGTGTGGCAGTTTTAAGGTTTGCTTGATAAAAAAAAAAACGGCGAAATCATGCAGTTAGAAGACGGCAGAGTCTGGTGACAGAGGAAAAAAGCCAGAGAAGAATTCGGTTAGAAAAGCCGCGCGTGACGCGTGGGGTCGTGCCTTTTGTCTGCCCTCTCGTGCTGCCTGAAACGAAATCCCTGTGTCGGGTGGGAGCGCACGTCCAGTGTTCTGGGGCTCTGGCCTCCGCATCAACTCCCGCCGGGATGGATCCTGTGACAAACACACAAAAGACAGGAGAGGGAAGACGTGAGATGCGAGAGGAAGCAGAGCGGCGTCCTGGCTGCTCCGCCGTGGCTGTTTGTTCTACTTAATGAGCCAATCTCACGGCTTCATTATTGAATCAAGGGTCATTATCTTTTGTGTGATGAGTATTTCCAATAACAAGCCCACCCCGGTAGACGTTGCTGAGTGGCATTCATCGTTTGCAGCTGTCAATCACAAATAAGGCTTTTCCTTCTCTGGGAGAAAGGAGGAAATCTTTATAAAAAAAATAAAAAAATAAAAACATTTTATGAATGCAACCACAACCTAAAGCTCCATTAAACCACAAAGCAATTATGTCCTTTGTTGCGCAGCAGCTACTTCTTGATGACTTGTGCGGTTTTTGTGAAAAGTTGATGATTGTGATCACACCTGTTAATATATCCACCGAGGTGAAAATCGCTGACGGTTCAGCATCAACTCCTTGAAGCATATGGGGGAAAATATACTCCATAATGCCCTGTATATATACGGTAGCTACGCATCTCTGACCGAATGTTCACACTGACAGGAATCCAACAACAAAAAACAAAAAAAGTTTGAATTTGTCGTCTAAAAGGGGTGCCGAAAATTGTTTGCGATAACACTCCGCACACAATGAGCTGTGACATCTTCATTGAAAAAGTGATTGATGGGGCCGCCAGGGAGAGAGGCCGTCTGAGGGACAGATCACTCAAAGAGACGAGCTGTAAAAAGCCCGGTATTATGATGAATGGTCTATTTTCCCCGCAGATGAGGAGAGACTTGCATAAAGATTAAACGTGTGGTTTTTATACGTGTCCCGGTCACGGAACAGATCGAGCATTTGTACTAATACGTCTGTGTTCTCTGTCAGGGAGCGAGTTGGAAATGAATTTAATTTGTGAGTGATTTTCGGCCTGCAAATAATGCGGCCTGGCTCATTTATCACCTCGGATTGTCTTGAAGGGGGGAATGGAGGGGGGGGGGGGGGCATTCTGATGTCTCACAAAGGGACCGTGTAATACTTCAAACGCGCACAAACTGTATCAAAAGTCAACCCACTAATCACTTAACCAAACAATGTCCCGGAGGATCCACAGCGCGTGTTGATAGAGTGACCTCATTTTTTTTTTTTTTTTACACATAGCATCTATAATTGATGCGCAATAGATGCAGCCGCCGCAGATCTGATAAGGGCGCTCCGGCTCTGATGGATCTCCAGATAGGCTTTCGTGTGTGTGTGTGTGTGTGTGTGTGTGTCTGTGTCTGATAAGGGCGCTCCGGCTCTGATGGATCTCCAGATAGGCTTTCGTGTGGGCTTTCGTGTGTGTGTGTGTGTCTGTGTGTGTGTGGTGGTGGGGGGGTGGGGGGGTGGGAACAGATGTACAGGCGCGCATCAGAGAGGGATGGGGTTGCCTGTGATCGTTTCCACCCTGCAGCGAGCAAAATAGCCCTCATATATCCCTGTAATCTGCATTAGCGCCGGAGCACAAGCCAGGAGACAGCGCAGAGGGGGGATGAGTAATGGGGCTACCGCTGATTTGGCAGGTCTATATTACACCTCGAATCTGAGGCAAGCCCAACTGGCGGGAATATGAAATGAGGATGTCGCGAATGAACATCACCCCCCCCCCCCCCCCCCCCCCCCCCCCCCCCCACACACCCCTTCCTCTTTCTCCTTTTTTTTTTTTTTTTTTTTGTTGTTTTTTTTTTTTTTTGGGTGTTTTCCAGATAGGCTTTCGTGTGTGTGTGTGTGTGTGTGTGTGTGTCTGTGTGTGTGTGGTGGTGGGGGGGTGGGGGGGTGGGAACAGATGTACAGGCGCGCATCAGAGAGGGATGGGGTTGCCTGTGATCGTTTCCACCCTGCAGCGAGCAAAATAGCCCTCATATATCCCTGTAATCTGCATTAGCGCCGGAGCACAAGCCAGGAGACAGCGCAGAGGGGGGATGAGTAATGGGGCTACCGCTGATTTGGCAGGTCTATATTACACCTCGAATCTGAGGCAAGCCCAACTGGCGGGAATATGAAATGAGGATGTCGCGAATGAACATCCCCCCCCCCCCCTCCCCCCTGCACCCCAAAAGTATGGCTTTACCTTTTCACTTTTACCTTTCTTTTTCTCCAGAGGTTTCTACTTGTCGGAGGCATTTTTATCTGGAAAAGAACGTACTTGCACGTCACATGAGTACCTCGACAGTAAAAAAAAAAAAACGAAAAAAAAAACTAAAGATGAACGGTAAAATACAACAATGTAAATTTTTTTTTTTTTTTAAAACAACATGTCTCGCTTTCAGATGTCTACATACGAGTGTGGCAACCCTTTATTTATTTATTTAATTTAAAAAAAAACGTTTTATCTACCATGACTTCCACGAAGCCAGGGCAAGAAATCAGAAAGTAAAAGGAAACGTTGTTTTTTTTTTTTTTAATAAATAAAAACAAAGTGTATAGCGCCATAGATCCAGGGGGTAAAACCAATTAGTTTACATCCACTCCGGGTCTCAAAAACTTTTGACTCCGACATCTAAAGCAGCCTCCACAGAGAAGAAAGGAGGGGTGGGGTTATTTTCAACTGCGTCGTGTTTTTTTTTTTTGTTTTTTTTAATTGCACAAATGAATTTTCGCAAGACAAGCGCAAGTCACCCAAATCGCAGGAAATCTTTACACCGCATCCCAAACGCGGCTAAATCCTAAGCAGCGAGCGTATAATAAAATGAGAGCATAACAAACGCCGTCCCCAACATCGCGCCTGGCACTAAACTCTTGTAATGGCTTGTAACAGGATATGCTTACTTGCTATCTGAAATTAAAGCGTAGATATTACGTCCCTCGGGGCCAATCAAGTCGTTATGCGTTTATTCTGCTGGCACAATAATATACTCCTACAAACCGGGCTTGTGTGTGCACTGCTGCTTGTTGTTTCGCCCTCTGTGTGTGAACTTTAATCTTCTCCCGTAATTTAAGGCTCCCTCCATTAATAAATGGATTCCGGAGCTCTCTTGCTTCGACTCACTACGAGAATAGCCCATAAACAAAAAACCCGCAGCTCAGGGACACAGTATCTACACCCGGCTAATGCGGTTATTTTTGCTCCACTTTGAATAGTTATTTGATTATCGGGGAGGGGAGGGGGGTGGGGGCGGAGAGACAGATGATGGCACGCTGCTGCCGCCGCCGCCGCCGCCGCATAACAAATGGTGCAAAACTTTTACTTCTTCATCGGATAAAACCAAATCATTTAATCAGCACCGGCGCCCGCAAACATCGGCATATGGTGGCATTAAATTTACATCACGGGAGCGACGTGCGGCATCACCCGTCATTTCTCCGCTCAGCCTTCACAGGATATGTAGGCACGCTGCCGCTGCCGCCGCCGCTGCTGCATTTTCGTTGTCCGGGATACAAATCGGGCCAAGTGGAAACGGTAGATGGCCAAAACGAGTCCAAACCACACCACCTCCGATGATGCATCAATGAGGGTGAATAGCCGCGAGCCCGTCCGCTTGCTTGTGACCTAATCCTTTGTGTGGCTTCGCCGTTTCAAGGACCTTCATTAGACGCATTTCAGCCTCGGCAGGCTGATTGTGTCTGTGTGCAACACAGAGCAACTACAGAGCCCCGATGTCATTAGAGGACCACAGGATTTTCATTCCGTTATCGCCAAGGGTGCGCGTGGGAAACTCCTTTAACCTTTATGCGCCACCTGATATGCCGCCAAAGTATTAGGAGATTGCTTTTTTTTCTCGGTTTTGTGGTTTTCCCTTTAACGTATCTCGATGAGAAGAAATGCTTGTGGAAGCATTTTGTAAGCGAGTAGAAGATTAAGGCCAGACTCGGAGTGGCCCGGCGAAAGGCGGAAGGTGGCGTTAACCCGCGGCGGATATTTGGTTTTCCGTTCGTTTGCAGCGCCACTTTGTAGTGAGCCATCCACTGGGAACTTGGCACCGGCGTGAACTGCTAATTGGACGAAGATATTATTGCTCATTACCGAAGAGTGTTGGAGTGACGTGACTCGCTTGTTTAAAGAGATTATTTTTTATTTTCTTTCTCCACATACTAACTGCACAGAACTAATGTGAAATATATGAATGTACAAGGTTGTATTAGAGATGTAAACCCCCCCCCCCCCCTGAGCAAAGTCCCTTTTGGGCACGAGCCAGAAAAGGAGCTATAATGCGATGGCTGCGAGAAACCTGCATATTCATACGCGACGCATGTCCGGGTAACGTCATTTAGAGCCCAAGAGAGTTTATGGGATAAGGATCATGCGAGGCGAAGGGCTTCACGAGTTTGAAACGCCTGTTTGGTTGGTTGCAAAGAGCGATCCCCCTCCCTGCCGTCGCCGCCGCACAGACAGGATGTTTATGCGGGGCAGCTAAATGAAAAAAAAGATTAATAAAAATCAAAACCCTCCTCCCAAGTACGCAACAAATCACCCTTATCTCCCCCTCCGTCCTCTCTCTTCCCCTCACCCGCTCCCTCCCCATTTTCATTACTCACTGGAGGTTCTCTCTCTCTCTCTCCCCCTCCCGTGGACTCCAACGCGAGAACATTTTCATGAAGGCAATAAAACGCTCATCAGCAAAGGCCCGAAATGATTTTTTAATATGACGACATTTTAATGAGGACTGAAGGAGGTAGGGCTGGTTTGGCTGATGGCAGCGTCTCTTTATCAATGAGTGGCAGGGAAGAACTAATGGCACTAAAACCCTCTCTCACCTCCCCACAAACTATGTCTCTCGCTCTCTCTCTGACACATCGCATTCCTTATATTCGTTCTTTGCGAGGACTAAATCAAATTTTGCCAGAGTAAGATACACAACCACTGTTTCCTCCTGCATGGGATGCTACACAAGGCCACATTTGACCTTTGTGGACAGTAACACACACACACACACACACACACACTACAGAGTGTCCTCCCTCCCTCCGTCCTCTCTCCATCTCCCTCTCCGCTCGAGTGTTGACGTCATTCGTCATTGATTGGAATGGAATCTTGGCGCTCAACAGTTTAGCTACTTGAGAAAACATGTCAGATGTGAGCGCTGAGATTGAGGGCGCTGCCGAAAAGGTCACGGTATTGGACAGAGGAGGTTACGAGGAAATTACGGGCAGGGTTCAGCGTTTGAAATACACAAGGCAGGTCCACGTCCGCCAGCCGAAGAAGAGAAATCTCGGCACTGCTGCATTTTATGTTCAACGGAGACTACAGACCCTGTGCAAGGACGACCCAAACCTCAAACTACTGCTGACATGTCGTAAATTATCAGTCACACGCGTGTGTGCGCGTGTGTGTGTGTATATATATATATATATATATACTATATGCTCCTTATTATTGCAATTATTGTCGGAATGTAACTTTTACTTGAAGGCTGGAAGCTAATGAGTTGTCAAGCAGAAGAACAAGACGGCATTTGAAATTGTTGTAAAGTTATGATAAGCAGCAAATTAATGTCAGAATAATGCCACTCACCGAGATGCTTTACTCATTACACGCCGTTATGCAACAGTGTGAGGAGCCGGTGCTTACTGCGTACGCCGAACACCGTGTTGCCTGACGTCTCCGTGATGAAAAGGCCACTCGGTGATTTTACTCTGCGAGGGGTCCGACACCGCCGACTTTGCGGCCCAAGGTCGGCACAAAAAGCCGCTTTGAGGGGGCGAGCCCCCTTACCCACACTACACTCAACCAAACAACTTCTCTGACCCCCCCCCCCCCCCTCTCTTCCTTCACCACGCAAGGTCGTCTCCCTCCTCTTCCTTCACCACGCAAGGTCGTCTCACGCTGGCCCACGCCTCTGCAATTAGCATGCAGCCTGTGGCGTGGCCTGTCTGGCGGGGAACACACAAGCACGCCGCTCCGCTCTCCTAATGAGTTGCCAGTCAGCGAGGGTGCCCGCGGGACTGCTGGAGTGAAAGGAAAAAAAAAAAGAAAAAAAAAAAAAGAAAAGCCTCCTGGGGTGTGTGTGCGCACCATCTCATGGGTGGTAGAGGAGACCAATGGAGTGCATGCAGATGGCCGGGGCAAGGCAGGCAACCCGTTTCACATAACACACGCGATTTGACGGCCGCTTTCATCTAAATTGTGGTATGCCAGCGTGGAGGCATGCATTTTCAGCGTGCGCACGCGGCCTTCAGCTGTGCCAGAGGTTTCGCTTCACAGGACTTCACCAAAAATGCCTAATTAATGCAGCGAAAACAGAGTCGACCGCGCTTCCCACCTCTGAATTCCAATAACATGATAATGTAACCATGTTGTAGGTACACGCTATGAAACTATTGCTGTTGCTATGGTGAGGACGTGCAGGAGGTGCAACCAGATCGAAGCGCTTTTCATCGGTTCCATAATGCTGAATTCATCCAAAATTCCACCAAAAGATTGAACGGTATAATTTGACACATTCTACAAACTCGATACTGAGTGAGTGAGTGAGTGGGGAGATTTGGGTGATTGGATAATTCCATGGCATAATTCTACAAGCTTTTGCCTTATTTTAAATCATGCAAACAAACATTTTAAATTGTATCCACTAACTGTTGTTTCGTGTTGATTTATGAGGGTCTCCCTTGAAGTTTGCTTTACACACAGGCTCAGACTCTGACTGAAGTATGGACGTCCCAATCCTAATCCTGGTCCCTGCGTGAGACACAAACTGAAGCCTGGTTCATTTCATTCTGATGATGCAGTGAAGTGCCTACCAATCGGAGCTGAGCATTGTTGCAGTATTGCCCCATTCTCATGTATCTTATCTGAGTCCATCAGACCTTGTCTATTCAATGTTCAACAACGGCAACAACATTTTTTTCCAGTATTCCGGTTAAGTGCATGCACATTTGCAGCTTGCAAATGATCCTTTATCTGTTTCTTTCACCGCCCAACTATCTGTGTGCACCGGCGGCTAATCATGTTGTCAATTGAGCAGAAAAAGAGTCGAGGTGATATGTGAAACTATAAGGGGTATACAGTCATTTGGTGCATCTCGCGGCATCAACAGGCTTCTCGCGTTGTGCAAATCTGTGATTGATAATGTGACCACGGGGGGTTGCGAGATACATCTTCCGTGGCGTGGGCTTCCGTGCCGAGCTTTACGATGCTTGCATTATTCCACAGGCCGTCTCACCACACAGTAAAACAAGAGATAGAGAAAACACTAAAGCCAGCCGCGGTGATAAAATATTCATCCCACCACTGGTTAGGTTAGCCTTTTGCTTCATAGTAATAGTTCTTCTGTGCAGCTGGAGATTCCAACATACGGCGTGCACTCTTCCACAACACCGCGTGAGGCATACAAATCACAAAGCACATTTTAATACAGTGAGAAGGTCATTATAATGCAGCTGTAGTCTCCAGTGCTGCCTGCAGCATAGGGAATCTATTAGGGTGTGTGTGTGTTTGTGAGTGTATCTGTAGCAACAATGCACTAAACAGCTGCAATTAGCTGCTATTCAACCATAATATGAGCCACATTACTGTGCCTTCTATATGAAAACTGAAAGTTGTTATCCCATAAAGAAAAAAAGACAGGTTTCCTTCCTGACTTGGATCTGGGTCTGATCCTCTGAGGCGTTGTGTTCACACTGTGTGATGTTTTGACCCAAATTGCTTCTTCTTCTTCTTTTTTTTTTTGCAAAGGGGTTTGATATAACTGGGGCTGCGGAGGGATCTGTGCTCGATGTTTTTCACCTCGTTACGCTCGCTTTTTGTCGACGATGGATGTAAACCGATTTTTCCCTCAATGGCCACCCTCTCCTCAGTTTGTTGTGCGATTAAAACACAAGGCACTTTCTGTCTTTCCTGCCCGTGGTAAGGACAAACACGTCTCGTGTACACCACCGGTCGGTCATACGCGTCTCAAAGCGGCCCTTGGGGGGTGGGGGGGTTAAAGGCGTGAAGTGGCGACACGCCTCACAAAGCCTCGATGGCTGCTAATGGCCCCGTGTTTGTAATGGCATCCGTATAGCACCGCTTGACGAGCTGCCAAAAGGGGGTGTTCTGTTATTGCGGAGCCAATCACCCACTAAGTATTTGCTGGCTCCTATTTCCTTCCCGCTAATGTGCGCGCGCCTCCCCCAATGCCGCAGCTAAATCGACTCTTTACGCCTGACTCGTCACCCTGCGGTGACGCACAGAGAAGCCCTAAAAGATGCGTCCTCGGAGGCAGCCCCGCCACCGGTCTCTGTGTTGCCACGGATACGTTCATGGACAGGAGGACGCGGCGCGGCGGGGCGGGTCAGGGCGCTTTTTGCATCCCCTGCATCCCCTGCAAAAAACGTGGACGGCGACGGCGTTCGATGATTAGGACGATGAGGCGGACGTGACCTTTTGCAAGGGTGTCGTTAGTCAGTGATTGCTCGGTTTAACGTGTGTTTGGACCTATTGCGGCAGACTGTGTGTGTGGGCAGAGGGCGTGGGTTCGTAAACGGCCTCAATAAATACCAGACTCAGAAGATCGTGAAATAAATAAGAGAACAAATGACAATTTTTGGTTTTACTCAACTAAATGATTGATATGGTTGTGCAGTGAAAAACAATGTCATGCCAGTTGATTCATGTTTATAATTGCGTGTTGACTAACTATCAAATCATGACTTCTCAAAAAGGGGCGTCGCCCACGGCAAAAGGGAACCGTGTCTCGTTTTGTTTTTTTTCCAGCCCGGTAGCGATGTCAAACTTCAAAGTCCGCCTGCCCGGTAAACAGAAAGGTGCCTGGCTGATAAGAGCGGCAAAAAGCAAAGCTGTGAAAGTGAGAGGCAAACAAACTCGGTAAGACGCGAGTCCTCAAGAGGTCTGTGTGGGAATGAGTAATGCGCGAAAGCCGAGGTCGACGGCGAGAAAGCCCAGACGTACTTTGCCCCCCCCCCCCGTTATCGGCCCGGCACAGATGTGCCTCGGCCTCCGCTGCAGTGCTCCCGTTCGCCACATCCATCACAGAAGTGCACCTTGGGAGATTGAGAGGACGGCGCCGGAGCCAAAACCCGCCATCTGCCGTCGTTTAGAAATAAATGACAGCCCGTCTCATTCCGGTGCCAGCGTCGGCAGCGGTGACGGGTAAGCCCAACCTTTCCCTTCCTCCACACCGCCCCCCCTCCCCCGAAATCGATGTGCGAGACCCCCGCCAGTCACGCTGGAGTGTGCCCGAGAGACTTGGAGTGGATTTGGTCGGCGAAGCACGGCCCTTTACTCAGGGGAGCGGGCAGGTGGAACAGCGTGGCGAAACCAGCTGTCTCCCCGCTGATTAGAGCGGCCATCGCGGAGAGAGCGGGAAAAAACTCATCCAGGTGGAGGGGCCCCGGAGAGCGGCTTCTTTTTTTTTTTTTTTCCTCTGTCCCCGGTTTGATTAGGAGTTTATTGATGATCTACCGATAAAGACGCCATCGCTTATAACAAGCTGGGTGTTTTACGGAATGTCTGCGGGGGAAGCAATCGCATCCCGACATACTGTTACTAATTGACATTTCAAACACGCGTAAAAAGGAATGTCTGGTCGCTCCAGACGGGGAACAAAACTGTGCGGTTTAGCAGTTTTCCCCAGGTCCAAATGAAAGGAAAACCAAGTAGTTAGCTGGAGCAAATGGACATTTCAGCTACTGTGTGACTGATGAATGAAGCCGGGGGAATCGTAAACCTGACGCGCACACACAACCATCATCGGGAGGCACGACTACAGCCCAAACATCGTTTGCCTACGACGCACACCAAAAAAAAAAAAGCACTCCTGTACAATGATCTCCTCTGGCGTTTTTCCCAGCCAGCTGTAAGAAACAGGCAGAGCGCTGGCTCAGCGAGTTAACGCACGCCACACCTCATATAAGTTTGGCCCCAGAACTGAGACGGGGAGGTAGACTTTATTAATTTCATGGATTTCGAAATGAGCCGTGGTGATAAGGCTATCACTCTCTTATCTGGCTACGGCGGGGGCGTAATTAAGCCGATAGCCAGCGATGATTAGAGAAAAAAAAAAAAAAAAAAAAGCCTGGGGGATATGAGGGCGGAACCTTCAGGGCTCGTTTACCAGAGGGATGATTAGATTGGCACTTAATTGCCACCTTTTCTATTTTTAGGATGGGGGGCTTTTCTTCCGAGGATCCCTCCACCCTGCTTTTTCGATCTCTTCTTTCTTTTCCTCCTCTGTGGTCAAGGTCAGTTGAGAGAATATCCCATCGTCCGATGTGCTGAAGTTAGGTCAAAAGTGGCACGTGGCGGGGTTAGATTGTAGCGGGGGAACGTGTCCACTTCCGCCTGCCTGTGTGGATCTGTGGAAGATTGGGGTCAAGAGTAGGTGGCAGGCAGCGTAATAGCGCAAGACAGGAAGGTTTGCTAGAAATGGCAAGAAAAAAGAAAAAAAAGTTTCATCTCTCGAACCTCAAACTCTGATAATGGTTTTGTGGCAACAAACTCAGCTTACCAATCAAGCGTTATTGATTCCTCGCCTCACTGTCTCACGGCGCCAAAAAAATTGAAACTCAAAGCCAGGATCCTCGGAATCCTATTCCATGTCTGATAATGAAAAGGCAAACTGGACCGGCCAACAATAATTCAGTATTCTCTGGTCAGTCTCTGAGGTCTGCAACAACGAATCCAATCAAAATCCACATTAATGTCAAAATAAAACCAGTCTGAAGTCCAGTCCTCTTTAAAAACGGCTCGCCAGAAACGAAAAGGGGATCTACCAAATTTCCGCGGCTCTTTGTGACGCAACTGGAAAAAAAAAAAGAAAACGAATCATAACCGCATGCTTTAGTCCGGCGGCCTTTTGCGCAGGCATTTGAATATCCCACGAGAGCAGTAATCGTTGATGGGGTGACTTTACCTGTCCACTCAGAGATGACGGCACAATGTGAAGCAACGTTCCAAACTAATGAAGACCTTTGTGCGAGGCAGGTGTGAGAATATCCCTCGGGTGCCCCCCTGACACCCATGATACCTTCCAGTGTAAACATCCCATCCTGCAGAAAGGGCCTGCAAATTGGCAAAGCCTGGCCCGTAGAACCATAATCCCCGCTCCTCCGACAGACGCGCAGGAGAATAGAGTGTTATCACCCCGGCCTGACACACTCCTGTGTTTTTCTCCCAGCATCCTCGGGGGTTTATCACTCCAGCATTTCATTCCATTATCCCGAGCACACCGGGTCTGTCCTCGGAGCAGGGGAGGGAGACGACTTGCCAGGGCGGCAGAACAAAGAGGGGAGCATGTCGAGCGGCGGATTAGAGGCGAGAGGAGAAGTGTGTGGGGCTACGGGGAAGGGAAACGGCATGAGGGATGGGAGAAATAAACAATGGAGGGAAGGTGAAGAAAGGAGGGCAAGAGGGGGACTTTTCTTTCATAGCTACCGGTTGTTGTTAATCCCCCCGTACTTGCACCTGATGGAACTCAAGCGTTTGCAAAATCTCATTTGCTTTTATTTATACGTCCCATACAAATTCCCTATGAGGAAAAATACTATTATTCATTTAATGCCATTGTCTGCAGTGGATGCTGTTTTTTTGTTTGTTTTTTTAAAATGGTGCACCACGAGAGGATGTCCGACAATGTGCAGAGGAAAATTAAGATAAACTGCAGAGGGAAGAAAGGAGAACAGGGGCAGGAGAATCTACTTACATGGAATTTGTGTTTCTTTTTCAACTCTAATTAGAATTGGTTCTGATCCCCATTTTAATCTACGTCCTGCCTTAACTTAAAATATAAAATAATAGTGACTGCATTTATTTTTTGAGTGAGCTTTATGATAGTGTTGTTATTAAATTTAAATAGAATAGTACCATTGTTTTGTTTTCCCCCCCATTTATAAGGCGCATCATTGTGCGATACACAATTTAATACAGCGTATATTATGAACATCACTTCAAGGTTATTCAGTCTGGAAATAAACCGTGTGTCCATGATGGAATATAAAAAAAAATCGGGGTGAATCGGCCAATCAATGGCTGGCTCTAGCGTAGCATCCTGGAGACACAGACCGCATTTTGTGTTTAACCACAACAGATTATACCTAAACTATCTACATGCAACCACCCCCCCCGCACACACACACACACACACAGGTGAAACGTCATACCGCAATACATCCAAAAAGCTATAAGGCCCAGACAAGCGGACGTGGCAACCCCTAGATCCCACACTTCATTACGCTTCCAGCCATCCCTGACTGGAGTAAATCGATGCAGGATAATAGCCAGCACCCTCGCCCTCCATCACTCCGTCTCCCACTCTCCCTCCATCCATCCACCGTGTCCTCCCACCTCACCCCCACCATCCATCGCCGTTTCTACGTCCACACATCCATCTCTATACCGCTCTCTCTCCCCCCCCCCCCCCTTTGTCCAGCCTCTCTACTCCCTCCATCCGACCCCATCACCTCACCATAATAACTGCTCTACCTCTCCTCCCCCTCCACCCATCCCCTACTTCCTCTCCATCTGACCTGTCGGTTTTCATCACTGCTGCGGATCATTCCTCTTATCGGGCGGAGGCCTGTAATACCACTGTCGTATATAACATGTCTGTTGTGATCACTGACAGCTTGGCCGCACTGCAAGAATAATAAGCTCGTTTTTAACGTCATTCCTGTCTGTTCTCGGGCTGCTTCCGATAATTTAAGTCTGCCGCATCTCCGGGGACAGAGGCGTTATTAGTCTGTTGAGGATTGGCCCGGGTGTTTAAAAATTCCATTTCGTTAAGGGTGTCGGTTTACAGAACCGCTGCTCCACGTTGTAATGGCTACATTACCTTCATTTAATAAAGTAAATTGATAGCATTTACCAGCGGAGGGGTATAAAAGCCGCCGGAACGGTCAAAGTTTTGCAATCTTTCAAACTAGTTTTGGAAATAATTTACAGTGGTTAATGGGCCACTGCAGGCTTGTAGCATACAATTAAGGCTTTGATCCATTATGACTAAAAACAACAAAATGGCCCGTCATGCTTGCTTTATTTCAGGAGGTCATAAGAGACATATTGCATCTGAGCAAGCTTATTGCTATTGTCGGGCAAAACATCGGCACAATTCAACACTTCAAGCATATTAAGAAACTTTGATAGGTGTTTAAATAGCGCAAGTGAAATGATGTTACCTGAAATGGCCACAAAAAGGGACCTTTTTTTTATGTCACTGCATAGTAATTTATGTACAGTATAATAAACCATTACAAAAATGCTCACGACCTGTCTATCCTTTTCGGTAGGCAGGTAACAACTGAAACAGAGCACTCGGCAATCCGGCATGATTAATAATTAAGCTTTAAACAAGGACTTGGAGTTGTCATTTGCAGGAATCTTTTGATTGAACAATGAAAGGAAAGGGTCTGAAAGAGGGGGAAAGATGCATTAAATATTCAAAGGGAATGTGATGGAAGTGAGGAATAGAAGGAAGACAGCTCTCTGGGAGAGAGAAAAAAAAAGAAAAAGAAAACCACAGATCAAAGACCCTGTACCATCGCCTGCAATATTTCACACATTTAGGATGCAAGACAGTCCTGTGGCCCCGAATCAAGAGCACTAATCAGAAAAGTATGATTCATTTTCAGAACTGGAGTTTGATGCTGTTGCTGCAGACAATAGCCAATTAGATCGTCTGATAGAAAAATCGGAACCATTAGCCAATGTCGGAAAGCATAAAAAGGTCCCTCTGGTCTGAAGTCAGTTGCCTTAGCTTCACGACTGTATATCGTTTTTCGTATTTTGACCTCACTTATGTGTACCATATTGGTTAACGTAGATTAGAAAAAAAGAAACTAATAGCCTACCCATGTAGATTTTTCCAGATCAGAGACTAAAGACGTTAAAATACTTAGTCCCACAGGTCCCACAGTTCACACTTAGAGTACAATGCAGCTCATGATCACTCACTCAAGTCGCTATGCTTTAGCCACATTTGGGTGACTCTACCACAAGCCATGTGTATGTACGTGGCTTTTGCACCAGCTACTATAGGTCAGGTCAGCACTATGGCTTCAAGCTGTAAAGAAAGTCCATTAATTTCCAACAGCCTGGACCAGATCCTGGATTCTGCAAGAGTTATCGCGATCTGACTCTTGAGGGAGAGAGAAAAAAAAGGGTATCCGCAGTGGAACATTTCCCATTAGCCCATCATGTGATGAGCGGCAAACATGTATTACCTCATTTACCGCCTGGAGTCTGCAACAGCGCTGGCAGCTATCAGCCACCTCAAATCAACCAGCCCAGCACGTTATATAACAATGTGAACACTATAGCTGTCTGGCGGGAGAGACAGATTCGAGTTTTTTTTGTGGAAGTCTGTCAAGAATAGATGTCAGAGGACAGGGCAAAAATGGAAGCACAAAACCAATCGGAATGCTCACCGTTCAGCTTGGCTGGGAACAGCACAACTTGTAATTTATTATTATTATTATTATTATAAGTCAAACAGACCGCACGATGACCCTGATGTCGGCTCCTTCAAAATCAAAAGGTCTCACTTGTCCCGAGATGTGACAGCAGCTGCCTTGCGGTCACAGATGAATAATAATAAAAAAAAAAAAACGGGCCTCAAGAGCTGATATGACCAAATGATGTAGTAAAAAAAGAGCCGCTAGGCCAGCAGAGATAATGCAGCGACTTCTATTACAATAAATGTCAATTCAGCTATCAACCTGTAAAAAAAAACAAAAAAAAAAAAAAACGGAATCGAGTCAATCTGCAGTGCACCGAGAATCAAATATTCATTATTTCACCCTGAGAGAAAGCTACGGATCAGTCCCACCGATGCTAACAAGGGCGATATGAAGTGGATGTAAGAGACAGAGGGTGAGGCAGAGCAAACACTGCGGCAGCAGCTGCTCTCCGCAGTACGGCCATTAAGACGGGAGGAGGCGAGGCTCCTAGGAGGAGGCATGTAATGAATGTGCACGGGTGGCGCTCCTCAACATCTGCGCCCCCCCGAAGCCCTGCCATACCTTCACCTTCCCGCACATATGTCTTCCTTGTTTTTTTTTTTGTTTTTTTTTATAGCCACGCCCTACTTCTGCATTTTGTCCGACGACTGCGGCAATTCTTTGTTCGGAAGTGACACGGGAAAAAGGTGGAGGTGTTACAATGTCAAAGCTGAAGAGATATAGACCGATAGAATCTGGAGCGGCTAGGAGGATGAACATCCCCGCCTTGGTGCTACAGCCCCCCCGCCCCCCTTTACAACTTTTCTTTGGGGGCTTCTTATAAACCAACCATCTATCTCCATTATGCCCCTGAAATTGCTATTTGTCGCTTTGCGGGGAAGAAATAATCAATATGTCTTGTGGGGGCAGCGAGCGCATTAGAGGAAGCAAATTGATGTCTCTCGCCCCGGCGCTCCTCACCCAGCACACTGCACCACAGCTAATGGGAAGCCTCGCTGGCTGGCAGACAGGGAGCCAGCAGTGTGTGTGTGTGTGTGTGTGTGTGTGCGTGTGCGTGCGTGTCAGTGCACATGAGTGAATGAATGAGCGAGTGGTCAGGGCAATAGGGAATTTCGTTAATGCAAAGTGAGTGCCAGTGTTTGGCTGTGTGTTTCTGTGCTCGTGTGTTTGTGTGTGGGCAGTCAAGTACGGCAGCATCCAATATGTGTGTGTGTGTGTGTGTGCCTGTGTGTCCTGTCTGTTTGTGTGTGTCCAGTGGCGACAGAGCCTTATCTCTCACAGCCATCCGGCTTTAGGTCTTTGGGCTGTCAGAGGCAGATAGCCCTGTCACTACTGCAGCCCCCCCCCCCCCCCCTCCCCCACCGAGAGCCTTGAAGGCTTCCAATGCCGACTGACACGCCAGAAAATCTCCACCTGATAAGTGCATTGCAGACGGACGTGACTCGGCCAGCAGTCTGCTCTGCCCCGGCTTTTATTTCATTACCCGTCTCTATCGTCCTCGATCATAGGCTAGGGAAAGCAAACATGCGTTTTCTTGAATTTGAGAAACACATTATTTTGAAAATGCTGTGGCTCTGAGCGTCGTTGATAGTGCCTGAATGTTACTATAGAAGTTTTTCAGCCAATTTAACTGGTATGTCATATGCCACTAATTTATAAAACGTATACATATATATATATATGTATATATATATACATATATATATATATATATATATATATATAATTACCGGCAGATATTTAAGTTAGTTTTACTTTTAATTCAACTGCTTCCATTACATATTTCTTAACTCCCAGTACATTTGTCGTCTTTTGAAGCTATTTGTGTATTTGCTTGCATTTTTCGTCTTCCATACATCTGTTATGCTAAACAATATTAATTAGGACAATTAAGAAAATGCAAATTCAGAAAACAAATGCTTGTACACAAATCAGATAGTTAGGATTTAGTACGTTTTTGCTTTTTATTCATGAGTTTGAGACTGAAACAATTAGTGTCTTGATCCATTCGTAGTAATGTGGTCATTTATCGTGTACAACTGCAAACATCTGCTGGTTCCTGCTTCACAAACCTGGATATTCTATATGATGATCTTCGGTTTAAAAAAAGCCATTTTTAAGTGTCATCCAAGACATTTTTCACTATTGTTAGTCAATGAATAAACAATTTTATAGAATGTATGGTATTTCGCCACAGAGTGGATAAAAGGGTAAAAGTGACAAAAATGTGAGGGGCTGTGAGTAAAATTCAAATCTCTTTCCTGATGTCTGCCCTTGTCTGTTGCACAAATGCAAAACTGGCACTTTCGAGGCAGCGAAGGAATAACATGACTGTCACTGTATTATATTATAAGAAATGAATATGTAAATAGTGTGACTGATACTATGAAAGTCAGAGAATAAATTCAACTCCCGTCATTCTTTCACAAACACACATACACACACATAATCAATCTGTGTGCCTCATCTCAGACACAGGACGGGAGGCGTCACGACGGGATTCTCGATTATCCATTTATTCGCTGCTGAGGGCATTAGGTGCCTGTCAATCCTCATTTACCCACACTGCACTTGCATAAAACTAGATCCATGACCACACACACATTTGGCCTCTGACATTTTAGCATTAAACTAATGTGACTTTTTATAAAGCCTATTAAAACGTTCTCATGCTTAAGGCTGATTGTAGTTTTCATTGGACCATTATGAATATAAAACAACAGAATTTGAACAGTGCGAGTGTTTGACTGTCTCTTTGCCACAGGCTGATTGGTTCCTAAGGAGTAAAAAAAAAAGTATGAGCATCAAGCTAGAGGACATGAAACTGACTCTTTTTATTAAATAAGAAGTATATTGATTGCTAAATTGCTAAACAAAATATGTATATATATTTACACAAAGCTGGCCCTTCCATAGACTTGTGTGGATGTTTCCTGTGTGTTTCCTTCAGGGACTGTTGTCATGGTAACGAGTGAGCCATACATTAAGTGGCAAGGTACAGTGTGGGTTGCAGGGATATTTCAGATAAGTTTTTCAGATGTGGGATTTCTTGCAAAATGTACTTCACTTTTTGTTGCTTTATGGGAATTTTTGAGGAAACCAGATGATAAATAAATGATACTGAAAAAAAAAAATCAATATGGATATAGCGGACAAGGTGGAGGGATTTTTGTCTCAGCCGGTAACTGCAGCCGCTGTATAATAAATCAGTTCACGTCAAAATTGTAAGAAACACACAAAAAGTTACAAGTTGAAAAACTAGCATCTCAAAGGAATTCCCAATAGCATAGCGAGTCATTTATTTATAGAACATGAAAAAAATGCTCAAATCTCTCTTGTGGTGCAACAAGTTAACCCATCTGCCCATGCAACTGCGCCACCCGATGCTACAAAAAGAGAGAAAACATCTTTAAATACTGCATAATGGGAATCTACCAGCCTTTATTTATATATACAGCATATGCTGGTATAATAAAGAAGCTAAGGGTAAGGTGTAGATCGGCGGGGCGAGAGAAAACCTGCCCACCGCAAAAAACTCCCGCCAGTGTCTCCCGAAGTGTAACACCGAATTGTTAAGAGGAATCATTCCAGTACCAGCTGCATGTGACACACATAACAATCGCGCGGCGCCGCGGGTTAATTCGCGGCTTTGATGGATGCTGAATCGGGGCTGTCGCTGCGAGCACAGAAGAAACCATGGCAATTAGAAAGAGCCCAGTGTGCGAGGGGTTGGCTGCTGCATGCACCGCTGGGTATAAATGAGTCGAGCAGCCCGGGCAACGTAGGCAGGGCTTTAACACAACACCACAGACACGCCTAAGACTCCCATTGTGCCTCTCCCGCTAATCCATTTCCACCCTAACAAGCTGCTGCCTCCCAACCCAGCCATCCAGCCACGAGCCTATCCACCGTCTGCCGGGCTTGGTTCAGCTCCAGTGTCCTGACTTCGGCGGCCATTTTAAGCTCTCCCTGGCAACACTGGCCGTCCGCTGTGTTCAAACAAAAGCTGTAAAGTTTCGGGCACTGAAGGGGCCGCTTCTCTATTTGTCTGAACACAGAGGCTCGCTGTGCGAATGTGTCTATTTGTTTGATTGGGGTTGTTTTTTTTTTTTTGCACATCAAAATTAAATGGCTGGTATCCGGTAAAGGAGACGACACATGTCACAATACGAAAAGATTTAGCCACGGAGAGGTGTACCCTCCGAGGCTGGCTGATGCGGCGTCAAATAAAACTCAATTATATTACAAACTGAATAGAAAGCCGTGCTCAGCGTCGCCTTAAAAGTTTTATTGTTTTTCTTCCTCACGAACGGTATCTGATTAATTCCACAACCTCCAGATATTCCTACTTTTTTTTTTTTTTTAGAGCTCGGGAGACATTTTTTTTTTTTTTTTTTTTTTTTAACAGAGGGAACAAAAAAAAAATCCTACTTCACTTATGCACTAATAAAGCAGCTGAAACACCATGGAGAAATCAACACGATCAGCACTAGTTGTCCTCGCAGCCGAGAACATAACCTCGGGCGAAAGGAGCTGAGCTTGTCGATTCAAATTTAAATTAAATTAAAGCCTTTCTGTGGGTTCCCGTTTGAAAAATATTTGGTACATACGTATATCATGGAAGAAATGTTAAAGTTAAACATTGTTAAAGTTAAAACGTTGAGGTAAAAGTCAGCGCTCAACTCTTTCTGTGGTAAGAAATTGCAAATGAAACTGTACTGTGCTGCTAGAGTTAAAGGTATTAGAGACAGTCAGTCCTATTTAATAAGAAAAATGTGACTCATATTCAGGCTTCGGGTAATATACAGCCAGTTATTTAAAATTAGATGATAAAATGTAAGTGGGTTGAGTTTTATATTATATTTTCAGCTCTGGCGGTGCAATTTAGGATTTCTCTTTAAATCCAAATGAAATTAGATCATTTTTGTGTTGAACTAAAGGATCTGAGCTGCTCGCTGGGGTTGGATACAGTTGAACTATTCTTGTACAAACGAGCAATAAACTGGCATCCAGTCACATTTTTGTCTGTGACTGTTTGGAATGGCCCTTTCGAAAGTTACACCGTCTCTAAATACCAGTTAATCTTGCGACTTTGTTTGTCTTTTTTCGACATCATGAAAAATTCATGCGCAAACATGTGTAAAACAATTGGGGGAAAAGCCTAGAGAAACCTCTTGTGCGACACAAATATCAGGGCATTAATATGATTTCCACGTCATATTTTTTCTGCCTCCCAATTTCCCAGCTGCTCGTGCATCTCTGAGCTCGTCGGTTTCGCACTGTTTAAAGTAAACGCTTTTTGGCACAAAAGCAGACACAGTGAATATGAACCGAATAAACTCCAGACAATGAAAAAGGCGCACATCAGTAACGGCTAGGCTTTTGGGTTTTGGGGGAACGGGGGGGGACGGGGGCTTATTGGTTTAATTCTCAAAATATACTGAGATGGTAGACTGCACAAGAACAAACAACTGAAGGGGGTGCTTGCACGTGCTTATGTGAGTCTTCCATATTTTCGACACGTACAGCGCGGCTAGTGCAAATATTAGCACTGCCACCATTGGGAAGCAATCTGGCTGTCACCATATTGTGTGGGGTTTTTTTTTTGCCGGCGAAGCCTCGGTAAACAGAGCTGAACAGACAGGGAACATCGCCTCTGTTGTTTCGCTGCTCTAGCAGAGTTTGCACTGGTAATGAGCAGTACGTTCAATGGCTTCCATCCTCACTGCCGCTATGCCTTGGCTGGCTTGTGCGGCGCCCTGGAACAATACTGATGTTTGTGTCTTGTTTTGGTTGAACGTTATCCTGTTCAGAGGTGGAGCACAATGGCAAACTCGCGGTGGCGGCAATTCCGTTACATCTGTGTTGCAGCTAATCACCCGCTATTATTGTTTTTTTTGTTTTTTTTTTTATTCTCCCTACCAAATTTTAATGTTGGTTTGTCATCGTCTCAATTTCTTTTTATTTGGACTTAATAGTTTCCATGTGTACACATTGTTGTTGGTAAAATTACAATTGCAACAGTGTGTCCATAAATACAAGTGACGAAAAAGTCAAATCTTGAGCAATCCTGTCTGACTAAGCAATTAGCAACAACACGAGTGTGACGAGTAGCTCCCATTGGAGACAACAAGATAAACCGATTAAATCTAACCAAAGCAGAAAATCGGAAAAATCTGCAAAAATAATCTGAAAAGATATTCATCAGTGCAGCTTACAGTATCCAACAGTAATTAGTTCTATCAAGTCTGTATTCATTTGCGTGACTTTTAAAAACTACTATCGCTGTAATTATTACTTCAATGCCAAGACATACGCGCTGACATCTCAAGCACTGTGGGCATGAGCATGTCACACCCCCGCCGGGGGGGGGGGGTCTTGCCCTTTTGAATGGATGACTCTCCCTCAGTGATAATGTGAAGCCCCTATCTTAGGCGGGAGCACTGACGCCTATTAGATCTATAAATCATGTTAGCCGATGGCTGGGGGGAGGGGGGGGGCTGCAGCCACAGCTCAGGGTCGTAAATCTCATTACCTGGGACTGCTGCCACCCCCCCCTTTGCCTCACCCTGTCCTCAATCTCTCCCATTATCAGCTGACCTTGACCGCCAATGCAGACACTTACACTCAATCAGGGCTGCGGCGGGGGTGCGTGTGCGTGTCTGTCTTTACCTGCCATACTTGTGTCAGGATATCTGGAGCCCCCTTCTCCCCCACTCCCTCTTCATCTTATATTAGGCCCTGGGATTTTTCTAAATGGAAATATCAGTTTACTCCAGCGCCTGTCAACTTGTCATTGGCTCCCCCCCTCCAATCTCTTCTTTTTTCTCTCTTCAGTCTGTCAAAGGTGTCTCAAAGGTGGACACACGCACACCTCGCTGTCAAATAATATTTCAAATATACAGTATTTTACATTACGAAGGCCCATGGTCCCCGATTAATGCAATTATTATTCATGGTAATTCAATTAAAATCCTTTTTTGTGTGTGCTCTTGCGACTGACCAGATTGCTCTGGTCCTCAGTTCTAGTTGTTGGCTGAGCCACTGAGTCCAAGCTGCTGTGAAACAGCTAATACATGCACACCTGTAAGCACATCACGGTTCATTTAGAGTCTAATGATCTAAGGTGGCAACGCAGCTCTGCGATGGTGCAAAGTGGTTTTTATCCTGTAAACTCCACACAATGAGAAATGAAATCGGCACATTATCAGGAGTCATTCCATTCACGTGCATGGGTTGTATGCGTCACATGCTTATCTATTAAAATGCTATTTTGGTTTGGGCAGCACCTCATTAGAGTGCTATTGCTCAACTGGGTTCAGTATCTGAAGGTTGCAAAATCTGTATTATATTATTTACTGCGGTATTTTGACAGTTTCTGTCTTTATTTAAAACTTGCACGGACAACTTTGGGAATACTGTACTTAGATAATTATGTGGGCCCAGAAACAACGTAATTTAAATTAGAGAGACAGAATAAGAGAGGGGACCACATTCCCACCAGAAATATTGAAATGACAAAGCCTGTGCTTTGTGCCAACTGCATGCTGCTATTGTGCGTTTCACAGCGAAATGGTTTCTTGCGGAGGTTTATGCGAGACCATATTTATTGAACTTGTAATGATTTTCAGCTTTGCAAAATGGTTTACCACCACCTCTTGGCTCTTCTATAAATACAGCGGAGCGCCGCCTCTCATGGCTTTGGTTCAGCTTTACACCTGTTAACCACACAAAACTGCAATTGGCCCAGATGAGATGTGCACAGACGGATGCCGAGGCTGCACAGTCGCCAACAATCACAGCCCATACAACAGGAATATTTCCTTTTGGCAGCCGCAGCAACATTATAAACCTTGGCAAAACTTTGAGAAAGAAAAAAAAGTCCCAGCCAGGTCACACTGGGTGAAATGTTTTTTTTGTTGTTGTTGTGTAAATCGAGCCTCTGGCACTGCCCTCGGTTTCTCTGATGCCTGTCTGAGATCCCCTACTCCGTTCTAGCTACCAGCACCTGTGAAACAGGCATAATGAACGCTACACTTCCAAACAGTGTCTGGCGCCGCTGGCACACTCCATATTTCTCCCACTTACTAGTGTCCATTTCTCTCCTTCTCCCGGTTTCTGGCTCCGTTTCTCATATATCTAACAAATAGATATCGCACAATATTGCGCAGCTTTTCATTCCACACAATTCGACACCCTTGTGCAATCCACTGTAGCCTTTTCAAGACACTACAGTAATTTGACTGCTGACGCAATAAAGAAAAGATTAGAATGACATCAATTAAAATCTGGCTTGTGTAGAAGTGGTAATCATTCAGGCGGCAGCCTCATCCTCTTTACATTATTGCTTAGACTCTGCTTCCTCCTCGCATGCATCGTAATGGGTTTGCATGCGTGGAGCAGATTCAAGGCCAAAGAGGAAATCTGCCGCATTGTGGCATTTCTGGCTGGTTAAATAATAACCAACAGGACAACACTCTGAGCTTTCACACCAGCCCCAAACTATCGCTGCTGCACCACCGTGCCTTTGAGTAGACAAGTTCGCCCTGAATAATTTAGCCACAGCAGTCGGTGAGCAGGATCTCCTGGAGGAAGTTCCTGAAAAGTACATCATGTTCGCCCTGAGGCTCGATTCAGGGGATTGTGACCTGTTCACTCTCTTAAAGCTGGGGATCTGCACGGTACTGATTACTAGCAAAGCCAGGTATACTACATCGTATTTAAGTGTATCTAATGGAGACATAAAATATAAAATACCAATCTTATATATGTAGTTTAATTAACTGTCATCATAGCTTCAAAGAGCTTCTCGTTCCAAAAGCACTTCCCTACCCACGAGTTAATGAGAAAATCATAATATGGACACAGAAAACTCCAGTTATGCTTGCTTATAATATTCATTATTTTTCTGTGTATTCTTTTCAAACCTATACATACTGTGGTCAATAAAAGTCCAAAGTCTGATCAATGCAATTAGTTTGCTTGTCTATGAATTTATTTGTATTCCATTCCTGCTTGGGGCCTTATACCAGTCCCATAATGCATCTGGCAAATGGCTGGTTACATATCACTAGTAATGATAATAAAATTAACTCCTTTTTCTCGGTGTCTGTGACACATTCAAACACACAGACACACACACACAACACACACAAACACCAGTGTCCTGTTCCGCTCTGTCAGGCTCTCAGGACCACCTGAGGGTACCGCATCACAGGTTTGTTTTTCCTGTGTCTGCTCCATCAGAGAGTAGCAGGCCTCATTAGTGTGTGGCCCCTGTAGGGTCCTGGGGCCCCATAACCCACCAAGCCAACCTGCAGTGGCCCCTTGGGCGCCGAGCCCCAAACACAACAAATCACTGAAACAAAAACGCGCACTCGCATCCCTAATGCCCGAATCTTTACACTTCAAAAACACAATTATGCAAATGCCGGGAATCATTTGCCATTCCAACTCTGATTTAATGCAGCCTTTTAGTGGGGAAAGCTAATTACAGGCTTTAATTAACATGTGCGACACAAACTGAAGAGCAGCGCGAAGGAGCCTGTCGATCACGGAGGAGCACAGCGAGAGCGGTGAAACGGGGAGAGCGAGAAAAGGGAAGTCTGAAAGCTATGCAAATGAGGCGAGGGGAGCGCCACGGGGAGGCGTGAATCTCTGCCGCTACAACGGGTTCCGTAAATATCACCGTGACCCGTAGACAGAGTGGAGTCATCTCATTAACACAGATTGGAAAGTGTCACCAGAGCTCGGCCCGCGAGGGTCAGCGCCGATCTGATTCAACCTGAGCTCCGTGAGGGCGCCATCATTAAAAATGGTGGCAAAACGCCGGATTTAAGAGCGGGTTCCATCACACAAATAAGTCATTACAGACACATCATCTTTTCCTAGACAACAACCTCAGGGCGGAAAAGCGCAGCGCACCGCTGGACACTCACCAGTCCTCCATACTGTGTCTGGATTGCTGCGGATAGAATGCTGCCTGAATGCATACTGTGACTCTATTTATAGTCTCTCGCAAAGCCAGTGTGCAAGTGTGTGCACATTTAACTGCAACCTGTGGACACAGGAGTCATGTCATGAACACATATTGCGAACTGAAAACTCACAAATGCACACGAACCATGATGGCAAAACTTGAGCTCGGGATGTCATCATCATTACAACAGGTAGCTGCAGACAGTGGAAATAATCACCTCGGGTTTTTAGGGCGCTGCATTTTTCCCCTGTAAATAAACGAGGCCACAAAAAAAATAAAATAAAAAAATCGAAATATAAGGTAGGAGCAGGCAGAAAATGGGAAAAGGCAAGGAATGTGCCCATTAATGCTTTTACTCCGTTTTTACCTAAATCCACATTTAAAGTTCAGCTGCACAGGGAATGCAATTTAATATCCAATATAAAGATATGTTAGGGCTTTGTTCATTTCTCATTTTTATTAATTATAGAACTTTTAACGCTGACAGTTCTTTTTGGAGTTTAATAAAACCAGGGAGCTGGGGAGGATGCCATTTACATACCAGATCTGAAGGAAAATACTTCTGCTTAATCTATTACCGCCCGATTAGTCATTTCTATATTTCATGGCAATGAGGTTTTAACTATACAAAAAAAAAAAAAAAATGATTAAAAGCGATATTAGGTGGACTTTTAAGTGACCAACAATGTTCTTTTAGATTTACTGTATTCCATTAAAACATTTTTTGTCAAGGCTTTAAGCTGGAGGAAAAAGTTATTATGGCTGTGATCTGTGAGGCTCTGCAGGCTGAACTCGCTATGCTTCACCTTTGCTGGGTCGCTCAGTTTTGTAATCAGTCCACATGGCTTTAATCCTGTACGGGCAATACTGCTTTTCCTCGAGGGAATCGGTGCAGCGGCAGGGACTGACAAGTCAACGTCTCTGATAGTTGCATGTGGACCAATTTAAAATGGATAGAAAGCACAGTCCCGCTTTATCCTGGCTTTGGATTACAGTTAGGGAGTATTGATCTTCTGTCTCCGAGTTTCTAACCTACTTGGTGCACTTTTTACCCTTGAGTTTATGAGAAACGACCCCGTTCGCGGATAAAGTCCTGAAAGACGTCAGTCAAATCAAATGTACAAGGTGAGTGCTGCATAAAGTAATGAAGAGATGATCGCACGGTCGCAGACGTCTTGTCCTGACACATCAAATAGCGCTCACACTTCATAATGTCTGAGCTACACGTTGCTCTACCATCCATCATTTCAAGGATCTTGAGAGGAGACAGGAGGAACAGTGAGACATACCCGCGTGCCCAGGACAGTCGGCCCTCTGACAGGTATTCGGCTTCAGTCGCAGCAAACACTCGTCTTTGGCACATCGTGTCTTCTTGACCTGGAGACAAGATGTACAAAACGGGAGGAAAAAAAATCATTGCAGAGGCAGCATCCATCTCATTCCAGTAAAAATAAGTGATGCCGTGCCGTTTCGTTTGCCTGGGAGACACACTTTGCAGTTCAGTCATTTTAGAGAAATGATCCTTGGAGTTTGAACGGACATTTGTGCGTCACGAAATGAAACATTGGCGCAGGCTGTCTTTCGATTATATTAATCTAAATGAGTGAATGAAATCCACATTGATATTAGCCACATGTACTCTCAGGAACAAAATATGTTCTCTTAGCCCTAAAAGATATACCTGCATCATCTGGGATTGAAGCCATGTGTGCTTCCCTACGACTCAATCAAAATTCAAATTCACTCTCAAGGTCACTGACTATTAAGTCTTCAATCCGTAAAATCGGTTTCAAACTAATAAGATACTGCAGGAACACTTCTTTGCCCGAGGACACCAGACAGGGGTGGGGAACCATTGCATGAATCACCAGGAGGAGATAGGTGTATATTGAATGCATGATTAATATTTCTGATACATCGAGTTTAGCACTGAATAGTTTTTACCAGCCTGCAAGGATTAAGACACTTAGAAGCCCACATTCACGTGAAGGTCATGGTTGCACCACGGTAACAAGAATGTTAGTTGCTCTCTAGTAGATGCACCTAATCTGTCCTGGAAGGTAATAAAGAGAAATCGTGTCTGTAAACAGTTTTTCATAGTGCTCATGAAGTAATCAATATAATGGAGAGAGAGAGAGAGAGAGAGAGAGAGAGAGAGAGAGAGAGAGAGAGAGAGAGAGAGAGAGAGAGAGAGAGAGAGAGAGAGAGAGAGAGAGGAGAGAGAGAGAGAGAGAGAGAGAGAGAGAGAGAGAGAGAGAGAGAGAGAGAGAAAAAAACACCATGGTTGTGTTGCTAAGGTTGAGCATCAGAGGGGCCTTTATAGTGAACTTGATTAAAAGAAAATTGCTTTCAAGTGCTCTCAGCAGGCTGGGAGGTTGAGTGGGAGGGCTCGGGTGTGCAGCGCTGGTGGAGTTTCCCAAACTAGGCTTTCAGGGTGGGGAAACAAGATGAAGAAACGCTCTGAAAGCGCCCGAGGACAAAGAATGTGGCGGCACACGGGTGACACGGCGGCGCAATATTATTGCCGCTGTCGTTTTCAATGCATTTTCATTTACATGTCATTTCCCCGAGACCGGCGGGATGAAATTCGCTTCCGTCTCGGAAATGATTATTCTACAGTGGCGCTGTAAGACGAAAAAAAAGTCAAGTGTGCTTTTGTAATCAGATGTAATTAAATGTGTGGCAATTGTAATTTTCCTTTTCTTGAAACAAATGATATGATATTATAATTGTGGGTTTTAGCTTGTTAAGTGTTTACCTGGCAGACAGATTCCCTTTTTAATTCAAAGTGCCATCAGGAGGTCAAATACTGTCCCTGATATCCATAAAACGTTCACCTAATTGGCTTTTAGAAGAGAGGAGCGAAGACTGGTGAATAATTTAACGACTTGGTTTGAAAGTACTCCGACTTGGGCGCGAATATTGGACATCCATCACAGTGCAGGACGAAACTTTCTTTTCTTTTTGGAGCAACTACTCAGATATGAAATTTGCATTAGAGTTCGCTTGACACTCTCGTCCCTGTACTCATTAACGCATATTGTCAGTCGAGTCAGGTAGGAACCCAGCAGCAACAGGGGCCGCAGCGGAGATTCTGAAACCCAGCAGTGTCGTTCAAAGTTTGCTTCGCTGCTCTCAAGAAGAAAACGGACTCAAAAGAACAATGGACTCTCGCGGATTCATTTCACCATGGTTTTCTTACAGCACCACTGTCTTTGTTGATTTGCTGTGTAGGTAAAACTGATCAAGGAATCTCCCAATAACGGGTATTTCATTTCTCTGCATTAGGGTTTACTTTGATCAGGTGCTGGTTTAGCATATAAACAAACATGTTTTGCTGTATTTGAACATCAGCGGAAAGGCATTAGCATAATGCACCATAGCACAGCGAGCGCGGATCCCGCAGAGATTAAAAAACAAATAGGCTTCTTCGGGAATCAGTGTTTAATGGGTCCATTTAGCCCAAATACTGGTGTATTTGATCCTTTGTCCTTTTTTTTAATTGAACTGGCATTATTTACAATTAAAGACAGATACATAGTTAATAGATATAAAAAAAATGTGAAGTATGTCAACTACGCTGTGTATAAATTGGTTGAATTGTATTACAAGATCCCAATATCATAATATACAAATCTTTGATCATTTATTTAACATGAACACCTTTTGTTTTTGTGGAATTAGGCTTATTTGTCATCTCACTGAGAGTAAAAAAAATGAGGGCATTGATACCAGCCATACATCTATGTGGTCAATATTAAGATGAATAAAGCAGCGGGTGCTTCGCAAAAAGACTGGAAACGCTTGTCATGGAAATGTTCCACTCTATAAACAGTTGTCATCCAAACTGCAGGAAAGGCTGCTTTTAATGTTGTGAGCCACTTGGAAAACTGAATGAAAAAGATTTGAATTTGGCCGGAAACTCCGAGAGGCAGCCGACAGACGGCTGGTGGTTGCTTGACATTTGACAGAACGTGTAGCCCGCAGACAGACAGACAGAGAGAGACAAGACGGGACACTTCAGTGGCCACGCTCAGACGGGTGAATTTCCCCGGTCCAGCGAACTCATCCCACGCGATCGATGGCTGCTGTGACAACAGCCCCTCTCGTCACAGGCCGGAGAACAAGCTGTTGTGATGGTCTGAGAACGGGAGATAGGCCCCCGGAGGGGAGGCTTGATTTACGAGCCCGAGTCAAGATGGAGGCACGGTCGCCCACGTACTATAGACGGCCTTCCTGCCGCATCACTCCGCCTCTCCCTGCCTGCCTGCCACTTTAGTCATCCTCCCTCCAGTGCCTGTTTGCCTGCCTGTCGACAGCAGAAATGGGCTGAAATGACATATCACTCCGAAAGAAATAATAAATAAAAACAACATTTCATTGTGTTCTGCCCTTCCAGCTCGGTGCGCGGGATGGTCAATTCCGAAATGTCACCTTTAGCTGGTTCGAGTAAAAAAAAAATAATAATAAAAAAAATTACAAACTTAGCCGGGGTGGGGCCGGGGCTGCATCTCGAAGCCGAGATTGATAATGCATGAGAGGATCTAAATCCTGCGTGTCGTGTCGTTGTCACCGCCACTGGGAGAAACAAACAGGTGAAACTCAGGGGGTTAACGGTGCTCGACATCACAACCAGCCCGAGGACAGACACACGGCACATTAGTTTGCGAAGGGCCACATCACCTTCAGGTGCTCATAAACTCGATTGCGTCCGTCTTGTCATACATTAGGCAAAGACGAGGGGTGAATATTAGATCTGCTGGGGCAGAATCTCATGTTTTGTTTATTGAAATGAGGGTTTTGATTACAAATAAATATGAATAGTGCAGATTGAAAAGAGGCCTTGGTTTTCCCCCCACTTTCCAGGCTGGTGCATTTCAATAGACACTTTTGTCACGGTGCAAAAAAATATATATGCCATATTTGACCTGAGGGCTGAATCTAAAAAAAGAATCTGCAAAATACTTATTAGATTGTTTTTGAGCTCTTCTATCTCAGAAAACTGCAAAAGATATATCATTTTACAATGGCATCAAACAAAGAAAGGGAGTAAATCCTCCTCAGTCAGCCTTTTACCAGTTTCAGTGGGGGTTTGCACCAAAACACCAATGAGATTTCACAAACTAAATGCCTAGTTAACGATCTACTCGACTTATTAGTCAGGAATACGGAGCCTATAGAGAAATCCCATTCAAGTACTTTCAGGGAGCTATTTTGCAGGAATGATGTCAGAATATAAGGCATTTAATTACCCGTCAATCATTTCAACTCAACCTGATAAAAATCTACAGGGAGCTTCAGTATAAGGTTCAGAATTGGAACTTGGGTGACGGCGGCGGGGGAGTCGTCTGGGATGTAAGTTTTTCTACGTAAAGCAAATAACGACAGAGGCGAAACGCTACCGCAAAAGCAAAACATACATCCCAAAATAGCGTTTAAAGACCTTTTAGGAGACCTCAGGGCTGTCCAGCGGTTGACCACACGATGTTGGGAACCCCAAAGTCTTCCCAGCGTACAGTACAGCAGAACTCCCATCCCCCTCTTTCATTTATCGGGCTGCTGTTGAGCGAGTGAGGACACCCTTCCTCCATCTCTCTCCTGAGCCATATCAATATTCATGGCTCTGCCGGGTGCGTTTGTGCGATGGCTGTCTCATTAGCCTTTGATCCCTTTGCGCGAGCCTTGTCGGAGCGTTGCTGCGCCAACAACAGAGCAGCGTTTGAAGTGTAGAGAGAACAGCTGCTCGCATTGATCTCCATATACTTTCTTCGCCCCTCCACCGATACACAGATGCTGCCCACGGGCGCATGAATACATGCATCTACTGCAGGACTCCACTTCCTTGCACAGTCCGACCTCATCAACTGCAAGCTTACCACCCTTAAGCTGCTTAAGAGTATGTAATGCTGTAACAGGACGTTGTTTAATCAATTCATCAAAATTGAATATAAGCAATTACCCATTTGAAGGCTTTTAGGCTTCCCTTTAAAGATGCTTCATTCAGCCAACACAGCCTCTCAAATGTGAGTATTTACTGTTCTTATCAGTCCCTTGAGATGGAAAACTGAATTTTTTCGGGGGGGGGGGGAGAACTGAACGCCTTGGACTCGACAAACCTGAAATGGATTTCACTATTTACTGGAATTGGAATGATTGATTAGAACAAAATAACAAACTATGACAGATTCGTCGATAGAAAAATCCCTATTAGTTGCAGCCCTAGGAATATTTATATACATAATCTCACTTGGTACACTGTCTCAATCCTTCACATAATAACTTGCAAGATAAGTCAAATCTGCAAATGATATTCCATTGCAGTGCGGACATGCATTTCGATATTGTCTTGTACTTCAAGGACTAATCAACAGGTATAATGCAAAACAGACCGTCCCTGTATTTTTTATAGGCAAAACCTGTTGTGCTACTAAGTCTAAGTCACATTTGTGCTACTCAAATGTAATGAAAATTAATGTTAACATGCTTTCTGAGCCACCAAATGATTATGCCTGTTGGAATAAAGTGGCTTTTAACAAACAGGCACTTATTTGCCACCATGAGTCTGTGGGATTTATGGAAATTTTAGCATTACCTGCTACAATCAGGAATATTTTAATCCGGTCAACGGAGGCAAGTGCATTCTGCTTTTTCATAATCCACCTTTTTTTTGGGGGGGCGAACTATGAAGTGTAATTTGCTCTGACAATCAAACGAAGCAGACAAAAGAACATTACATCATATATTTGCAGCCAGAGCACAGCTGCGGCTCCACCGGGATCTTTCTCCAATTCCTGATTTTTTTTTTACATGAAATGCTCCAAATAAAGGACACAGTCCGAATCAGACTCACAAGCCAAAGTGCATAAAAAAAACAAAAAAAATAACGAAAAAAGCCTGGAACTGTTTCTCTGGATCAACAAATTACTCGGACCCACTGCCTTGTTCTTTGTTCACTTCCTCTCTCTAATGTTGAGAAATGTTGCAGCCATTTAGGAGAGGGTCCAGATAGTATGACATCATGA
Organism: Colistium nudipinnis; assembly: GCA_016785305.1. Taxonomy (NCBI): domain Eukaryota; kingdom Metazoa; phylum Chordata; class Actinopteri; order Pleuronectiformes; family Rhombosoleidae; genus Colistium; species Colistium nudipinnis. The sequence goes on from JAFBJU010001332.1 coordinate 154,192, forward strand.
CACCTGCACAAAGACAGCCCCTGCGCTAGTCCACTCAAGATTTCTCCGCTCTGTTCTATCTGAAGCGGTTTCTGCTGCATGAAGCAAACAGTCAAACATGAAGACCGGAGGCTGGTCCGCTCTATTGTCCCCCTGAGAACAGGTCAGCGGAATCAATACTGCAAATGTGCCTGATAACATTAGGTCGTCCTTAATGGCACTAATGAAGAGAGTGGTTGACACATACTTAAGAGACTTAGGTCAGAGACACAGTTTGTTAGTGCAGAGGTGCTTTACACGAAAGACGATTGGATTTTTTTTTTTTTTTAACATTTATCTAAAGGACTGCGGTTGCACTTAATAATATATTTGTTATTTCTTAACAATTGCCATGGTACAGACATTAAAGACATAAAAAAAAAATGATATCGCTTATTTTTACTACCACATACTGTTATCACAGGAGCAGAGCGCAGCACCAAATATTGAATGCATTTGGATTTACACGGACAAAAAAAAACAAAAAACGACCTAAACCAATAGTACACCTGACAGAATACGAGTTGCAGCATGCTTTGGTGGTGCATGTGAAGTCAGAAATAGAGAATATAGAGGCTCATGTTCACAGCTCATAGTGATGTGTCCTGTTCTGCACACCGTAAATATTTCAGTGACAGTTACAAGGATGGAAAGAACAGGAACAACGGTAGGACTCAATTAACTCTTTCCGCTGTCCTTCGTAACAGTGGGTCACACTGTGCCGCGAGCGAGTCCGAGATTACAGGAGATCACGGGAAATGTTATCGGGCTTCAAATGTCAAAGGAACTACATCTTAGCAGAATCGCATGCTGACATTTGGATAAATCACATCTGCTCACACACCGACACACACACAAACGCACAGCGTAAGCCTTGTACTTGGCGGGATCTTTGCACACAGACACACTACTTAACCCCCCCTCCCCCCCTCCCTCCTGATAAAGATGAAAGGAGGAGAGGCTCAAAAGGAGACAGTGAGAGGCAACGTACCACAGAGCGGACGTCTTGGTTTTAACTTCGAGAGCTGCTGGGACGGTGGACTTCTTCCCGTCTCTGTGTCTTCTCCGGGATGGAGAGTCAGGAGGAGTGCTGCTCCTCCCTGCCTCTGGCTCGCTCTGCCACTGTCTCAGCCCCTCTCACTATCATACCTCCCTCCCGTGCTGACCCCCGCCCCCCTCCCTCCCTCTCTCTCTCTCTCTCTCTCACCTCCCTTCTTCACTCCTCCCCTTTTCTAACCTGCTCCCTCTCCTCTCTCCTCCACCACCCTGCTCCTCCAACTCAAGAGTGACAAAGGAACCCTTTTTTTCCCCCTACAGATGGTTTGTTTTCCATGGATAAGAAGGTCCAACATCTATGTTATATATTGTTGTATTGATAATATAAAACGTATATAGTGATATGGCACGGTGGACTACGGTGGCACCTAGCAATTATTTTCACTCTATAAGATTTTTTCCTCGAATCCATTGATTGGTTTTCTTGTCGACAAAAGGTCAAAATGCAAATCTTTGAACCATGACACAAACCAATGCATGTTTGTTGCTTTAAAAAAAAAGTTATAACGGATCGATTGCCTGTCCTGTGACTAATGGGGCATCGGACTGATCCTTTCTAAGGCTCGAAGGCAAAATCGAATGATGGTTTCCTGTTGTATAGGTGTTGTGTGTGGATTAGGTGAATGCAGCCACCAGCCACATCAATTATTGATCCCGATTTCAGACAGATGTAGATAAACAGAGGCAGAGGAGAAGGTTATGGATTTTAAAGTTTTCCAATAATCCATGCAGGCAGTAGTATGGGTCGAAAACTCGACATTAAAAAGGTTATTTTCTATGTTGTGCACATTGAGTGATCATATCTAATACGTTACTATATACTATCGCCACCGTGCAATAAAACTGCCATGAGATTGAACAGACAAATGCTGACATTAAATAGAAAGCCACTCCTGGTACAGTAAAGTGCAATTATATCACCCAGCTTAGAACCTCCTCCAGTGAGTGGTGAATAACGTTCATTTGCTACCTGCCGTTTATTGAATAAGATTTGCGTCAGAAGACCACTCATGGATTCCTCACTACCGGCCAGTTCCCAGTCTTTGTCGCTCTCTTTCTCTCGCCGTTTCTTTTTTCCATCCTCTCCCATAGCGAGCCCTCCACTGCCTCTGCCCCTGTTTCCATAGTGACACTTTCCCCGACTCTGGCTCGACATAATCAAGCAAACGGGATAGGGGTGGGGGTTGGGGGCGAGAGAGGGGGAACTGGCAGCGTGTGTGTGTGTGTGTGTGTGTGTTAAAGGAATGGCCAAGATGGGAGCGATAAGAAAAAAAGAGGCTAACAGTGAGCGATAAAGAAGCAAATAAGGAATAAAGAAAATGTCAATAAAGACAGCTTGTCAGTGGCAAACTGTTTTTTTTTTTTTCGGCTGGACTCCATCCCTGCCTGCTACTGGGTACAGATCAGGTGCTTGGGAAAGCCTTGGCATATGGATGAAATAATTATCATGCTCATCAAACAACTCTAAGGCCACTTGTGCATTGTGACAATGCTCCTACCAGAGCAGAAAGGAATTATGGGACGGCGCTGATCAATCTGAATATTAATGCGAGTGGTGCTCAGCGTCATGCTGATTGCAGATCGTGTAAACCATCACAAATACTGGGAATAAATATATTGTATAAACACAAGGTACCTCACTTCTTTGACAAGACCAAATCTGACAAGTACGGGCACAGTACCAGTATCTGACTATAATAATAATAAATCCATTAAAAAAAATCTCTCCCTCAGTTTCATTCTCCATCAGTTTCATTCTCCTGAGAGAAACATAAATGTCATACATCTCCTTCCAGACACCTCTTGGTAAAAGTTTATGAAACCCAAACTTTACTTAAATTCCTCAGGGAAATTACAAAACACCTGAAATTGGAACCCGCCCCGGGTAGCTCCAAGCAGGAGAGCCCTTAAAGGTACTTCACCACTGGCCTCGTTTTCAGAGCCTTGGTCCATTTTCATATAATATCGACCAAAAAAAACAACCAAGCGGGATCACTCGCATGGATGTCGACTCTTTGAAAGCAAAGTGACCCAGGGGGAATACACGAGGAGCCCCCGACAGTGGGAGCCTTCGCTGGGATTATACAACACTACGACAATGCTGGACACATTAATTATATAACACCATTACAGCACACTGGACTCGGATACATCCGTTCATGCTGACAATTCCACCGACGATGAGCAGGTCATCTGTGGATGAGGCTCTGTGAGGACTACCCTCCCTTACTTCGAAAATAGCAGTCAAGCACGGGAACGATGCGCGCCTTTCAGATCATCATTTTTGTCCGCATTCATCACAGTTGCCCGGGATGACATCGACTGCCGTCCTTCCCGTGTGATCAACGAGCACGGCGGCAATATGCGGTGTGAACCTTCTAATTCTCTATCGATCCCCAGAGGCCTTGTTGTTACTGCCATGCCCCCCGCCCCCCCCTCTCCCGCCCCCCCTCCCCCGCCAGGAACGTCAGTCGGCAGGGTCAGCTGCGTGTGGGCCGAGCAAAGCTTCAGTCATCGTTAAACGGACACTTGTGCAAGGTGGCTGCTCGGGGGGTTATGAAGATGGAACGAAGGAAGCCTTGCGGCGCGCTTCTCCGAACCGCGGGGCCACTCCGCCGCTGTTGTCCTCAAGGAAACGCAAGATAAATTCACACCTTGACCACCAAGAGCAAATAATAAACTCTCTATTGGTGCACTGGGAAGCAGCAATAAAGAGCTGGATATTGCCATGCCACTTTGGTGAATGTCGTTGCCCTTTTAACAGTCTCACAGCATACAAAGCAGCGGAAGAGTGTGCCTGTCTTCGTTCCGCTGTGGCACTAAGAATGAAAAAAAAAATATATTTTTTTTTAGTTATTGGCCATGACAAGTGGTGAAGATGTCCAGTAACAGTTTTAACTGGAAAAAAACATTTATATACACACCATTGCTGACCCGTGTCGAAATTTGACTTTTTCTTGCCTACGTTAATTTTAAATCTGCATCCAGGCAAGATTGTTATTACCTGCGTTATTATATATCACGCTAGACCAGATAAGTGCTTATATATTAATTAAAACATATCCGGGTCCCCAAAATCATTCCACCATAATGCATTCAACAAATAGTCTATGGAATAAACTTGGATTTATTAAACTGACACATCATTTCTCCTGCTATTGCCATGAAGGAAGCCATCTGAGCAGTTTTGAAAACTACAATTTTGCCTAGATTTGTTTTTCCACAACTTATCAACTAAATTATCACAACTCAAAATGAGTCACATTTGTGAAGCTCTCTGAAGACAAGTAAATAATGAAATATTGTAAATGTATGCAAACACTGCAAAAAAATAAAAAATAAACAAAATCCCATATTATACCATATATATCTCTCTGGACCAGAGCTAAACATCCATTTTATTTGTTATTATTTTATTTTTATTTATTTTTTCATCAGGGCTGGCTACGTGTTGTCACTTTTACATATTTGGAACAAGGAAATTGCACATCCTCTCTCCAAGTGAGAGCCAGATTGGATGTTAGGTTTCCCCCTTAACTGCCATGTTGGCTACATCCCCATCATCCAATTTGGTGATGGCTCGACCTATAAAGGAGCACTACCTGGCCAAGCACAAACTTGTCCGAGAGATTTATGTCTGTCTGACTCTAAATTCCAATCTCAGCCTGTTAGTTATCCCTGGCTTTAGTTTAGTTGGCAGAATGATTGACAGCCCGCTGATTGTGGAGCCATGGATTTCTGTGCCCTCAAGTCAGATTCGGGAGGAATTCAACCAATTACTGCTCAAGGGCAACAAGACAAGGTGCAGAGGGTTGACGCCCGCGCAGGTTGTGCTCTAACCCCTCGTGGCGCCCGTGCACGCCAGCGGGTACAGTAGGAGGCGGCGGAAAGGAACCACGGAGATTACAAGAACACAAATCAGATGTGGCAGGTTGTGCCTCTCGTAATTGGAGGGAAAGGAAGGTTTTCCAGCTTTCGCTCTCAAGCAGCGGAAAACAAAAGAAGAAGAGGGAGGGGAATGAAAAGCTGGTCATAGTCGGCTATTGAGCGTGTACTGAAAGCAATATTACCCCACCACCAGCACGGTCGAATTCATTGTCAATTACAATATGGAACACACAATTAAATACAATTGTACAGAATACTGCATCGGAAACTTATAATGTAAAGTCAACAGATTAAGTTAAATTTAGTATAAAAAAATATATATATATACACATGTATATATATATATATAAACAATTGTTCTATTCAATCCCTCTGCACCAACCAACTTTAATGTTAGCAGGTGTGTTAAAAAGGTAAGGCTGCACATGCTGGTGATATTCATCCATTCAGTTTAGTGTGTGTATGTGTGTGCGCGCGTATAATGCACACAGGGAGCGCAGACACCTACTTGTAAATGATGTCTTTCATCTCCCGACTTCAGACGTGGCTGTCATCCACTTCCATTATACGGCAGGATGAAATGGGACACACAAGACAGCCTGTAAGAAGGATGTGAGAGAACAAAGGAGGCTGTGAAACGTGCACACACATACCAAACACACACATATGCGCACACACACATATTCTTGCTGGCCGCACATATAATTACAGAAAAAAGGAGTGATTATTTTTCTGCATGAACTCGCGACGGGAGATTTCAGGACAGATAATCTCGAGGATGTCTAGGTGTGGGGAAATGAATGAGCAACACTCTGGGCCCGCTCAACAAACACCACTGTGGTGCACTTGAGGAAGCCACTTAAACCCCAAATCGCTCCAGTGGAGCTTTTCAGTGGCCAAGAGTATCAGGCTGCAGCTGCACTGAGTGAATGTCTGCATGAATTTGAAAGCTCAAGGATGAGGGAGCAGCCGGTGCAACCCCCCCCCCCCTTCCAGGATATATGTTTTAACGAAATCTGAATCTTGGCAGTGACCGGGGGGGAGGGGGGGATTGGCAATTCATTTAAGCCAAAGCTGCAACGTGTAAAGCAGGGAGTCCCTTGGGGAAATTAAAGTGTGATAAAACAAGACGTTCACATATTACAGTGATACAGCTCAGCCTGGATATGCCGGCGTAATTCCTTTCACCCGCTCCGATCCGAATGGGTTCCTGTGTTTCCCAGTGACAGCTCAGACAGCAGTCAGCGGTGACTGGAAATTGAAATTGCTTTTCACTGTATCCAAACTCCCATTTCCGAGTGGAATTTCTGTAACGCGAAGAATCCCCGGCTACATTTCATGAGCAGTTTTCACCTGTCAGATGCCGAGTAAAACGACTTTAAATGCATGCAGGGATTCATTTATGTCAATGTAAAGTGATAATTAATGATTCATCAAGTAAATTGCGGTACTATTGTGACAGCAGTATGAACGCTGCTTTTAATATCCACCAGCTCTTTGCTGGTTGCATGGAGAATATTTTCTCACCGCAACTATATGCTTCTCATTAATGAATGTTGCCTACACAATTATGACGCCTGAAATGCAATTTTATGGACACTTCTTTCACTTTTGCCCTATCAAAGTTGGCCACCACTCCACTCCATAGTGCAAGCCGAGGCGGAAAAACACAATTAGACAAACCTATCGTACAGTAACATTTCACAGCACATTAGGGCAACAGTGTTAAATAAGTTGAACAGGCATTTGCTTGAGGACAGCGACGGAGGAGAGGAGGGGGCGGGGTTCCTATTCACCAGGAAGAAATGATCTTAATGAGAGCTGCACGAGGAAGCGGATAAGCAGCACTCTTCACCTTAAACGCCAAGACCGTGGCTGCTGAGACGGCTTCATTAAGCCCGGCAGACTATGGGGCTGTCACTCCTGAAAACGGGCGAGGCGGCAAAGGAATGGGAAACAACAACACAGTAATAACGTTGACATTTACAATGGGCGTCAGATATCATTTCCAATTTCTCCCTGCACACCCTTAATTCCTTTTTAATTGCTTTTCCGCGTTGGTTCCGGGATAAGACTGTCTCTCTTCATTTAGTGGAGAGATGGGGAAAGTGGTGTGTGTGGGGGGATGGCTGGTGTTAGTGGGGGCCGAGATGCTAAGAGTGGGGGGGGGGGGGGGGGGGGGGGGGGGGGGGGGGGGGGGGGGGGGGGGGGGGGTGTTGGTTGCAGGCCAGTTGCAAGGCCAGGACTGAGATAATTGGTACCCGCTTCCAACAAATCAAAGTTCTTCTTAAAAGAGCTTTGATTTAACATTTTGAAAATATGACTTGATTTGATGAAAGTAACTGTGTTATCAAATTAATGACAAATACATGATTAATTACAGTATTCTGCAGCGGGGCCCGGAATGAATATGTGCACAAACACTGAAGTGGATTATGGTACAAATGAGAAAGGAGCGGAAACAAGTTGTCAAATGTGTTTGTGTGATCAAAACTATATTTTCATTAGTGAGCATAAATAGGAAAATTAATAATCAGCATTAATCAAGATCATGTTGTCAAATAGTGAGACCGAGAAAGCTTTACCACACATTCATGTAAAGTTGGCACCTATACACAACACACACACACACATATATATATATACACTGTATATATATCATAAACATTGGGATCCTAAAATGGCAAATACCCTTTCAATAATCAGTATAAATTCATATAAGTATACCGAAAAAAGACAACAGTTAATGACTCGTAAATCTGGAACAACGGGAGCAATCACTATTTGAAATGCACTGTACCCTGGAGCAAATGTAACAGGAAATACAAATTATTAATGTTAAAACAAAAAAGCAGTCAACAACACCAGTCAAGCATCAGGTCCATCACACCGCGGAGTGACTGATGGCACAACCCAGTGCACCACATAACTTGGCAACGCTGCATTTACTTTTATCCAGCAGAGTGTGTGGTGGTTAATCAAAGCCCATCATTTCCATAATTCATGGATGCCCATCTGTTTGCCACCTACTCCCAAACCCAGTGCAGAATAAACTAATTCAGGAGAGGGGCCGAGGGGCTATTTAATGACAGCATCAGCGGTGGCTTTTGCACTTGTGCACAAACGCACAACATAGTCTCATCAATCTTTCGCCAGAGCTATAATTCATTCAAGACACAGTTGCTTAATCCATCCAAGTTGATTTTTGCATCGTAGTTCACAAACCAATGCCCATCACCGTGCACCCTTTAGAAGACTTTCAGATAACTCATATCTCAGATCGCCATCCAAAGCAATGTCTGACTAAAATCTGGTCGCAATATGGTGTTCCGCAGATTTCCTTCGGATAAAATCTAACTACTTTGATGTTATTGCAGGGGGACAACGGGATGATTGAATCAGCGGAGCTCAGGATAGAGAAAGGAGGTGATACGGCTTAGAGGGAAGTTGATTTGTTCTATAAATTGGGGATTAAGTCGTACCTAACAAGCATTTTAGTTGGGGAAGCGGCCAATAAAGAGCCAAATCTGAGCCTTCCCAGGACGTGTTTTGGTTTGGGAGGGATAACAGGCATCTCTCCCTTTCTTTAAGCTTCATTTAGTATTTCATTGGTGCAAAAATAATATCCACTCTCTAATCCTAGGTACATAGGTTACTCAGCATGTTATCCTTTGTCCTCAAGCCTGCATCTAAAAAAACCCCACTTATGGAGTAGTTGAAAAAATATTCAAATAGAATAATACTGTGGTGTTTTCATGGATTGAGGCATAGCTGGTGCCTGCATGCTGTGCGCTGCTGTCACTTACTCGGCAGTCTTATTCCCTAATGAGATATACTGTATAAAACATCAGCAAAAGTGATGCCTGCAAAAAAAAAAAGGGGGCTATTAAATCTAATGATGACACCTTACAAACATCAGGAGACAACTGGAGCTAAAGCAAAAATGTTAAAAAAGAAGAGGAAAAAAAAAGACAAGATGAACTTAACAGCATTTAATGCTACACATCTTCAAGTATCATCTGAAGTGAGAGGGTCACAGATGTAATCAGAGCCCTGCTGACCCAGCTGTTGAGCTCCATTTAAAGCATTAAGGCCGGAATACCCTGGGGAGACACTGAGGACAAATAACGTCTGTCAGGAAAAAAACTGTAATAACCAAAGTTCACCAACTCTGTAAAGAAGCAAAAGTGTCTCTCTAAACTCCCAACAAAGTCTGAAATTGCTTTTTATTTGGAGAAACTTTTATGCCACTCGATCTTGGCAGTAGCCTGTCCTCCAACACAGAGCCAGCCGGGTAGTGATTCTGACAGGTGTACTGAAGTGCAGGTGCAAGAGGTGTCCCTCCATTCAGAATCAGATTAAAAATTAAGTTGTTTTTATCCTTCGTAGATAAGAAGATGGAGAAGGTCATCCCTGCTTTAATCTATTCTCAGATGGGGGGCCAATTTCCCTTTCAAAAAACATCTGCCTTGACGTGGAGGATTAACATCCCTCATGTTTCCAAAATTGAAATGGTGGCAAGCATTTTTAATGAAACGATACAATATTGGAAGTGGTACTTTCAAATGTATTTGTTCCTCTTGCAGAGGGTGTAAAATAAAAGACTTCCCTGGAGCCTCAGACACAGCTGTTGCATGTTAGTTATTGACGGCTTCGTAAACAGCTCCCCTAAACAGTAAATATCTTCTTATGTTTTGGAAACTTTAGCATTTTTCCCAATGATCATTTTTCGAGGGTCCAGCACACTCGTCCTCATGTTAAAGACGTTATCTCGTGAGTTGTTGCTAACCTGTCAATGTAAACCGGTTAGCCTCAGGGTTGGCGTAGTAAGGAGGGACCCAAAATGGAGATTTAAAGTATACCAGTATTAAATTAATAACACAAAAAGACTTACCGTATGCAAAGGGGAAGCAGAGAGGAACAGAAATATCCAGGGTACGTCCACAGGGCACGAGGGGTAGTAACCAAAAAAAAAACAAAAGAAAAAACACGGGCTAAACCGAAGCAAAACATAGCAGGTAAAAAAAAAAGTGCATGAAAACACAGGGGAAGACGCAGGTGTAACACAGGAATCACACGGGCGGGAAAACCCAGGAAATGAAGTGACCTAAAACTAGCTAAACACGGGGGGGGGGGGGGGGGTACCAAACTAA